>JAUCMR010000091.1:17428871-17448511 GCA_032357425.1 Enteromius argenteus | reverse complement strand
AGTACTTTTATCATGCCAGCTGAAGGTTCATTTTTGCGCGTGTGAAATAACATAATGTGCTCGTGAGCATGTCTTACACGCTCATAACTTTTGACTAAAAAATAACGCCATATATTTTGGTCCTCTAATGGCTGTCTGGACAATGCGTTTCGAAGCCAAACATGGTTTCTTTAAGAAGATTCTGAAACGCACTAGTTGCTTTAAGAATGTACCTTTGACTTTGGCTTCGAAACATCAGCTGATGATCACTTTCCACATCATCTCACCATCCTATGGTAAATCTAGCCTAGATGTACCTAATGTGTCCACTGTCCCAGTTGATGTACTGAAAGAGGTAGTGGCCCGGGCTATTAGGTCTAAAGACCCAAACACATGTGAAGTGTATCTTGTGAAGAATGCATCAATTAGTGGCATAACTTACAGCAAAGGTATGGTAGTTGCTCATGGATCAGCAAGTGCCTTAGCGGAGTTTGCTTAAATTATTCAGATGTGTATCATCAATGACAACTTGTTCTTCATTGTGAAAGTGCTGTTGGGGTGATACAGTGAACACTATAGAGCCTTTGAACTGAACTTGTCACCTTCAAGAGAAGACAAGCTTTTGGCACTCAGTGAACTCACTGACACCTATCCATTGGCCGATTACATGGTTGGATCAAACCGCATGGTGACCCTGAAAAGGCATATCCTTATAAAAGGTTGGTTAACTGAGTGGAAATTAGTTTATATTCCTTTTTTATATGTCTGAGCAATATTTGGTCTTGTAGAAATGGTCAATATTGTGCATGCTAACAACTGCTTTCAAGAGTTGTCTTATTCTGTTATTGACTTGCTTGACTTTCTATGAGCATGCCACTTTACATTCTTAGTATCATTGTTGCATATTGATTTTGAGTTAGTCTAGCAACAATTTAACTATTATTAACTTCATTGTAATCCAAGCATGCTCTTCTTCTGCTTCTCTCACGCTGTTGCTCATGGGAAATGTAGTTTGTTTGGATATATTGTGAATGTTAACATCAATCACAAATTAAAGCAATCAAATTCTTATGACATTTATTATTATTCAGTGTTAATTGCAACTAATAATTGCAACAATCACATTTACAGCATATTCTGTAACCATAAATTTGTTAGTCAGCCAGAAAAATAAACTGTAGAGAGGAGCATTTTACTTAAAGGTGCAGTGTGTAATTTTTAACGACATCTAGCGGTTAGGATTCAAGGAATTTCAAGTCCCCCGCTCACCCCGCCCTTTCGAAATGCATACAGAAGCTACGTGTCACGATTGAGACACGGGAAGGTGTTCGAATCCATACGTTTTGTTCATGCAAACAGAGTCAATACACAGGCAGAGTAATCAACGGCAAACGGGAGCATCGGAGACAAAGGCAGGAGAATAATCACAGTTCAAAGCAACGGTCAGACGATCGGCGAACGTAATCCAGTGGGGCGAAGACAAAAGAGAATATCCAAGGCAGGCGAGGTCGAGACAATCCAGATAACAAGAAACAGGGAACTCAGGAAAACACGGAGGAACAGGAATGGCTTAATAACGGGGAAAATGCACAGTACATCCAACATTGACGAGCGAAAAACAAAAGGACATCCGGGGTTTTTAAGCACGTGAGACAAGGCGGAGAAACAATGAAACCCAATGACAACTGACAAGGTAGGCGGAGACTTACAATGAAACACCATGACAACTGACAAGGTAGGCGAAGACTTACAATGAAACACCATGACAACTGACAAGCGGGGCGGAGACATGAGTTTGTGGGGATGAGTGCATGAAAACAAACACAAAACATAAAGAGTAGCTGAGTGCTGGAGTGCCATCCAGTGGCCTGCGCTGGCACCTCCAGCTGACCATGACACTACGGAAGCTGACACAAGACAAAAATGTCGTCATCTGTTACACCTGACAGTAGCCAATAAAGCGATAAAGGTTTCTGTACAAAGGTAAGTCAAAGAATTATATTTACTTAATTATTCAGTAGACCAATATGTTATTGCGAATATTATTGTTACTCATTGATTGTCTCAGGTTTATTCGCTGACTTTAGTTAGATATTTTGTATAACAGTTAGTAGGGTTGGGAGACATCTTCAGTGAAACATCATGATAAAAAAGTGAAAGTGAAATGCGATCATGCATACAAAATCTAGTAATGCCATGCGCATTACTAGTGGCTCCCTGATGCCCACAATTTATATACAGTATAATTATTTAACGATATAACTGCGAGAGAAAGTAATGAGATATATATATATAGATATATATATATTTTTTTTCCATCTAATGTTTATTGCCTTTGAAACACAACTTTATTTCCGAACACGGCATTGGGATGCGGTGGCTTGCGGGAGGTGAAAGGGAGGAACGAAGTCTACAGTGAAACATCGTGATGAAAAGTGAAAGTGAAATGTGATTGTGCATACGAAATCAGTATTTTTCAACACTGACAAGGAACAAAATGATACTTGTCTCTGCAGTTATGTCGATCTTGCAACTAAAGCTATCAAACAACAGTTTTCACTATGATTGCTAATATTGGACTAACTTACCGGTCCAGCAGAAAACAGACAACTTCGGCGTGGCTTTGACGGAACGCGTTCTGTAGAAGTTTGTCCATTTAGGGCTACTATAGAAACATGGCGGCACTAAATGGCAACTTGCATGTAATGGGACCCGAGGTGTATGTAGATATAAATTGCTCATTCTAAGGTTATAAAATCATAACGGCTTATTATGTATGGTCTTTACACACCTCTGAAAACATAGTTTTGTATGTTATATTCCATTTCTTCCAATAAATTCTCCTAAATATTACACACTGCACCTTTAATTGTGACTTTATTATAAAAACTTCATTAAAACATTAAAAAGTAATTTACTCCGTTGCATATCACAAATCAGTCAGTGTTACCCTTCAATATTCATGCATTGATTCAAAATGACTCATGTCTATTTTACATCATTACTTTTATTTTTTTCAATTGACAAAATTTAGCATGTTATACCTGATATATATCCAAAATAATTGATATTGGATTGAATCAAATTAAATCGAATCACAAGCTTGTGAATGAAAATCAAATCAAGAAATTTGTCAAAATCCAGCCCTACTAATCATCAGTTATTATAATGATAGTGAAAAATTTTGACAAACCTGAAGTATCTTTACATGCATCTTAATGTTATAAGAAAAAATGTAGGTCAAAATACATCAATATGCAATTCTCGAATAATTTAATTATTTTTTTTTTTTGCATTTTACTTTCACTTTTACATTAGCAGAAATTTGACATCCAAATACAATGCAGAACATAGTTTTATTAAGAAAACGAATACAAATAACTACACCATGCTATATGCCTGTAATGCCGTAGGCGTGTTCTGTTTTCTTTAGTTATCTTCTTTGTTTTCATTTCTAGTTCATGCTTTCTATTTGTTTATTTACCTGTCAGTTCCCTCGTGCTCCTCGTCTGTGTTAACTCATGTCTCTGCCCCGCTCGTCTGTTGTCTTAGCATCTGATTGTTTGTGTCCGCCCCTTGACCTACTTGTGTGTGTATAAAACCGGGAAGTGTTTGTATGTCGTCACGGTTCGTTGTTTATGTTACATCCCTTCGTGTCCCAAGTATCTTGTTGTTTCTGCTGATTGGATTATTGGTTATCGATCTCTGCCTGGACCTGGACTTCCCCTCTGTCTCTCCCCAAGGACTCAGTTATCTGGTATTGTGACTTACTGCTTTGTTTCTCGACCCCGCCTCTGTCTGTGTCTCTTACAACGTTGTCTGCCGGTGATCGACTATTTCTGTCCTGACTATGAGCCTTTTACTAAATTATTACTGTTTGCATTTGACTTCGTACGCCTCGCGCACTCATTTGTAACAGAACGAACCGTCGCCGAGAGTTCAGTAGAGGGTTTGTTCATTGGCCGATCACGAGGCGCAACACAAGATGGACGCCGATTGCGGGAAGTCACGCAAAATGGCGGTCTCAAGCTCCATGTCACAGTATGGCAAGCCATCTAAGCCTTATCAAGCACTGTCGGGTCCCACTCCTGAAACACGATACGAGGGGTCGTGTCAAGCCCAGTCAGTCCCGGTTAGCTCCTTGAGGCCTGCAACTCGGACTTTTGGTGGCCGGATCCGCCGGATCCCGCCTGCGATCCAGAATGGCCTGATCCTCCAGACCCGGTCTGTGATCTGGACGTCTGGTGGCCAGATCCGCCTGCGCCCGTGAGCGAGTTGTCGAAAGCCCTCATGAATCTCGTGGCACGATACGGGGGGTCGTGTTCAACCCAGTTAGTCCCGGTTACACAGCCTGAGAAGCTGCAGAAGGCCCTCACGGTGTCAAACCTGTCAGAAACAGGTACTAGCCCCGTAGCACGATACGAGGGGTCATGCCATACCCAGCCTGTCCCAACCACGCAGCCTGACGAGCTGCTAAAGGTCCTCGCGGTTCCTAGCCGGCAAATAACGGGTTCCACTCCCGTCGTATGGTACAAGGAGCCGTGTTCAGTCATGAAGGTTTGCGATTTGGGTTTCGAGTGGTCGGATCCGCCAGATCCCATCTGTGATCCCAATCCAGAATGCCGGATCTGCCAGGCCCCGTCTGTGATCCGGACCCCTGGTGGCCTGATCCGCCTGCACCGGCGGGTGAACTGTCAGAAATCCTCACGGTTCCCAATCCTCAGCTGTCGGGTCCTAGTCCCGAATCACGGTGCGAGGAGCCATGCATTTCCCTGTCGGTTCCGGTATTACAGCCAGGAGAGCTGTCAGATATCCTCGCGGTTCCCAGTCCGCAACTGTCGGGTCCCAGCCCCGAATCACGGTTCGAGGAACCGTGTTGAAGGTCAGTCCCGTTCCCTGAGGTTCCGCTGGTGGCTGCTGAATCCTCAGGTCCCATGGCCCAAGCCTTAGGGCTGTCTGACTGTCCGGTCACGGAAGGTCCATCAGTGGCTGCACGAACTCTGGGAATGTCGACTTTGGTCGTGGATTTCCCAGGGCATCCGCTGAAGGCTGCACAACCACCGTGTCGGACCGGTCAAACTACTGACCTCTCTTTTCTCTTCTGTGCAGTCTGGTTCATGGAACTACCCAAAGGCTCAAGTGGGCGTTTCCGCCGTCCGCTCCGCCCTGGTGGGCATCTCCGCCGTCTGGCCAGCTCAAGTGGGCGTTTCCGCCGTCTGGTCCGCCCTGGTGGGCATCTCCACCGTCTGGTCGACTCAAGTGGGCGTCTCTGCCACTCGATCTGCTCAAGTGGACTTCGCCACGGTCAGCTCTGCCCTGGTGGTCATCTCTGCCGTCCACGCAGCCCAAGTGGACCTCGCCACCATCTGCTCCGCCCGAGTGGTCGTCTCTGCCGTCAGTTCCGCCCAAGTGGTCATCTCCGCTGTCCGCTCCGCCCTGGTGGGCGCCCCCGTCAGGACTCTGGGGTGAGCTGGACCAACCTGGGGTCATAATGCACTCTTTTTTCCCCGGCAGACCACCCGAAACTGTCATTAGAGACGCCTCCTGGACTCCCGCCGTCCCACCCCATATGTATGAACTGATCCACCTCCTTGCCACCTCCCTCCTGTATGTCTTTTGCCAGGTTGTGTGCGTGTCCGGAATCCACGCCTTAAGGGGGGGCTATGTAACGCCATAGGCGTGTTCTGTCTTCTGTAGTTATGCTCTTTGTTTTCATTTCTAGTTCATTCTTTCTGTATGTTTATTTACCTGTCAGTTCCCTCGTGCTCCTCGTCTGTGTTAACTCATGTCTCTGCCCCGCTCGTCTGTTGTCTTAGCATCTGATTGTTTGTGTCCGCCCCTTGACCTACTTGTGTGTGTATAAAACCCGGAAGTGTTTGTATATGTCATCACGGTTCGTTGTTTATGTTACATCCCTTCGTGTCCCAAGTATCTCGTTGTTTCTGCTGATTGGATTATTGGTTATCGATCTCTGCCTGGACCTGGATTTCCCCTCTGTCTCTACCCAAGGACTCAGTTATCTGGTATTGTGACTTACTGCTTTGTTTCTCTACCCCGCCTCTGTCTGTGTCTATTACAATGTTGTCTGCCGGTGATCGACTATTTCTGTCCTGACTATGAGCCTTTTAATAAATTATTACTGTTTGCATTTGAACTCGTACGCCTCGCGCACTCATTTGTAACAATGCCTAATATAAAACAACAAATTAGTTATTTTTATTTTATTTTTTTATTTATATTTAATTTTTATTCATTTTCTTAATAAAACGTCTATGTTCTGCGTTGTATTTTGTTGTTGCTTGAATTTAATTCTAGCAATTGATGTCAAATTTCCATTTATGTAAAATGCACCATTCTTTGTTACATGTAGAGGAAAATTCCTCACCGCAGCAACCCTAATCCCAAGTAACAACAAAAATCCATAAATTATCTCTGTTAGAAGAGATGTATCCTTAACTAAACGGAGCTGGTCACACTTACATGTTCTGTCAAACTAAAAGAAAAATAAATAAAAAGACATGCTCAAAAGAAATTCAGTTATTATTTGAAACTTATTGTATAGACATTTTAAGAATAAAATTATTAACCTATTAAGTGTGTTGACAATCTGTCTAATTAGATGGCTGGGCTCCAGAAAACCAGTAATGATGCGGCTTTTAGAGATTTGGGAAAGGAAGGCAGGAAAAAGAACCCTGAACTCTACCACAAAGAACCACTATATCATATGAAGAGTTCCTCAGAACTATACAGATTTAAATAGAACGGTTACTATGCAAACTTTTTTTTATTATTTATTAGTGCATAGACATTTTGAGGCAATAATTTCTCATTGTAACATTAAATTAGGTCCTACAAATACTAATAAAGGGATATTTTAACCTGTGCTAGAGCACAGATCAAGTAATCCATTCTGTGATTATCCTCTGCACATTTGTCGACATTGCTCCACAATTGGATATCTTGGCTCTACAATTGTAAGACTAACATAAACTACCCTTGAACTGAGGTCTAACAGCAATCTGTTAGCACATAGCAATCAGCTATGTGTCTTTTTTGGACTTCTTGACTTGTCTGGTTCTCATTGTAGAGAAGTTCATATTTTTCATTATTAAATGAGTTGAAGCTGTATATTAGAGCTGTGCCTAGTGTTATGTTGAATCTCATTTTGTCTGTGCATTCTGCAGGCTGCTGATGAAGCCTTCGTCCAAAAATCCAGTGAAGAAACCACAGTGGGAATCTACATCCTCAAATCTCAGGATAGATCTGAGGACATCGGGATTGTCCTTGAAGGCCAGAAAGTCTTGCAAGGGTTGGATAATTTTGCAATGCTCTTTGGACTAATGTATGCTCTGAATCTCAATTAACCACCTGAGATGAAATACGCTTTTGAGGTTCTTCAAAAAATAATAATGGAGCTGGAAGGCTGCAGTTTATCAATGAAAGCTCATGTTCTCAGAAACAGACTCTGTGAGTGAGGTGTTTCTGGTACGGCAGGGAGTTACACAAGCTGGTTCTGCCTCTTGGATTAAGGACCATTGTTTTTCATTTTACACACTCGCAAAGAGAACCTACATACAACCTACAGACAGTTAAAAAGTTTACACTGTATGTGTGTGTTTAGATGTCTTTTTTTCCCTCCTCTGGTCAAATTTGATTGGTTTAAAGGACTTTTACCCAAAACTTCAAATACTTGAAGCTAAACTTACAGTGATTTGATTTGATTCATCTTAACTTCTTATAATACAAGATCTTTATTGCTGTTCACCTTTTCTACTACACCTGTTTGTTTGTGTATTGTCATTAACTGATAGAAGATAAGTTTTTCTTAATCGTTCATCAAATTGAAGCTTTTTTTTAACTTCTCCCAGTTTTGTAGCCCATACTGTTTAAAAAAAAATAAATAAATAAAAGTATTTTGTCTTGCTGTTTCTCAAACTGAAAAAAAAAAAAACAGAACAAAAGGAAGCTTTGGACTAATTAATTACTCATTACGATTTATTTTTAATAACTCAACCTGTTTGGATAATTGTTGGATTTTACTGTATCTGGTCTGTTGACAAGAAATGTTATTGTTCACAGTCAGCCGTTCATCCCATACTTTTAAAAATGAATTGTACTGTTAAAATTATACAGTGATTTTCAGTTGTCTTACTGCTTTTTAAAATGAAATCAAAATTGTAAAGTTTAAAATTGTAAAATGTATTTATTTATTCTTAAAACAGAATATATTTGAGGAAAGTCAGCCTATAGTATTACAAAAATTTTGAACCAAATGAGTTTTATTGAAACCATTGCATATGAATAAAAAACTAAATCATGGTTGTATAACAAATTATGTAGCTTTAAGATGTATGGATCATGTTCGTTTAATCAAGGGAAAATCACTGACAGAAAGATGGCAGCGGATCCTGCTTTCATTCAGCCCCAGCTGGTAACAGGCACTGAGTAGGGCGTCATGCCAACTCACCCAGTTGGAGAGCTCGAGGAATTCCCCACATGCCTCTCCAAAGGCTGACCACCCTGTCGCAGGCAATACAGCCTATCCTCAGCCTCAGACATTTTGTTGGTGGCTCTGTGTTCTGCCAGTGCGCACCATGCACGGAATGAGGAGATGCAGACTTTAACTTCATAAAGCATCACCTTTAATGACTTCAAAAGGCAAGGGATAACTCAGGAACATAGGTTTTACATAAGCCCATGTTATATTCAATGCCGAAACCAGGACACTGGGCGTGACGGTATCATGTGAAGACTGACATTTTTTCCACCAAAAAGCAGCATGACTACAAATGTGATATTGATTTTATACAGCAGTTCAGTAAACAGGAATTTTCTATTAACACACTTACATTTTTTTTTTTCAGCATTCAATGTTTTGTGTTTAAAATATCAAAACAATATTAACGCATTTGTAACTGCAGGTTAAACTGCATTTATGTCCTGCATTAAACAATGTGTAAACAGAAGCTGCATCTGAAGGGGCATTAAGACGTGTGTTTTCTCTGCATGCAAAGATTCATTTTGTTAATACCGATTTCATTTGCTTGGTAACAGCCCAAATGACTTATTATTCTAATTGACCGATTCAATTTAAGAATTTAACTGAAAAGAGGATGCACACTTCTAGAGAAAAATGGCTTTATGAAGGTAAAAATGCCCATAAAAGGTAAACATCAGTTTAAACTTATTGAACAAGATAAATTTCTATCACTACTGTGAACCAACCACCACACAGAATATGAAGAAGATCAAAACCTTTAGGACTCAGCTGTCCACTGTAGTCTTTAAGATACCAGTACAATAACACCCTCAGTAAAATATTGTCTAAATATCATTATTGATGAAATCCCAGAAAATATAGAGGTTAATAATTTTGTCAATATCAGATGTGACCACAAGATCTGTATATACGTGTTCAAGAGCAGTTGTAAAGATTACAAAGCATTACAAAAATGACAAGAGAAGCTGTATGCATTGACTTGTGTAAGCAGCATTCAGGAAACATCAGATCTGGGTGACACTAGGGCACTCTGGGTTGATTTTCTTCAGCTTCTCCATGATCGACAAATACTGCTGATTCCTCTCCTCCTCAGAGAGCGAAGATGGATTGATCTCCAGGAATTTATAAGCATCTCTAGACTGAACACTGAAGATGCCTTGAGCTCTCTGACAGCACATACCAAAATTCTTCCAGTACTGAAAGACAAAAGGCATGTCACCATTAATCACATTTACTAAAATATATTTTAGAAAATATATGGACATAATTGAACTAGTTTCAACTTCAATAATGACCTGCGATGATAAATAATAATAATAATAATAAAACTTTTTTTCTAATGATGATTTTAATTCAATGTAAACTCAGCCTATGCTACTATAACTTTCAAAGCAAAGAATGGTTGTAAAGATATCATTAAAGTCATCCACATGTTTTTAAATATTTAACCTCAAATGTATGAAGCAATGTGAATGCATTTGTTGGTATTTGTTAATTCAGTTGGCGCACAGGAGCCTGATGTCCCACAGCTGATAGACTGAGAATTACGTTGGAAATTCACCTATGGTTGCTATTACTAAATGAGCTTAGCCTGTAAAACCTTAATGAACCCAGAAATTAGAGTAATAAAAATTTATTTATTCATTTATGGTTTATTGCACGCAATCAACGTAAAGAAAAATAAGGCAATTACAAAACAAATAAAGGAAACCTTTTAACTGTATTTCACATTATGAAATTAAAAACATTCCCAAATGAAATTGGGAGCCATATCACCCTGCAGCCCAAGTCTGGTTGCCCGAGGAGGCTAAGCAGGGCTGCGTCTTTCAGGTGGCTGCTGCACACTGGTGGGGGTTGAGGAGAGACCCCCCCACATGATTGTAAAGCGCTTTGGGTGTATTGGTCTCCTCTGTCATTTCTGACCTGAACCAGATGCTACTTTAAGGGCTCCTTGTTGTTTTGTCTAGAGTAACTAGCATACTATGCACAACATTTATTTATTAATTTTTATCTTATTTTCCTGTTACACAGAATTTGAAGTCACACAGGATGCTCGTCTGATTCTAGTTAAGATGGTAATAACTAGCAACGATTAGACATTAGTGTCTCGCTTCAGATTACAAAACTCTTTGCTTTGGATTCTGGAAGATCTAACATCAGCTGTACATTAATCAAAGTATATTATGGATAAACAAACATAGGAAAGTAAAATGAGGTTTCATGAAAGTCATAATCAAATTCATCAGGAACATTTGCTCAACGTCTAACTTACCTTTCCTGCATCATCAATGGAGCTCAGAAACTCATCCTTCATGTCTTCTATTTTGACAAGTTCCTCATGAGTAAAGGTTCTCTCTTTCATCGTTTCCAGAATAACATCTACCTTCTTCCAAAACTTACTCAGGTCAACCAGAATTTGTTGGATTTGAGAAAGACACAGCTGCACTTCCTTCAGGTTGTCAGGGTTGGGAATCTCACCTGGAATGATTTCCAAAGGTTACTCTGAAGAACGTGTCAAGAGCATAACACACACGCAGATGCATTTACTGTATGTTTGTAATAATAAATTCATAGAAAGACTCTCACCCATTCGTATTTTACAATTGGCCAGCTTCAGCTGATGATCAGTCATTGCAAGTTTGATGTTCCACTGTTCATTTCGCAGACAGTTCTTCTCAGAGTCAAGTTGTTTTAGTTCTTTATCCAGAGTGATGGCAGTAGGTTTCTTCATCGCTTCTGGATAGCCTCTAAACAAGTCAAGGAACCTCATAGGCCACTGCTCATGTTCTTTCTGAAATCGTATGAGGAAGTCGTTCAGCTCTTGAGTGGTTTTTTGAATGTGGCTCTCATTCATGTCTATTTTGTCAACTACTTTCTTCAGATCTTCTTCGAGCTTGACCAGAGCATCCTCCAGACCCTTCATCTCATCAGATTTTTCATTTATTTTTTCTTTCGTCTCTTTTTGTTCTTGATACACATCACTGGTGGATGTTTTTACACATTTATTGTGTTCTTCATACCTGTAACAGGTATAATAATAATAATAATAATAATAACAAAAATAAAATAAAATAAAAAATTACAGTGACATGGTCTGGATTTCATTTGCACAACACAAGACACTGAACAATTTTCTTAAAGAGGACATTATGATCCACAAATGTAATTCTATACTACGGAGCCCCTTAAGGGATGTGGTGGAGAAAAAAAATCGAGGTGGGTAAAAAAAAATTCAAGGTGGAAAGAATTTTTTTTTTTCAAATGTTTTGCTTTATCTCGCAAAATGGTTTGCATTCTCTCACAAAACTTTGGTTATGCCAGAGAACGCAAATCATTTAGCGAGAGAACGCAATTGAGCTCCGATAAACACTTTCTGTTTACTTTAAGCTTCCAGTGTAGTATACTATACTATAAAAATATAATATATATTATATATCTTTAGACAGCTTCGTAATGGAGCAGTTCTACATCATTAGAGGCGGTGCTGCAGCGATAGCAATCATAACGCGCATATGGAAGCATCAGCTGTCAAACACATCGGATATAGCTGTAGCGCCGCTTCAAGTCGAACACACCTATTCTTCTCTCGCGAGGCATTTGCATTGTGCTTCGTGCTTTTGTTGGCAACCGTACAGACATGGTGTGTTCGACTTGAAGCGGCACTGCGGCCACCAGTCGGTGTATAACATCAAAGAACCGCGAGAGCGTTTGACAGCTGATGCTTCCATATGCGCGTTATGATCGCTCTCGCTGCAGCACCGCCTCTAATGATGTAGAACTGCTCCATTACGAAGCTGTCTACTACACTGGAAGCTTAAAGTATACATAAAGTGTTTATCTGAGCTCAATTGATTATGCCAGAGAACGCAAACCATTTTGATCTATTGGCTGAAGTGCCCACTTTTTGGCGTGATTGCACCGCCGGAATTAGGAACGGTTTTGGTTAGCTCTTACTTCAGAGTAGGGTCTAAAACAGTTCTACAGGAACTGTTGCGCATCTCTGATCAATACACCGTTTGGAGAATTATTAGGCAAGTTAATATTTGTCACAGTGTAGTGAAGAAATCCTGCACAAAGATGAAGAAGGTATCAATAAACAGTCTTTTAACAATCCACATACAGAGAATCCAACAAGAAGGGTAACAAACACACACTTACACAATGACGAGACACTGAATTGAACTTATAAAAGGGAGATAATGATGATAATTAAAGACAAGCTACTGAACATAATGACAATCAAACATGGGACAGAAACTAGGTCACACAGATCACATGGGGAATGAAAAAACACACCATCTGTACAAACATGACAACTTAGGACATCAAACTTACCTGCAATTATAAAATTCCCCACATTTGCCTTGTTTGAATTTGTTCCTGTAAGACATTTCTAATATTCTCACCTCTTCACAATATCATCCGCTTCTGCTGTGATGTCGGTGATCCATTGTTTGGCTTTCTTCAGGTACGTCACCGCCAAATCAGGTTTGTTCTTCGCCACAGCTACTTTCAATACTGGAAACAGGGAAGTGACCAGGTTGGAACTCGTGCCGACACACTATGAGAAAGCATATCATGTGATAGATTAGTAAGTCATGACAATTTACAGTGAATACACAACCGTAAACATTAAACCATAAACAGTCAGTACTACAAATCATAACAGTATAGTAATTTCTAAAGTTATGTGACACTGTCATGACTAATTGTGATAATTTCTTATTTTCTAGTTTCACCTTACTGTTCTAGCTCATTGTGAAACATTTGAGTCCAGATATTGTCCAGTGTACCTGTGCTGCTTAGTTCTTCTGTTAGCTGTGAGTTGCTGTGTTGTCTTGTGAAACAAAGCTATCATGTTTCATCATGCCATCCAAGTTCAACACTTGGATTATTATTATCTTCATGTGTAACGGAGTTAAAAAAAGAACATTTAATACTAACGATATTCATTGTTGAATTTCATGAAATTAGAAGGTTGAGCTAAATCAAATGGTGTTTTGGTGCCCTCTAGTGGTCAATACATTGCAAACGTCCATTTTCGCTTACCGTGAGTTTTTCTGATGTAAAAGGTTATGTGCGCTTATTTCAATGGATGTATAATGTTTTGGGAGCAGTTTACATCTCAGATTAAACTTTATTGAATAATTATCATTGTGCTCAATGTCTTGTATAGACACAGCACTACCGAACTCTGCTACTAATTTATAATGTTCCTTGTCTGTTCGATTACATCACTAATTGATCTTTATCTCAAATCTATGCCATATGTACATGTACAAACTACTACTACATATACTGTGAATCATTACTTTGGTGTAAAGCTGCTTTGCAATGATGTATCATGAAAAGCGCTACACAAATAAATTTGAATTGAATTGTATAGTGAGACTGACACGTGCTGCTGCTAGTGTAGCATCGTATAGTTGAATCGATAACACACAATGAGTTTACCCTCAATAAGAGTGAGTTGTTCATTTTTATGTTCTTTATTTCAGTTATGTCTGTCTGCAATGTCACCTGGTATATTAATACATATTGATGTATTTCTCAGGTATGTAATTTTCATATTACAGTTGTTCTGTTATCATGTGATTGTTATGTGTATCTGTAGTTCAGCAGAAAATGGTTAACGCTGCTGCGGTTATGTCTGTCTGCAATGTCACCCGGTATATTAATACATATTAATGTATTTCTCAGACACAATCATCGTTGCTGAGGTGAATAAAAGAACTGACAACCAGAGTCGTTGTGTGCGTCGTCCATTCAAACTGGTGACAGCCGTATGGAACAACGTTGAGAACGACAATTGTTACACATGCATAGATCACATTATTTTTAGACTCCTTCTCAATGTTTCCCACCCAATTCCATGGCTCCACCTCCTCTGGGGATTTTGTGTGGTTTTCTAACTTTGCCTTCTCTGCACTCCCCTTATTTTGCAATTAGCTTAATAAACTGTACACAAATCCGTGACCGCCTCAGAAAACCCTCTATGTGTTTATCAAGGTGTGTGTTTATGGATAGATTGTAATAATATCTGCATTTGTGCAGTTCTTTGTCATAAATACAGTGTAAAAATGTCATGAGGAGCAAATGGTTTCCTATTTACTACCGTACAGCCATGCACAGAAATGATTAAAGACCATAAAAGAGAACATCTTTTGAAAGTTAATCACAGGATCCACATCGCTGAAGAGTTACAGGGGAAAGACTCTTAGAAGAAACATTTATATCAGAGGGCTGATAGCTGACATTAATGGTTATGATGTATTAGGCCTCATACCTTCAGCAGAAGGGCTTCAGAAGATCCGAACAGCAGTTGTGTTTCAATAGTTTGATCTCTGATCATACGCTCCAGCTTTGGGAATTCTCCCAGACTCAGGAAAGTTAGGTGATAAAGGAGAGCCATTCGCTCAGCAGATGGAATAAGGTCCTGAATGAAATCTGGTCTCATTATATAGTCGTCATTGGCATTCTCTGAAATATTTCAAACATTTGTGATGGTTAACAACCATTGACATTCAATAGCTAAACCAAAAAAGGCTACTGTTCAAATAAAAGGCTGTTTTGGTTTGAACTTGTTTTAATTAAATAAATACACTCTCAAAAAAAATGCAGAGTGTTACACCTCAGCTGGAGTTGCCAGTGAAACATAGGATTATGTACACCGATCGTTTGACCCACGCTACGCTCTGGTTTGTTCTTTGTCTCTGCCTATGATGTTCATGTTCGCTGCTGCCCCGACCCTGCCTGTATTGACTCTGTTTTGGAAATAAATATAAGTCTGCACATGGATCCGCACGTCTCATCGTACCTCATTTGTGACACAGAGTTGTTTTCAATCCATGGGTTGAAAACAGCCTAGAATGTTTTTTTTGTTTGTTTTTTTCTTCAAAGCATGCACTACTAGGGAATCCCTGCAGAACTGGGACAAGAACCACTCTCATAACATTTTAGAAGGAACTCTATTTCTAAGGCCCTAGTTACACCTGCTATACAACTGCTTTGAAATGAATTATGATTTGTTAGGTAAAGTTTAAAGCATGCAAAAATGTTAAATTCATGTTTATACTAAGAACACTTTTAAGAAACATATTAGATCACTAAATCTGCTTCATCTGCATCCTCTCAGGTGACTTCCTGTTTGGCGGCCATTGAAGCAGGGGCTGCCAAACAGAAAGTCGTAAAGTATTGTTTTGCTGTTGCGGACTGTACCAAGCGTTTTCCTGTTTATTTCTTGTTTTCACATTTATTGTCATTGTCTTGTTTCACTTGTTACTTTAGATTGCCCTCTTGGACTTTGACCCTGGACTATTGCCTGTTGTGTTTTTGTGAATGTTTCACTGCCTGCCCTGACCATTGTTTATCTATTGGATTACAATTCTGTCTCATTCTCAGATATTGCTGTTTGCTGGTGTTTGGAATTTCCCTCCTAAACCAGGTTGTGTTTTTGAATAAAGCTTGCATTTGGATCTTCAACGCTTGTCTGAGTCCCACCTGTTACAAGAACCCATGTTGTTGATAAGGACATGTATAACATACTCAGGTTTATCACCTAGCGTAGTCTTCTTATAATTAAAAAAAAAATGTAGTGACTACTAACACTAAATAATAATAATTTTTAGTATTTTTATAGAAGACTTTGTAACGCTTCAAAATAACTCTCATTAATAAATCATTAAAGGGGTCATACAAAGACAATTTTCCACAAGCTAATATGATTCTTAGGGTAAAATGTGTGTTTTTTATTTCTTTGAGAAATTTTAAAACAAACTTTCCATTAAGACTCTTGTCAAAAACAACTCTTTTGAAATCACTCTGTTCCCCTTTAAATCTTCACGAGCTCCGTTGACCCCACCCCTCTTTTCCGAGGTGCTCTCGGAGGATCCTTTTTTAAGCCGTATTCATAGTGAAACTTGCTAATTAGCACATTATTAGGAAAGGCCATTTGCAAAGATTCATTAAAAGACATTATACTCACTGCTGAATGATTCGCGCGAACATAAACACATTTCTGTTGATCAAGGGCGCGTTTTCCTTCAGAATCAAACGTAAAGTTACTCCTCTGCATCTTCAGTCACTCAGATGTCGGGGGTAAATGACTACTGCTATGTTCATTAATACATTCAACAACAAAACACCTCAATCTCTTAGGAGTCTTGCTTGTCTCTGCGTCTCGGTCTGATGACGGCTCACTCAGGGCGGGTCTGAAGGAAGACACCAGTTCAGTCTGTGTGACACGCTGCTGTCAATCAACAATCGTGGGAGGGGCCGACAGTTTATTTCTCACTCAGGGCGGGTCTTTGCTAAATCACCAGTGTCTAACAACTATTGTGGGAGTGGCCTCTGTCGGTGTGACGCCACATTTGAGAATGGCTTGATTTCAGAAGGGGCAACTTATTTCATTAAATTAAAAGAAAACTACTGGTGGATCTTTATCATTGTAGCGTGGTTGTGTACACACACTCCCAACACACATTTCAGTCCAAACAGCTTGTAAAAGTGCATGTACCACTGGATGACCCCTTTAACAAACGTTATGTTCACGTTCACATTCACATATCTAGACACATGAAAGAATGTGCTTTTTAATGTTTACTAATAAATAATACTAATAATAAACTAATAAATAAACTTCTAATTTCCTCACACTCATGCACATCTTGAAAGTCTACAAATATTATTGCCAGTGGCAATTGATGAATAGTCTCAACTTCAGATTGGGTACTGCAAAAACATGAACAAATGATTAATAAAAGATTTGTAAAGATGTGAAAACGGGACAACTCCTAGTAACATGGGACACTTTTTGCCATCAAAATGATTGCTCATGAAGGTACTAATGATTAGTAAATGTTTACAAATGATGAATAGCTTCCACTTTAGATTGGGCACCGCAACAAACATTAAAAAATGATTGATACATGATTTAAGATATGTAAATAATAGAAGTCTACACAACAAGCAAAGACCAGGAACCCCCCTTATCTGAGGGCTGCTTGTTGAATACTAAGTCACCCACTACAGCTAACACAGCGATAAGCCTGAGAGTGAACTGATATTAGGCTAATATTGTAGTGTTGGTTTTGCTCAATGTGATGTTAAGTGGCAGATCAGCGGGCTTGCTGCAGTTTAATATCTTAATAAGAGACGTCCTCAATCCCAGAACAAACCTAAAATACTACGTGGAGGATGCACAATAATTCAATAATTATAATACGACCACGTGGTGAACCTATGAACTGAACTTATATTGAAACATGGTCTCCATGCTATGTGCACATACTTATTTATTCTTACAAGTACAGTTTCAAGCTTGCTTTGTTCCAGAAGAAACATACCTGACTCAGCCAGTACCAGCTCTCCAGAGGATCCTGCAATAAAAAGAAAACAGCTGTAAGGTCTATGCCAAGGTTTCCGCACCAAAAGACCACATTTTACGTAAACAAAGAATCTATATTTTCAGGTTTCATATAATTTTGAGAGTTTCTGCTGATTTTGAAGGTGTGTCCTTCCTGGGTCTTTCATGTAAATACTGATTTGTGACCTGATAAGGTCCAGGGTCCCTTTTAAATGTTAATAATGTGGAGCAAGGTGTATTTAAGGGTAGTCACATCTCTCACACCATTGCTGTGTCTCATCTGTTGCCAGGTATGCAATATTTCTTATTTTGTATTCTGTAATTGAAAGTATAAAACAGGTGTTTGTTTTGAAATGGCAAAAGTTAATGGATCAAACCGACATCAGAGAAGGATCACCATTAAAAGTGCATTTTCTGGTTTTGATTAAAGATTATGGGGGCACTTGTATAACAAAAATAATAATGACCTGCAAAGATAAATTATTTATAATAAGCACTGCAATATTCTGCAATTATGTCAGTACAGGACTAAAATCTTATTTAGGTGGCACATTAGGGCATGCCAGCTGTGAGTTTAGCTGTGATAACATTTTTGACTAATCTAAATAAGGGGAGCCTCAACCCAACCCCTATAAATATAACCAAAGATGCGCTCAAATACGTAAAAATATAGTCGTTTTAAATGTTGTTCATAAAAATAAATGAAACCTTGTTAAATGTAAGAAAGTACTAGAGTTCTGATGTACTCAAGTATTAAAGGTAAAAAACAACAACATTTATTTATGAGATGTAGTGGACCCAAAGGAAATACATCTTTTATCTCAATTTTATGAAGTAACATTTTTCCAAAGTATGAACTCCAGATACTTTGTATCATAAAAATGCATTTTTGATTGAGTAAAAACTTGATTACTGTCCAGCTCTGCACCGCTAACCTGATTTTGCCAAGTGCACTTCAGTGACACATCAGTGTCAGTCATCTATCATTAAATATGATTTTAGGCATTACTCATGACTAAGGATAGGTTTAGGTTAGAGATATGGCCAAGACTATATTTTTCCATTACAATGTTGTTCCAGGGTCAATAAAATATGTTGAGCTAGGGACACATTGAACTCTGCAAAATCAGAATGTGTGCTCTGCACAGAACTGTTATTTCAAGTGAAGAAGTTTAAAATGGAAGGTGTCTTACCTGTGATATTAGCCATGTTTTTTAATGAACATTCACTGGCGAAGCATCCAACTGTAAGGTTTCAATAAATAAATGAATGAGAACACATAATTAAGTAGAATCAACAGAATATTAAAAATGGCCATTAAAAATATGTCTGTTTTCACACGGCAGCCTGCAATTCGGCACACATGATCATGGAGCTCCCTGTAGGTGCTTTTTATGATCATAGTTTCTCATTAGTAAGACATGTGGGCTTGCTTATAAGTTATACTATTGGGCGCAATAAACAAGCTAACATGCTGTACAAACTTATCTTCCATTGTATGCACATATAAATGCATTTTGATCTGTGTGTTTTTGCATATCCTCTATGCCCGTTTTTGAAGAGCATGCGTGTGCATAAATGCCTAAAGAAACCCCGGAGTATGATGTAAGAGGGAACCCGCGATGAATCACACCAAATAAGCCCCAGATTTGACTGCTTTTGATAAGTTTGTTTTTTCTGATAGTGTCTTGTAGTTTAATAAATAAAATAGTGTACTGATATTTCAAGAGTTCGCGCTTCCTCATAATCAAAAGGGGTAAGGTTTAGCAGGTTTGGCGTGCTGTCCGGGGGGGCGAG
>JAUCMR010000091.1:17397890-17423451 GCA_032357425.1 Enteromius argenteus | reverse complement strand
ATAAATAGTTATTGTCCCTTTCAGGATTAACTATACATAGTTCTAGCGTGTCTCTGTCCGTGAGCATGAGGAGAGCATGCGCTTCCTCAGGAATGTGAATGGGTGACTCGGGTCAACAGGGGTTACATGCAAAAAGGTTCTGGGGAGTTTCCCAGAGTGTTAATCAGAGGTGGTGTTTATCGGACCATGAATTTACGTTGGGTACGGTTCAGAGTGCACTGACCATCTGTGTCTTGAGCGTCTCCTGACGACACGTTCCGACTCCTGCTCTGATACCTTGGCAGTTTTACATGCCGCGAGAGAGAGACCAGGGTAAATGTCCAGACATTCAGGCGTCCAAGGATGGTCATCGGTCAGTTTTACGACTCTGGTCTGCTCCAGAGTGGAGTCCAGTTTTGTCTGTTCACTCTGAGGTCCCACAATTTGCTCAATCAGTGTTTCAACCGTGGAAAAAAATCAACAAACCGTGGAAATAAAATGTCATGTTTACCTCAGCAAGTCATCAGTATCCACAGCTTGTTTTATCACTATAGAAGTCTAGAGAGGAGCATTTTGTGAAATATTACACCATATACTCATATTTTACTAAACCTGTTAATCTTAATTATTTAATGTAATGTAGTGTTTAAATTAATCTGTTATGAAACATGTGTCACGTTGTCATGTTCCATGTGCTGTCTTTGTTTTTGTTTTCATTCTGTTCCACGTGTCTTGCCTTGTCTGTAGTCCTGCCCACCTCATTAGTGTTCATCCTCTGCCAGCCGTGTATCCCATGTGTTTTGTGTTTCCCTCATTGTTTCTGTCTCTATTTAAACCGTGCCTTGTGAAGTGTTAAATGTCAGTCGTTGTTTGTTGAATGCAATGGTTGTCTCTGCATATTCGTCAGCCGTACCTTGTATCCTGTGTCGTTTGATTAAATGTTTCATGTTGTTCTGAACTCACATCTCCCTACCTTCCTGTCGCTGAGAAGCGAGACCCAGATCGTTACAGAACGACTGACCCCATAATGGAGATGGCGTTTACGGCAGGACTCACCATGCTCATCCTCCAAGACCCGCCGCTCGAGGACTATGTAGCAGAGTTTTACCAACTCGCTGAACGGTCGGGTTTCGGAGATGCGGCTATCATCGCTGCGTTTGAACGCGATGCCCGTTGTCACAGCTCCATCGAGCTCCCGGACACCTCGGGATTGAAATGGAGGTCAGCGGTGTTCTTAAGCCTCATGAAGGTCCGAGCCCAAACGGGATGGCTGCCCGATCCGCCGAACCGCCACAAGAGCACCTTCCGAGTCCCTCACCGTCAGAGAACCTCACCGTATCCGGGCAGATCAAAGCACACATCTATGCGGACTCCGTTCCGCACTTTCGGCCAGGAGAGCCGATCCACAGTCGATCCACAGGATTCCACTCCGTGATGTTCGAGTTCGGTCCCAGAGTGTCAGCCAGGAGTGCCGATCCACTGTCCCGCGGATTCCAGTCCGCCTATTCCTGATCCAGTCCCAGAGTGTCGGCCAGGAGTGCCAATCCACAGTCCTGCGGATTCCAGTCCACGTGATCCGAGTCCGGATCCAGATTTATGGGCTGATATGCCGATCCTGATCCCCGTGGATTCCAGTCCGCAGTTATCGGGTCCCAGCCTCGAATCACGGCCAAGAGAGCCGTTGCCAGGTCTGGTTGTCGAATCACGGCCAAGAGAGCCGTTGTCCGGTCCAGTGTCCGAGCCTCGGCCAGGAGTGGCGATCCAGTTACCCGCAGATTCCAGTCCACAGTTGTCGGGTCCCAGCCCCGAGTCACGGTCAGGAGAACCATTGTCAGGTCCGGTATCTGAGTTTTGGCCAGGAGTGCCGATCCAGTTATCCACGGATTCCAGTCCGCAACTATCGGGTCCCAGCCCCGAATCACGGTCAGGAGAACCGTTGTCAAGTCCGGTGTCCGAATCACAGCCAGGAGTGCCGTTCGAAATCCCTGTGGTTGCCAATCCGCAGCTATTGGGCCCCTGCCCCGAATCACGGTCAGGGCAACAGTTGTCTGGTCCGGTGTCCGAGTCACGGCCAGGAGTGCCGTTGTCGAGTTCTAGCCCCAAATCCAGGCCTGAGAGATCCTCGGACCACTCCTCTCCTATAACACCATATGACCCAGGGCCGGTACAGGTTGGAGCCCTCCCCAAGAATTTTTTTTTGGGGGGTAGCTGTGCCTGGGTCTTGATGGGGAAGGGTGGGACGGGGATCGAACCATACCCGCCTGAAGGTCCAGATCCACCGTGGCCGCCCAGGGCTCCAGATCCGTCGTGGCCGTCTAAGGGTCCAGATCTGTTGTGGCCGTCTAAGGGACCAGATCTGTTGTGGTCGCCCAAAGGCCCAGATCTGCCATGGCCACTCCAGAACTCCATACTGCACTTTTGTACTGTGGATGGTTCCCTTGATATTTCTTTTAATCATATCGTCTTAATTGTGAAAGATTTTAACTGACATGAACACTTTAAGTGGAAGAAGATGAACACATAGAACATGTAATGTATCCCCAGAATTTTTGTTCACTCCCTCCTCTATGACATGCTGATGGGAATGTATACATGTTAGTGGTGTCAAACTTTAAAATATTTGAGGTAAAGTGCTTGACCAATTGCATTGTAAAATACAATTTGGAGAGAAAGAATGGAAATATATTACAATATTAATATATTAAATATATTAAAATATTAAAATAATACATGTATGAATTCTAACATAAAAATTACATGGTTAATTATTATAGAATGTAAGTGTTTAGAATTATTTTTATTAATCATAAAGGGTTCACTCAAAAATTTTAATTATGCCATTAACATTAATCACTCACCCTCATTCATATCATTCCAAACCCGTAAGACCTTCGTTCATCTTCGGAACACAAATTAAGAAATCTTTGATTAATTCTGAGGGCTCTCTGACCCTCCCATAGACCGCAATGAAATTAACACAATCAAGGTCCAGAAACGTAGCAAGGACATTTGTAAAATAATTAATGTGACATCAGGGGTTCAGCCGTACTTTTACGAAGATTTGAGATTACTTTTTGTGCACAAAGAAAATAAAAACAACAACTTTATTCAACAATTTGTCTCATCGACGTCACCCTGATGCCACTCAGCTTCACCTCTTGATAACCTCTTCAACTTCACCTCTTAATAATTGTAAACACTTAAGAATTGTGTTTCTCTGCATTCCCATTAGCGTTTCACAGAGAAGGAGGGAGTGAACAAAAACTCTGGGAATACATTCTTGTAGGAATTACATGTTCTATTGTGCTCTTGATCTTAATTTTTGGTCTGAAGATGGATGGAGATCTTGCAGGTTTGAAAAGACATATGGATGAGTAATTAATGACAGAATTTTAATTTTTGGTGAACTATCACTTTAACTAGAGATAAACTGATTTGGTCACATCTCATCTCCTCCACCAGAGGTCTCACTCACCTGAATTTGAAGTGATTGTTCTCTGGTGTTTTGCCTAATTGGAAGGGCCTATACAAACTTTGACTGTCAGAAATTGTGCTCATACCCTTAAATAGGGCACTATTTGGCAAGACTGCAATTAGAAGTCTCAGAAACCATAGTTGATGCTATCAAGAGCATTCAATCCCTTTTATTGCACTTTTATAATGAGTGTACCACTGATGTATACTCAAGAGCATGTTCAGAATCACCTCTTATACCCTCATGCATTATTTCCTTACATTAGTCCACTAATATTGTGTAACTGTAGGAGTGAATGAAAGGAATAAGGCAGGGGTGCCCAATTCTTCTCCTGGCGATCGACTGTCAAACAAACCTGCAGAACACAAAGGAACATATTTTGAAGAAAATTGTTAGTTTATCTAAAGTAATTGGATCATCAAAGGTCAGCAGCAAAAACATTGGTTAATAAAATGGGATTAGATACATTTCCATTTGTAACATATTTAATTATTGCAAGTTTGCATCATTTTTTGCATTTGATTGTTACTTGTAACATGTTACATTACAATGCGTTACCCCAACACTGATCACGGTGTGCAATGGGTATTCTCTAGCCATTGAATGTACATCAGTTGTACTTTCTGGTGCATTATGGGAAAGAATGAGTAATGAGTGCACTCAGAAACATCCACTAAAACTATGTGCTCTCAAGGACACATATTTAATACATTGGTAAGAACAACTCACAGTTATGGCACCCAGCAAAACAGCAAATATAAAAGTTAACAGTAACACTTTATAATAACTACACACTATGAGTGTCACGATTGAGAGGAGTAGGCGTTCGGGTTCATATGCAAATACAAGTTTATTAGGCTCAGGGTAGGACAGACAGGATCAAATCACAAACAGACACAGCGTAGGCAAAGACAGAAGAGTAAACGATAATCCAGGCGAGGGTCAAACGTACCAGAAACCAGAGTCCGAAGGGCAAGACGAAAAAGTAGATCCAGGGGAAGCAGAGGTCGACAACGAAAAATCCAAAATATAATAACAGGGAACAAGGACATGAATGGACAGGGCTAGAGTTGACGGTAAACACTGAAGCAATGATCCGTGAACACATACAAACACTTCCGGGTTTTATACACATGAATCTAGGTCAGTAGGCGGAGACAAACAATGAAACACCATGACAACTGACAAGCGGGGCGGAGACATGAGTTCGTGGCAATGAGTCCATAAAACAAACATAAAACACACATAGTCTGCTGGGCGCTGGAGTACCTGCGCTGGCACCTCCAGCTGACCATGACAATGAGTCATTAGTTAAACATTAGTAAATAGTTAATCATTTATAAAGCATTGTTCCTTCATTAAATAAACATTAGTAAGCAGTTTATAAACACAGCTATAAATGCTTTATTCTTGGTATATAAGCATACATATAATATACTTAATAATTGTATTGTAAGAACAGCAGTTAATAATTTCTAATTTATATATTACATTATTTACAAACCAGTTAGTTAGTAGTTCTCAGTGGTTCATGAGATCATTTATAAAGTAAATGATTAATAAACTATTTGAATGCACATTTATACATCTTATTATTCAGACATATAGTAACAGGCTTTATTAAAACATATTTCTACTGTAACTCATGATTAATTCAGGTAGTTATAAAACATTTACTAGCTGTCAGTTAACTGTTTTTGTGAGCTCATCTAAAGTGAAGACTATTTATGCCTTGTAAAGCATTTACAAATGAGATTTAAAGGATCAGGTAAATTAATATAAAACAATGTTCTCTAATGTTTAGAAGTTAGTACTGAGGATGTATTTTTCGGGATGTATTTTTATATCAGACCTAGTTTTATTTTATTGCACAGTAATGTTTTCTGGAGGTGTGCAGGAATTATAATTTTTGTATGACATAGCAGAGGATTATTTAAAATTTACTTAAATTTTATATCAAGAGTGAATTTGTACAGTTTAATTTTTGCAGAGGTTGATTTTTCATTTGATATCAAATCATTTTATATTCAATTATATGTAAAGTTGTACAGTTTAATTTATTTTGCATGTGTTTCACTCTGTGTTGTGTTTTTCCTTTTTCCGTTTAGAAGATAACTGAGCCTTTAAATCTCATTTGTAAATGCTTTACAAGGCATAAATAGCCTTCACTTTAGATGAGCTCACAAAAAAACAGTTAACTGACAGCTAGTAAATGTTTTTTTAACTACCTGAATTAATCATGAGTTACAGTAGAAATATGTGTTAATAAAGCGTTTGTTAATACACTAAGTAACTGTTACTATATGTCCGAATAGTAAGATGTAGAAATGTGCATTTAAATAGTTTATTAATCAATTACTAACACTTTATAAATGATCTCATGAACCACTGAGAACTACTAACTAACTGGTTCGTAAATAATGTAATACATAATTCAGAAATTATTAACTGATCCTTAATAAAGTATGAAAATACAATTATTAAGTATAATATATATATATATATATATATATATATATATGCTAATAAACCAAGAATAAAGCATTTATAGCTGTGTTTATAAACTGCTTACTAATGTTTATTTAATGTAGGAACAATGCTTTATAAATGATTAATTAACTATTTACTAATGCTTAACTAATGACTCATAGTGTGTAGTTATTTTAAAGTGTTACCAAGTTAACTTTAGGAATTCAAAAAAGGTGCATTGATGACCAAAAGAATAGCGCTAACAAGCCTAGGATAAAGTCATTATGAACATTAACATATATTTGGGACAAATATAATCAGATTTTATGGAAAACCATGTGAGTGATTTTTTTTTGGTGCGACAGGATTTAAAAACCACAGACAGTCTTTAACTTTAACTTAATGTTGTTCAACTGAATGCACAAAGCAAACTATTAGCTGAAATATACACAAAATAAAAACAACACTGAAATAAGAACGTGTTTATCTGTCAATCAGATGTACCTGAAAGTTGTATATGTAGCAACAGAATATTCTTTCAGAATCATCCTGGGTCCAATTGGATTCATAAAAAAATAATTCTTTAGTTATTGTCTGTTAAACATAACAAACTTAAAAAAAAAAATTATGAATTATGTAGATGGAGGGGCTTGGATTTTTGTCCCCACCAATATCAAACTTTAAAAAAAAATGTTTATTATGTAGATGGAGGGGCTTTTGTCCCCACCAATAGCAAACCTACGCCCCTGATGCACTGTGAGGGTCATGCAGAATGAATTCATGTCTCAGCTGAAGATGGTGACTGCAGCTAAATCATTTATTCATCTATTTTTCTAAATGCATATACAATGTGGATACAGCATAATATCATACAGGTATACATTTCTGCTTAAGCGATCATTAAAATAGTTGAATTAAGTTCTATGTTGGATTACTCTATTAGTTTGTTTATCTGTATATCCATCTCTGGAGTTTGTACTCATTGGATTTTGACTTTGAACCTTTATCTTGTTTGCCTCTCTGCCTGTTTGCTCTATGATCCCTACCTCATTTTTGTCAGGAATTTGGGAAGGAGGACCCAATCACAGATAAGCTTCAGGGCTTTTATTTACAAAAAACAGAAAGATAAATGAGGTAAAAGGAATTGCACAGATGATACATGAGGAACACAATACACAACATGACAAGGGAGGACCACAGGAACGTCTCTGGCAGCACACGGCAGGGAATGACACCAACCGGCAAAGCCTGACAGGGTAGATCACAACAACAAGACAAGATATAGCTAAACCAGATGCTTGAAGGCCAACAATACTGAAGTTGACCGATAGCCAGGCCAGGAGAACCAGTGGCGGGGAACTCTAGACAAAAGACAAGACAAGGCTCCACAGAAACAAAGATACACAAAAAGCAGACTGGGGAAAAATAATAATAATAAATAAAAAAAATAAAGTAAAACAAAAAGTCACTGACTAGGACTAAATGATAAACTAAATAAGAAAAGGCACAAAGACAGACATCAAGACAAGGAGAACTAAAATAAAGAAAAGAAAGCAAATTCAAACGAAAAGCAAGAGAAGGAGCAAGACAAAACATGAAAGTACAAAGGACTAGACAAGACAAAGACACAAGACTTACCAGACAACACTCAGCCACATCCACAGGGACAAAGACCAAGACCAAAAGTAACAACAAGAAAGTGTAGGACAAGACGAGAGGGAGACGAGTGTGACAACACAAACCAGCAAACGACAATAGGGCCAAGGGTACAATAAATAGGGAGGAAAGCACACGAGGGACAGCTGCAAACAATTAACGCCACAAGGACTCAACAAGGCTAACGAGAGGGTGGGGTAGAGTGGAAACAAGGAGGAGGGACTAGGGAAGCACATGGCTGACAAAAACAAAGCCATGTGCTGACACGAGACAAGACACAAAACAAAAAGACAAAGATGCAGGCAGGATCTTGACAATTTTAGCCAGTCTCTGGATTCTCTTTCTGTTGTTTCCTCTTATATCTGCAAATGGATCCAGGCCCTCAATGATGCTGATATCAGATTAGCCAGAATGACATCTGCCTCTGAAAATGATTGGTAGAAAAGTCTCAAGCTTTTGTGCTATATGGTTTGAATTTCCTTACCCTGTTGAATACAAACTCTATAAAGTCAGGCAGTATGATAACAGTCTCAGCTTTTATGAAACCTTGTAAATATTTTACACAGCAATGGAGAAAGGGTTTACTGCTAGAAGTAGGACAACAGCAAATATAGTATAAAATCACCCTGAAACAAAGCAAGGTAGCAGAAGCAGCTCGCTGACATCATTTACACATTGCAAAGACAGTTCTGACATTAGTCTGCTATGAATCCTCAATTTCCTGGCTTTTTTTCATGATAAGTGAGGTCTAAAACGGTCAATCCACAGTAAACTGCACACAGCCTGCATAAAGTAGCCGTTGTGACTTCCATAAAAATGTGATGTCCAATCTATTCAATCACCACCTTCAGTCATCACCCGAGCACTGCCCACAGTCCATGACATTGCTGAGCAACAATAACATGGATACATGTAGAAAAGGTTAACTTAACAGACGAAACCAGTTTGGCCGACCTGTACGCTCACTCGAAGGATGGACGATCAGGACAGGATTGTCAGGTCCTTGGAGTCCAAGGTTGTTGTCACCAGCAATCGCAGGCAGTGGTGGAGGCATCCGTGTAAACCTCAGCATGCCTGGAGACCTGTTCTAGGGGCACTGTGCAATGTCTGACCATGGGGTGCAGGTTTTGGTGGCAGGCGGGTGATTGGGACCCGTTAAGTGCTGCGTTGCCACGCCCAACTCAGGATTCGGCCACTCGACTTGGCTTGGTTGAGCCTGCTCCAGATGTGGCACGGGAGCGCAAGGTGGATGCAGGAGGCCACCCTCAACGACGAGCAGTTGGATGTCTCCACTCAAGCCTACCCTCAAGACTGCCCAGAAAAGCATAACTTGCACTTCTGGATCAGATTCAGCATTACTACAGTCCTGTAGGGCAGAAGCACAGCCGAATCTTCGTCTCCAGAATGCTCCAGCTCACCCTCCGATGCAGCAACATCCGGTCATCGGGAGGAGCGCCAAAGGTTTCTGCTTGTATGCGCCTTGTAGATGGCCCAGCATGTTCCATTGGCAACTCAAATGGTTGCGCAGTGCAAGAGGGGTGAGCTTGATTTCACCAAGTACAAGATGTTCCTGGATCAGCATCCTTAGGTATTTCTACACCCTTGTTAATCAGCTATAGTTTCCCACTGTCCTCGCCAATCTGCAGCCAGAATTTTACTGCCTTTTACAGAAAAAGCTCTTTTAGTCTGCTGAAGTGCACAGGGGCCTTCAAAAAGCCCTCCAAAAGAGGACACAACTAGAAATCAGTGGTTATTTACAACATTGGAGGGGGGTTAGAACAATTGTACGGGCCAGCTAGAGAGGGGGAAACACGATTTCTACAGAGGGAAGCACAGTCATGATTTCCATGGGGGAACCTCCAGAATGTGATTTGTATCAAGGGGGGGACCACTGGCTGTGCAGGATTGTGGCATCGTTCAAATATTCAGTGATTACTATGATGTGTATGATGTCAAAGTCAAGACCTCTACAATATGGTGGACGACTAGCGGTCCATAGAACCAGTGGCTAATGAGATTCATGCAGATTCAAACACCTCACCAGACACATGGCATGTTGCAACAGGTCGCAATCTACGAATACAGCCGAATAGAGCCGATGAGCATTCAATTATCGTATGTAACTGTAAAAAGCAATTGCTGAATCTACTTTAGAAAAGCTTGTAAATTTAACTGACTGTGGGAAATTTGTTGATTTAACTTGATTAGATTAGTAGTGTGAACTTTTTGGTGAATGCAGTGGTTAAACTAAACAAATTTAGTACATAGTACTTAAGATTGTTGAGTGTGTTGTACTGAAGGCATGTTCACACTGTTGCAAATGTATGTTAGTAAATACTCTACAATTAGAAAGTTAAGTTAATAATAATTAAATTATCTATCTATATAATGTTTTATATATATATATATATATATATATAATATGTGTATTTATAATGTACATATGGGATATTTTCCAGCTCATGTTACATGTGTGTAATTTATTTAAATGTATGTACATTTATTTCAGCCAAGCCTCTATTTGTATAGAGACACACAAATCTTTATGCTCTTTTTTTTTTTTACCATGTACCCGTGTTTGTGGGTGTGTGTGCGCATGGTAAAAGGAGTAGAGACACAAATATTTATGTTCCTTTTATTATTTATTTATTTATTTATGTATTCATTTGTTCATAGGTTCTGGGTCTTTTCCCCATTTGTGCTATAAAATAACTGGGAAAGCAGTAAGATTTAAACTTATTGCCAAGACAATCAGCTGCTGCTGCTTCTCAAGCTAACACTTTTGTATGAACAGAGCTTGATATATTTACTGGCCTTTGGTTAAATATCAGGATCGCGCGAAACAACTCTTCTAATTTCTTAAACGCACTTTCGTCTCGCGCATGCGTAATACGACGGAACACAGGTGGTTCGGAGACAACGGCGCCAAAGAAGCACGTGAACAGGCTGAACAGCGCGTTTTCGGGATGTGGTGGCACAATAAGTTAGTATAGGCTCATGATGATTCGTTTATAAACCACAGTGTCATTGTATTGCTCATTAAAAACGTAAATACAGTTTTCATTTGCTAGTTGTGAGGAAAGAGGAAAATACATAAAAAGGCACATTGAAGTTGTTTTTGGTGGAATGCGAACAATGGCTTACTAGCTACGTTGCAAAAATCGATTTTTACTGAACACTCGTTTTATTCACAGCTTGTAAGCTATTTTAATCGGTTGTAGGTTCGTGGTTTATCATTATGTGTAAAAAAACTGCGCGGCCTTCTTGAACATTCTTTCTAGAACGTTCGATCCGCACGTGTCGTTCACATGGAAATGAACAGCACGATGCCTGAATGAGGATATCTTAATTAACAGGCAAGTAACATATTTAGTGTTTATCTTTATTGTATGCTTATTTTGTGGGCTTAAATTCATGCAGTGGAAGTGTAAGTTCTGCTTGTTTTCGTGTGAAAAGAGGGCTCGGCTTTTGAAACACTACAGATTAAAACATGGAAGCTACACTAGAAGTACTCCAATTCCATGTCTCTACACAGATTGTCTGTGCTCATTTAAATCATTTAATGCACTAAGGGTACATTTAACAAAAAATCATACATATGAGGTGCATGGTGGCCAATCCAGTACATGTGATAACATCCCTTTGATATTTCACTGCCCACTTTGCAGTTTTGAGGAGCCCTGCACAGAGTCAATTTTTTTTTCTCATTTGCGGCAGCATCTCAAAAATCATGAAACTGTACAGTGTCCATACAACAACTGCAATTTTGAGAGCAATGTCTACTCTACATTTAATTCCCATAAATGTAGAGACCATGGAGCATTTGATCAGAGGCAGTTGAAATCTGATGTTCTTTTGCATGTTGTTACACACAGTGTAGATAATGTGCAACAAGAACAGCCTCTGACCACTGATCCTGTAGATGAACATTTGGAGGAAAATGATACAGAGAATGAAAACTTTGGTGAATTGTCTCATCAGTTGGAGCATAATTTAGCTTCACTCTTTCTCAAAATGCAGGCGATTTTGCATGTTTCAGATTTGGCTGCTCAGGAAATAATTCAACAAATAAATCAAATTTTACTTCTTTCAGAGCCCCTTGTCTACAATGCTGTTCAGCAAATTCTCTTTGAACATGGACTGAATGACTGTGATTCATTAGTGAGAAAAATAGTGAATGCAGTAAAAGACAGTAACCCAATTTTGATGATGACCAGAGATGGTGAGCCTCTTTCCACAATAAGCAGAAGAGCATCATATTTTCAGAGTGAATTTTCGATCATCATGCCAGTTGAATACAAGCTTGATTCACAGTCAGTCTCTTATGTGCCAGTTCTACAAATGTTGCAGAAAATGCTAAACCGGGCTGACATTCTAAACAGGGTTCTGTGCAATGATCGATCAGTTAATGAATTTAAGACTTACAGAGATGGCACTCACTATCAAGAAAATAACTTTTTCAACACTGAGACCTTCAGAATTGTCCTGGGTCTTTATGTTGATGAGTTTGAGCTGGCCAATCCCCTTGGCACTTCCCGAAAAAAACACAAAATGTTTGCTCTCTATTGGGTTCTAGCCAACCTTCCTTCAAAAGATCGTTCATCACTTCAGTCAATTCAGTTAGCAATTTTATGCAGAGCTACTGCAGTTAAACAGCATGGTTACATAGAAATCTTGCGCCCACTTTTTCGGGACCTTGAAACTCTTGAAAAGCATGGTGTATACATTGAACAGTTAGGAGACTGTGTGAAAGGAAGTGTGCTTTTTGTTTCATCTGATAATCTTGGTGCACATTCTTTTGCAGGACTACAGGAGAGTTTTAATGTTGAGCACCCATGTCGGTTCTGCTTTGCAAAGAAGAGTGAAATCCAGGAGAAGGAGGTCTGTTTGGGAGCATTTGAACTGAGAACCAAGCAGGAGCATGACAGGCAAGTGGCTGAAGTGTTACACAATGAGAGTTTGATAAAGAAGTATGGTGTGAAAGGGAGCTGTGTATTAAGTGAAAGGTTAGAACATTTTCACACAGTTGGTGGTTTTCCACCTGACATAATGCATGACCTTATGGAGGGTATCATCCCTATTGAAATGTCCTTGTGCATTAATGATTTGGTCTCAAGGAAATTAATCTCTCTTGAATCCCTGAATCAAGCTATCAAGCAGTTTCCTTACAAATTCTCAGACAAAGTTGATCAGCCTCAGATCATCCCAGGTACATTTGCCTCAAAAGGTACTATTGGGGGTAATGCCCATGAGAATTGGGCACTTATTAGACTCCTTCCTCTCATGATGGGATTTGATATCCCTGAAAATGATAAAACATGGGAAATTGTTTTGCTTCTGAAAGATATTTTAGAAATGACCTTGGCATTCAAGTTCACTGAGGATTCTCTTGACTTTCTTGATGCAAAGATCGCAGAACACAGACACTTAGTTTTAACAGTCTTTCCTCATTTCAAATTGCGCTCCAAACACCACTACATTGAGCACTATCCACAACTCATAAGAATGTATGGACCACTAAGAGATATGTGGACAATGCGATTTGAGGGAAAACACAAATTTTTCAAGCAGGTAATCCATGACACCAAAAACTTCAAAAATGTTCCACAAACTTTAGCAGTTCGCCATCAAAGGCTGCTGGCTTACTACATTGACTCTCCCTCTTTTCTCAAGCCATCCATAGAGACGGAGAAGGTGACTGGTACTTTGATTTCAACTTTCCCTGAGAACATTCAGGAGTTCCTGAGAAATACATATGCAGTTCAGAACACTGTCCTCACAGCATCATCTGTGAGCATTGATGGTATCAAGTACAATCCAGATATGGTTGTATCTGTTGGTACTTGTTCAGGTCTGCCTGATTTCAGACAAATTTTCAAAATTCTTGTCATCAGCAGTGATGTTCTGTTTGTGTGTAAAGATCTGACATGTTGGTACATTGAGCACCTGCGTTCTTTTGAACTTTGTAGTCATGTGCTATCACTGTCCATCACCAAACTCTCAGATCTGAATGACCCATTTCCTTTGCCAGCCTATAAACTTCGGGGCAGGACCTATGCTACACTCAAACATTATATCATATGCTGAATGAATAATAGTTCAGGTTTAAAGGGAGTTTACAAACCTGAAACTATTTACTCTCATTCTTATTCAGGATTGGAAACGACTAAATACTACATTAGGGAGAAAAGTCATGGAAAACAGACACTGCTTCTCAAGCTTCAGGAGGACACAAAAGCATAATATAATTTCATTCAACTACAATTGTTCGCATAGTTTATCAATGGGTTTCTTGAGAAACAAACTGAAATGTAATTTTTTTTTTTTAATCGTCACATTCTGCATGCTCCTAAAAGAACAGCAGTTAAATTCTATTGTGTAAAGGGTTGTTCCAGTGAAATGGATTATATATTGAAGTTGATTTCTCAACAAACCCATTTATTTGGCTTAAATGCTCGGACTGTATGGCACAAGTACACAAAATCATTAATAATTTCATCTGACTTTTTAAAAGTACATTTAAACAAGGATGAGTCAAACTTTTCAAATTATTTTTTCAAAGGATCGATTTAGAATTATGTATTTATACAGTGTTTTGTTCTGTTAAAGCTATCACTTTAATTGACGAAAACTAACTTGATTCTTTAACCTTTGTAGAGATGACAAATATGGAGTCAAGGACTGTGCTCCGAGTTATAGTTTGTGAAAACAACATCAGAAAAATCGTACTTCCTGTGAAACCACAGACAGTTGACTCGCTGATGGAGCAACTTGAAGAAAAGCTGGGTCTTCAGTACAAGTTCACACTTCAGTATGAAGATCCAGACTTCAACAATTCTCTTGTAAATCTTACAGACATTGCTGACTTGCCAGATAAGCCCACACTGAAGATTGTCTCCCTTGTGACAACACCAACCCCTAGCACAGCTGACACTGAAGTCTTGTCTGTGGCTTCTGATGATCATTCACCTCATCGTCTACGGACTGCATGGCCAGAAACTTTTGAGATCCCTACTTTTCCTGTTGACGTTGAGTACAGATTACGTCAGGGAAATCTACAGTACATGCGAGATCAAACATATCTACAAGTGTCAGGAGAGCTTAAGCATGAGATTCTTGAAAAACTCTCAGAGACAATATACAGTTACAAAGCTTACCCAGATAAGGAAGATTTTGAGGCTGTTGCTGCTGCTTTGATAGAAAAACATCCCTGCCTTACCCAGCCTGGCTCATCTAAGGGGTGGAATGGGTGGTATGATAGCCTCAGATGGAAAATGGGTAACTACCACTCAAAACTGCGTCGAGCTGGATGTTTGGAGGTATCCATAAATGGTGGGAAAAGAAGAGGACAGCAGCCTCAGAGACCTATCAAAAGACCCAAGAGGTTTGAAATCAATTTTTTACCAGACTTCCCCAGTGGTGAAGATGAAGCCAGCATGGAGTCCAAAAGGAAGGAGATGGTGGAAGACATGAAGAAACGTTGTGTTAATTCTGCACTGATAGCCCAGAACATGAATTCCACATTTGCCTTGCGTAGAAAAGAACTGATAGAGAAGGAGCCTGCAGTGAAGAATACAGTGGAAAGGTGGCCAGCCCTTTTCACACCGAGTCAGGTGAGTAAATATTCTTGTCTGCATTGGTATTATGATCATCCTACTATGGTAGTAAATGGAGGATTATACCTTTAACCACTTTTTAGATTGATATTTAATTCATACTTGCACATCTCAGTGAAAAGTGATTGCTTAGTGTCAGTTTGTCACTAAAAAAAATTTTTTTTTTTAGATTCTTACAGAGTTTAGTCGCATATCTGGCAAAAACTTGGAATCAGAATTCTTTCAAGAACTGGACAAATTCACTCAACGTTTCATCGATATCTTCAGGGCTAAAGGTGGAGACATTGGTGCCAAACTTAAGAAGATTCTGCACCAGATTGAAAATGATGTGAGCTCCTCAGACACATCACAAATTTTTTTATATTAAAACAACTGTTTCTTTTGCTGTAGTTCTTTGCTCTGTTTTGTGTCATGAGCTCTATTAAGTAGTAATTTTTTTTATCATAACTTTACAGAATTCAAACATCAACGCAAGACGAACAGCCGTTCTTCGTGGACTACCATTCCTTCTCGGGGAGGACCCCACAGATTTTTACAAGACCTGTTTTGTAAGTAGTTTTGTCTGTGGTGTGATTCTTATTTAACATTCAAATTGCTCTTTAAACAGTTTTGAGATCTGAACAGTCAGGAGACTGAAACCAAGAAAGGGGTTGGCAAGGACCGGAAAAAAGAACCTGGGACCAAATTTGTCTACCCCTAGGATAGAGAAAAGAAAGTTAAGATAAATTAAGAAAAAAGACCGTAAGAAGACACATTTTATATTACATAAAGAAAGGAAGTGAAAAACAATAGTAAGAAGGACAATAGACAGGAGGTTGGAAATGTAGACCGGTAGGAAGAATAAAGGACAGACACAAGAGATGGTAAGAAAAATAAATATAAAATACAGAAAGGAGATTAGATTTAAAGAAGGAAAAAATGGATATTTATAGGTAATTTAAAAAGAAATTAATTCCTCTCCATAATTATGTATTTTGATAATTTTGTTAATATTAAATTATTGGTTTTAGAATAGGTCTTAATTTATATAGCTGGCCTTCAGTTTGATTTATTTTTTCATTCAGTGGTTTGAATGTCTGTATATTTAAACATATGGTGTTATTAGTTTTGTTTCACATTTTAATGTGTGTATCTGCTCTTAAAGATGTTTAGTGGCTTACTTTGACTTCATTATTGCTATTTGCCCTGTTTTTAGGACTGTGACGACAATGAAGACCTGTCTGACATTACAATTGGAATTCTGACGGTGATTCCTGAGGACTCTGCAACCGCAACACTACCCTACTCCCTGCATCTTGATGCCACAACAACAGCTATCATTTTGGAAGGTACCGTAGTTGTGAATAACGTGGAAAATCTTCCAGAAGCAATGTGTCTGCTCTTTGGACTGATTTATGCTCTAAATTTAGAGTATCCTGCAGCTGTGAAGAGCACATTTGATTTCATACAGAGAGTGATTTTGTCTCTTGGCCATAAGTCACTCAAACCTAAAATCCAATCCCTAAAAAATCGCTTGATACAGTAATAGGTCATTGCCATGATGTGATGATTTATTTTATTTTTTATTATTATTTTTTTTTTTTTACTGGTTCATTACCGAGTTGCGTTTGAGTGAATAAATCTGTGTTTAAGAGAACTAAAGCAAATTGTTCAGTACTACACTGATGGTGTTTTCCAGTTGTTGAAAAGGAAAAATATTCATATTTAAAAGGATGTTTTAGGAAAAAAAGTCTAGTTTGCTCAATGTTAAAGTTAGTTTTAAAAGAGTTTTATTTGAAGACAATTTTGAAGAGAACTGTATTAGGAAAGCTTTACTAAATTTACAGACTGTTCAGTGTTTGCAAACTCTGCTTTTGACCACTTTGTAAAGATGTTAAAAAAAAAGAGAATGTTTGTTTTTAGACAAAAAAAAAAATGTTTTTGGCAGCCTGTGTTATGCCATAAGCAATGTCTAAAAATAAATCTTGTTTTATAGAGCAAATAAATGTTCTAGTGTCGTGCCAAACTGTGTCTTTGTGTCACCAGTACCTTCTTAGATGTGTACTTAGAACTTTGAGTACACCTTGCTTGACAAATTTAAGGCAATCAGTTTCCACAGATTCCTCTAGTAAAATGAACAAGCAGACATGTTAAAATAACTGTTTTGTTTGAGTTCTGCATATAAAGCTTAACTTAAAACTGTAAGTTAGCGTAACTTTTGAAATTTAGTTACTGGTAATGATATTTTATGGTAACCTCTACAAATAAGCAAGTTAACTCTACAAGGATGAGGTAAGTAGTATCAAGTCAAAAAGTATGACCTAATTTGCTTGAGAATTTTGAGGCAATCAGTTTCCATTGCTTTTCTAAGTAAAGTCAACTTATTACTTTTTACAGTGTGCATGTTTTATAAAACCACATTTTACATAAAATGTATACAAAAGATCATAAGATCATCTTGGTATTAATTTATTTCAACATTGATTAATTTGTAAATATTTCAGATAGGACTACATGTCAGTTTTTCTTAATGAAAAAAATCTCTCACGACTAATGCTGTAAACTATACAGCAGTGGTTCTCAACCACATTACTGGAGGTCTCTAAATGGTACACATTTTGTCTCCATATTTACACACACCATTAGCTTATGTTTTGATCGGTATGTTACAATCAGACGTGATCATCAGTTTATTTTAAATAATATAGGCAGATGTTCGATGTGCAGATAACTGCTTTTATAAGCCAGTGCTGATTACTGGCTGATACATCAGTACATCTCTAATCTTAAACTTTATTCTAAAATCTAAGCAAATGCATGGGATTTGAGTAGCATGATTTAGAAGGACTTGGAAATGTGCAACGATGGTCCAACGATTGACGTGCAATCACCAGCATAACTGGACTTTCAATCTGTGCTACATGCCACTGATTCTGTTGTAAAATCGCTCAGGTTTTGTTTACTGTTGTTTTAGTCTCTTCTGTTAAGCCCTAGTGTATCTATTAAACAACATGTAGAATGTCACAAAGCAAAAATCTCTCTAATGTGTAGTGCAGGATAGACTGATTTGTTTTATAGAATCAGTTTTATAGAATCAGTTAATTTAGAAGGCGTGTATAAATTATGTACTGTGATCTTTCACGGCCGTGATGATTTTGCCAAGTAAGACATGATCCTGGATCAACATTTTTTGTTGATACTGTCCAAAAATATAGAATTATTCCATTCTCTGCCCCTAAACCTAACCCTACCCAAAATGTATGCCTAAAATCAGTGGAAAATGATAGCTGATTAACAAGGGTGTAGAAGCACCTAACCCTAATCATAAGCCTAAAACAGATATTTCCTGAAAAGTTATCCTTCAAATCTGATTGGTTGATTGGAATGTTGTTCCAGAATCAATGTTGATCCAGGAACATCTTGTACTTGGTGAAATCATGCTCACCCTATAGGTTTCTAGGGAATTATTCTGAATAATTTTTAAATTATAATCTGATATTTTGTAGCTTTAGTCTAGTCAGCTACTTTTCGTTAGTTGTTGCAGTGTAGCAAACTGTTGGTTCAAAGAATAGCTTGACATTCAGGCTCCTAGTCAAGGTTTTGATGCTAGTTTATGGTATAGCACAACCATATCACCCATCACTCTACAAGTAAATAAATCTGAAGAGACAATTTCCCAGTAGTAGCTTGTTCTGGCCTAGAGAATAATGCATAAATGTGTGCCTTTAGAGTGTTGTTGTCTATTTAGGTCCAATGTAAGCTGTATTGACCAAAGGTGTGTGTCTACTATATTTGTACCCTTTGTCTCCTCACATGAATCTATAAATATAGAAGAATCATGCCCATTCATTTAGTGGGAAAATAAATAAAAATGCATGATCAATGTCTGTTAAGATGCCATTTATTAAATAAATGTACTTTTTGACCAGATTATAGATTTATAAGCCTTTTAGAAAACTGCTATTAATAGAACACCAAGTGACCGAAGACCATCATTGGAGCCACATTTCTTTGATCACATGCATTCCATTCTAATGTTCCATGTAAAGATAAGACACATTTGTAAACTAAATGTGTTGAACTGTAGAGCAAAGCGCTGTGTCATGTGTGATTTTTGTGGCGCAGCTTACCTGCAGATGCGGCTCATTGGCTGGCAGTCATAATTGGGCAGTCACTCACAACAGCAGCCCACTCATGTAACCCAATAGAGACCTGTCTACTTACGTAATGTCAATATTAGCTTTTCTCATTAACAGCTAGAACACATAGAATTCTTAGAAACCAATGATGCGAGTAGCCAACTGTTCACATTTTATAGCCAAGTCAAGGTCAGTTATTTGTTACAGCATGCACAGTATACAATATGTATGCAGCATATCAATTGATTTGATACATTAATAGCACTATCTGCTTATGTGACATCACGTACCACCATTTTCAGATGCCAGTAAAAAGTGAATAATTTTTTGTTATCTTAAAATATTTTTTCATATTTTAACATACCAAACAGTGCATTGTCTCATACCATACAACAGGGATGCCCAACCCTGCTTCTGGCGATCGACTGTCCTGCAAAGTTTAGCTCCAACTCTTATCAAACACACATGCCTTTAATTTTCAAGCGATCCTAAAAAACGTAATTAATTGCTTCAGGTGTGTTTGATTAGAGTTGGAGCTAAACTTTGCAGGACAGTCGATCGCCAGGATTGGGCACCCCTGCTATACAACATACCAAACTATGTTATTGATGTCTCTAGTGGTGTAAAAAATAACACTTTAATTGTTAGGTCAGATGAGATAAGGGATAAACGAGTTTGCTAGTTTGATTTATTATTATTTCTCAAAAAGGAGAATCTGGACGTGGTGGTCATAGCTGTATATGGCTCTTTGGCTTAAGCTAACGTATGTAACAGGCAAATTTTGGGTGATCTAATTTGTCAGGCTTTTTTTTATATATATATGTAACATATGAAGTGAAACCTTACTGCAAGATTTATTAACACCCCAGTGGCAAATTTAATTTATGACGGTGAGCGGTTTTATACCTGAGCTTTGGGGCTTGGTGGATTGCTGCTCAGCCAGACGTAAAATGCATTTATATATTTATAAAATATGAGAATGATGTTGTAACCTGTTCAATGAACATTTGTATGCTGGTCAAAGCAGCCTTTCAGTGTGTGGACGAATAATATTTTTTAAATCTGCAACACTCAGCTGTTCTTTCACATCATGCTTATGGGCTGTGTTGGTTATAGTTTTATCCAGAGGGTTTTGCATTGTGCAGTTTGTAGACTTTGAAATGAAACATAAAAACGGTAAAACAAATACATTTTATTGATTGTAATTCAGGCATTGTTCTGGCAGGCTGTAAAGTGAATTTTCTCTGATAAGTTCCAGTGCCTGGTGGAGGTTACGTACCTTCTTTAGTCTGTATTCTAGTCTTTCTGTTCTCTTAGATTGATATTGATGGGTACTTCTGTGTTTACTGTGCAGACGCAACTTTGACTGAACTATTACTTTTTGTTCCAAGCTGAAATGAATGAGTTGATAAAACTCATTTTAAAACTCAAAATTAATACAACACTGGTCAATGTGATTATTTGTCATGAAAGATTTTGGCTTGTTCACTCTTTTATCTGTGCTGGCTTTGGCTCTGGTAGAAACCATATATTATGCATGTACTTTTATATGCATTATTGCATTATTAAACTGTCAATTCTGTTGATCTCCTCCAGGGTTCATTGTTATTTTAGTTCATTTGTATTAGACCATTGCAAGATTATTCTTCAAATGATCTGAAAAACCCATGATCTTTTCTGATATATCTGGACAAAGATTTTCTCTGTGTTTCACAGTCTCTGGCCCTACTGGAGATTGTGTGATGCAACCTTGTATCCCTTTCTGTATACAGTATTTATTGGGTGAAAATGGAATGGAGATGTGAATGTTAGAATTCTTATGTAAGTATGGCTACATTCATACAGCCAATGTTTGAGATTGACAGTTATATTTATCAAAATACAGTGACAGTCTGTTTAAAAAATGAAAATTCTGTCATCATTTACTCATGTCAATCCAAAGAGGTATTAATTGTATGTATTAATTGTGATATTTTGGTTTTGGTTGCTTTCAGTGAATGGGCAAAAAAGTATTGAAATATGAAATATGGGTATGAAAGGACATTAATAAAAGATTATATTTTGGGGGTGAATTATCCCTTAATGTAACTCAGCAGCAGACAGTGGATCTACTAATATACTAATAATATACATATGAACAGATCAGTCAGGCCCCTTTTCGAAACCTGCAATAGCCTTGATTAATGCTAACTTTAATAAGGATTTAATTTTTATTCTTATTTTTAATCTAAATTATTCCAGGCAGTTCCTGCTGCTCTCATCCTCTCAGATATTCCACCATAATTTGTATGGCTCTTTTAAGTTCTTCTGCCCAGACACTAACCAGTGTCCTCATTTATCAACAGTGGGTAGAAAAGCTTCAATATTTTGTCCTTACATTTACACACATTCCTACATATTGTTACAGACACACCAGGCTCCACACTCACCCAATCACAACATTCACTCTCCCCTAAATACTGATCACCGACACCTGTCTCACATAAACTCTCTGAGGTCGACGGTCACAGTGTCTTTTTTTTCTTATCAATGCAAAAGACAATAAAAATGTTCTGTTGACTTTGATCACAGAAGTAAGTGTTATACACCATTCGAATCTATTAGGTGTCTACTTTTTTTAAAGTACATTCTCAGAAACAACAAAAGTGTGTGCTTTTGCAAAATAAGGAAAATAAAAAGTGTGCACGTTTTTTCTTTGTTCTCTCCGCAAACTATTTTTAGAAATGAGTCACTAAAATGAACTGAAACTCCGGGAAAACATGACACACAGACATGAGACACATATCTATAGAAAGCTTGAAGTGTCTACTTTTAAATGCAGTAAGTCATCTTGAGAACAAATATTCTTTGATAAAGATTTGATAAAGATTGTGTCATAAACTTGAACACATTTACTCGTTTGTTTGTTTGTTTTTCCAACTGTAATTCCCGACTAAAATGTTTTGAAATCGAGTGAAATATTTTGAATATGACATCTACATTTCTTTGGACGCGATGCTGTTTCTATGCTCTATATAATAGACTATAAAACAATATGATAATAGTGCATGATGAATGCTACGAGTCGAAGAATGTTTAGACCATATTATTAATACTCTATTTCGCAAATATATTTTAGACAGGTTAGTTGTTAAACATCCTAAACAATCATAAATTGTTTCTCGGATATAAAAGATTATTATTACAATAATACAAAGCATGCGCTGGTCTATGACTGCAAAATCATACTATATAAATATATAGGCTACATATACTGATATCAAAATGCTCACAGATGTTTTTGGTTTGTTTGTTTTGTTTTTTAGTGATCAGAAACCTGCTCCACGGATGAACCCGGATGACATTCACTGGAGTCTCTTCCAGCTGTTTACCTCTAGGAGCGAAGGACCAACATCAGATGATCAACTACACTGATGTCCTCTGGTAAAACAAGCTCCCTGATTACTGATGGTGGTTATTTCTTCTTGAATTCATGGAATGAAGCAGCAAACACTTAAATAACAGGTATTTACAGGGTTCACTTGTTTTCAGGATTGACTCCTGTGTTCACATCTCTGTAGTTAGATCAGTGTGCTCAATAATGTGTCTTTGACCTTCATTACGTATATTTTAATTATACTGTGTTGTAAATAAAAAACAAATCATTTAAAAAACAGTTTTTCAATCTCCTCACATTCTTTCTTACCTGCCTCAGTCGCTGTCACATTAATGGGCCAATAGGGTAGGGGTCTTTGTCTCTTCAGGTGAGAATCACTGAATATCAATGGACATTCTCACTCCCTCGCATACAGGCTTTCGGTCTCAAAACATGTCTTTTAAAATTTTAAATACTATATTGTTTTCTGTGAATAAGTAATTGGAATGATTTTCACATCATTTTGAAGAAAATATTCTAGCATACAAGACTGGTTACTCAAAAGTCTTATTCAGGACTATTCAGAATGGGTTGTATGGCCTTATTTCAGCTAGTTTTATTTTCCCAAATCTTACTAACCACGTATAATATTTTTTTACTAAAAAATGCAAACACATACAACCATCTTGGTCACATATTATTGTAGCACAGTTTCTGCTGAATACAAAAACAATTACATGTTGGTCAATAGTATGTTATAAGTAGCTGAAATAACCACAAATATCAGAGCATGTCAAAACATCTCAGGTACCCCAAAATCACCTCAGACCCCAGAGGGTTAACTATTGAAAATAGAATGACAGATATCAACAATTTAATTATTGGCATCAACAATTAAATTCTTGATATCAACAATTAGCATTTTAACTAGTGAAAAGCGTCCCGATCTCAGATAAACGTTGCCTTGGAAACAACAAGGAACACCTGAGCGCCCTCATCACTGGCTGATCGCCCCAGCTGAAGATCGTTAGCCTGCGGCCAGATAAGCTGTGCAAGGCACCACACCAGGGTGACCCCAAGTTACCCCTTCACTCAGCACCTATCACCCCTACGTGGGACTTTTGTTTGTTAATAAATCCACTTTCCGGGTTTTCATTTGAGCTCTCCTTGTCACGTGTTCTTTCTCGCCTGTCACAATTGTTACTAGTAGAAATGTAATTCCTGATCAAGAATTAACATTTTTACTAGTGAAAATGAAATAGTTAATATTAAGAAGTCATATCCTTAGAATGAATAAAAGTCAAATCGGCTTGCCATAGTGACGTGCAAGTAAAAGTGCACAAAAGCAATGTCTTTTTTGAACAAACTTCAACAGGTAATGCTGTCAGCTGTGTGGATATTGGCAACATCATTAACACTTCTCGTTCAATCGTTACTAATATCTTATGCCATCTCATTCTTATGCCTTGTTCTGTTAATGCATGAACTTCATCTTATTTGAAGCGCACTGTCCAGTAATGGAGAAAAACTTTATTAAAAAGTAACAAAGTATCAGCTGTAAAATTGTGCCAAATTCATTATGAAATTCAAACAATAAATATGGTTTTGGCGCTCTTCATGCGGCAGGCATGATAGGCAAGCGGCAAGTGAACCCATTATATCTTTCTCTTACTATAGTACTGGTGCATCTCAAATTAGAATGTCGTGGAAAAATTAATTTCAGTATAATTCAACTCAAATTGTGAAACTTGTGTATTAAATAAATTCAATGCACACAGACTGAAGTAGTTTAAGTCTTTGGTTCTTTGAATTGTGATGACTAAGGATCACATTTAACAAAAACCCACCAATTCACAACAAATTAGAATACTTCATAAGACGAATTAAAAAAAAGAAAAAAAAAACATTTTTAGTGAATTGTTAGCCTTCTGTGAAGTATGTTCATTTACTGTATATGTACTCAATACTTGGGAGGGGCTCCTTTTGCTTTAATTACTGCCTCAATTCGGCATGGCATAAAGGTGATCAGTTTGTGGCACTGCTGAGGTGGTATGGAAGCCCAGGTTTCTTTGACAGTGGCTTTCAGCTCACTTGCATTTTTGTGTCTCTTGTTTCTCATTTTCCTCTTGACAATAAACCATAAATTCAGTGTGGGCAGGTGCAAAATACTGCTAGAAAATGAAATCAGCATCTTTAAAAAGTTGGTCAGCAGAAGGAAGCATGAAGAGCTCCAAAATTTCTTGGTAATTGGGTGCAGTGACGTTGGTTTTCAAAAAACACAATGGACCAACACCAGAAGATGACATTGCACCCCAAATCATCACAGACTGTGGAAACTTAACACTGGACTTCATGCAACTTGGGCTTCTCCACCCTTCCTCCAGACTCTAGGACCTCGGTTTCCAAATGAAATACAAAACTTGCTCTCATCTAAAAAGAGGACTTTGGACCACTGGGCAACAGTCCAGTTCTTCTTCTTCTTAGCCCAGGTAAGACGTCTCTGACGTTGTCTGTGGTTCAGGAGTGGCTTAACAAGAGGAATACAACAACTGAAGCCAAATTCCTTGACACGTCTGCGTGTGGTGGCTCTTGATGCCTTGCCCCTATCCTCAGTCCATTCCTTGTGAAGTTCACCCAAATTCTTGAATCAATTTTGCTTGACAATCCTCATAAGGCTGTGATTCTCTCAGTTGGTTGGGCATCTTTTTCTTTTAAGCTTTTTCCTTCCACTCAACTTTCTGTTAACATGCTTGGATACAGCCACTTTGTGAACAGCCAGCTTCTTTGGCAATGAATGTTTGTGGCTTACCCTCCTTGTAGAGCTGCACAATTAATCGTTAAAAGATCGCGATCTCGATTCGACCCCCCACACGATCTTAATCCAGCATTTATA
>JAUCMR010000091.1:17361965-17372497 GCA_032357425.1 Enteromius argenteus | reverse complement strand
CTAAATTTCGTATCATAATCTAAATTTAATAATAACTTAAAATTGGAGTCAGATTTAAACGAGTTAAAACGTAAAAGTAAAATTAGAAACCAAAATTAAGAAAACCCGAGGAGTATCTCTTCACAGGAGCGCTGAGAAGTGAGGCCCGCAGATCCGAACCAGTAAATCGGACCTTTCAACATCTAAAAAGAGACGTCCAATAGACGTATTGCAGATGAGCAAAGAACCTAAAGGAGTGCATGCGACGAATGAGATAACCATGTGACATTAATTGTATGTGTGAACTTTGTATACAGAAATAGTTTGGGGATATTTTTGTGTGACCAAGAGTATGCATTTCAAACATTAAAATAGCGTCACACGGAAAAAACGTCTATGTCCACTAAGTCTAACGAACCAGAAGCCTCACCCGTAGGCTAACTTCCACGTTAAGGTTATATGTGGATTTGGCTCAATTTAGTTCACTAAAACAGAATGACTCGCAGATTTGCATTTAAAAATCATTTTACAATGACTTGAAGATACTTCATCCAATGAGGATTTAGAAGTAAAATGTGTGTTTCATGTTATACCCTAGAGATAATTCATCAGTTTTGTTAATAAATGTCACAAAAACAATGTTTGAATTCTAGAAGGACATGTACCTGTGAATAAACTACTACTGTAACAACACAGACACTAAATGGGTTAAAGGACTAGTTCACTTCCAGAATACTACCTGCCAAAAGAGGGTTTGCGTTGGTGGGAGATATTAGTAAATCTGGCCCTAAATCTTAAGGAATGCTTTAAAGGACTGGTACCTTGTATACTGGATGGACTGCAGCGAGCCGTCTGTACATGGCTATGGCAAAGACCTCAGTTATCAGATGTGTCCTGAGAAGGTGTGTGACCAGCTGGTGAACACTGAAGTCAGCGGCTTTCACCCACATCTTGGCTAGCATCCAGTCGTACTCCTTATCGCTTGGGAGAAAGACTGTGTTTCCCACTCCTGGAGTGGTCTGACGACTGAGCTGTTTCACACATCAGAGTCAGCACAAACTGAGTATTTGTTAAAAAAAAAACTAACCAATTTTTTTATTTTTAAGCAATGATTTACCAAATTATTTCTACAGGTACCTGAATAGCAATTGGTACGATTTCATTCTGACTGTTCTTGTACAGCAGGCAGAAAGGAGCAGCTAAATACTGCTTGGTGTCTGGGTCTGTGGCATTGGCTTGAACTCCCTCCAGTATTGCATAGTCTACTATGTAGATGTTTCCTGCCTGTAAATAGAGAGGTGTTTAGTATTGGAGACATGGAGTTACTCTGGAGAATTTCTCCTCCGTTCTAACTCTGTCCATGCTATGCACTAAAAGTTTTTATTGTACTGTTTTTTACTTGTACTGAGTATTTCTAACTTGTGAAAAAGTACTCTGATAAGTGATGTATAAAATATTTTCTTAGTGTGGTGTCCTTTTGTCTGACCTTTAATTCCTCTTGAAGTGTGAGACCTCTATCCAGAGACACCTTCACCATATTCTTAGTGACTGCAAACTTGTCTGGAAGTTTCATGCACTTCCTGATCATCACAGGATTGCAGCCATTTAAAAACTGATAGCCAAAAAAGTTGTCCTTATTCCAGTTTTGCATAACATGCTCTGTCAAAGGAAAAAGTCAGATTCCAGTGAGTTTAGGAGTTTGCAAACAATGTGTGCCTTCCCTGATAGCACACATGCATCTAGGAGATGTCTATTTAAAGTCTGCATTTACATCTGCAAGACATATTATTAAGGGTGCTCATCTGCAATACGTCTTTTGGACGTCTCCTTTTAGATGTCTGCCAGATGTTTTTAGACAGCAGATGCTTTCCAGATCAAGAGACAGACATCTTGCAGTAGTATGTGTGCTATCTGGGTTGTCACAATTTTTTTAGCAGCCCGTGGAGTGATTGTTTTAGGGCTAAAAGTAGTTAAAAGAAAAGAAACAATTCAAACCTGGCACCTTGTTCTTGAAACCTGACATGCTGTTCTTGATTCTCAAAAATATTTTTTCAAAATCTGCAATATCTTTCCAAGAGGACTGGAACACATTGATAAATTTATTAAGACCAAGATTCCTAAGCCTGAAAGAGAAGATCATGAAAAAATACAGCTGAATGCTCAAAATCAGATTTTCGTTGTCTGGTTCAAATTAAGCTATCCTGGTTTCTCCATATATTTTGAGATATTTCTTAGAAACAGTCAAACGGTGTCACAGGAACTCTATAACATGCACATTTGTTGGAGATACATGCAAAAGAAAACCTACGCTTTAGCGTAATTCAAAGAGAAGTCCACAGATTTTGAAGCTTCAAACTGAATGTTCAGAGGAAGTTCAGTGCTTGAATTGTAATCGATGCTCATGGGGAAACCAGGGCGCCACTCCTTCCATCTTTAAGAAAACGATCTTTAAGAAAACCATCTTTACTTAACTTTTTTTTTCTTGGTCTGGTTCCATGTGCCTTGGTATTATCCAACCAATTGAAAAAAATCTCCAGTCAATCCATTTTGTCTCCATTGCATATTTTTATATTTGAGAGTTGTTTTTTATATTTGAGAGGGGAAATGGTTAAAAAAGATATACCACCCCCGACAGGAAGGGGGTGCTGGTGCGAGAGCACACAGATTTTGACCGTGCACATGGAAGCAGAATGGACTGGTGTAACAAACTTTTTACCATCATGGGATAAAATATCTGTGTAATATTTACAAAAGGATTGTAACTGCAGTCAAACCTGAACAGTAGTTGTCGGGATTGCAGTTCTATGCGCCTGTCGTCTTTCCAATGATCATCCTGAGGCAATAATTCTAAAGTAACGTGTGTATACACATAAACATGGTTATTTAAGACATTCTTTATTAAAGGGTTACTCCTCCCCAAAATTAAAATTTTCGAATTAATCACTTAACACATGTCGTTCAAAATCTATAAAAGGTTTGTTCATCCTCGGAACACAATTTTAAGATATTTTGGATGAAAACTGGGAGGCTTGTGACTGTCCCATTGACTGCCAAACAATTACCACTGTCAATAAGCAGAAAAGTACGAAAGGCTCCCGGTTTTTGTCCAAAATATCTTAAATTGAGTTCTGAAGACGAACAAAGCTTTTTTGGATTTGGAACGACATGAGTTAAGTGATTAATGACAAAATTTTGGGGTGGAGTAACCCATTAAAGACTGGATAGTGAACAAATTGAAATAAGACTCACCCTTGCCATTTCGAAAAATCACTTTCTTTTCAGTGGATATCCAGCGATAACAGGGGAACTCAAAGCAGTCTCCAGAGGGTGTCGTCACGCTGATGCTTCTGCAGTACCAGTGATCATCTATTAAGATTTTCTCCTTCTCAATTTCCACCAGCACAATGTCTCCAAGGGTCTCCTTCACTTTGATGTCAACAGATACCACCTTTAATGACAACTTCTGTTAGATACAGCTGAATCACACAAATTGTGTGCTGTTTTACCTGAGTACAAGTAAAAGAACTGAACAATAAAATGTCCCAAGTAAGAGTTCATAACTATTTTGGTGAAAAACTAGTCAAGTTACAAGTTATATACAGTATATGTCTGTGTTCATCTGTTGTCAAAATTAGAATTTAAAATCGCAGCATAGATTTCTTACATTCAAATGACAAAACAGCAACACCAGTGATCATCAAAGCAAAGCCCGCAGCTGAAATGGAAGTTTTGCTTGGTTATGGGCCCCTGAGTCAGACCTGTCTGTTATTGCCTGAAGCATAGTGCTCCACCTAAGTAATTATTAACGCCAGCTCGCCTTGCTTCTCCATCAACACCTTTTTGTACGTTTGGTAAAAAAATCAGTTGAATACTTCATTTTTTATTAAACTCAAGTAAAAGTACCACATTTTACTCAAAAAAGTAGAAAAAAAGTGCATTAAAGTACTGTAGTGAAAGTATTTGTGATTTAGTTTTTTTGTTTTTTTTTACCTCTGATACCAGTAAATAATTAAAATAATTTTATGTTGAAAAAATTCACAACCTGTACTATTTAATGCGTTATATTTCATTCATTCAATACCTGACACTGCTGTTTCTGTCAATTTTAAGGGAAAAACAATTCTTACCGATCCTTTTGCTACAAGTTCACCAATAGATTGGTTCAGTAGAGTTCTGTCACTGCTTCTCTCCGTGCCCACCAGCGTCAGGTATATGTCATTTACTGTCTCAGCAAACTCCTGTTTGCCAGTGGCGACAGACACCGTGTACTTGAACATCCTGCTCAAATGAGAGGACAAGCACAACAGACTCCCTTCTTCACTGCTGTTTTGGGGGTGTGGCCTATCTAACTTGTGATAATAACTGTAACTGTGTTCTTTCATTTGAGATGATAGCACCAACAATGTACAGTTATTTCATTAATACCTTCATATTTTGTTAAAAAGTTGTATATTTTAAAACCTGTGAGAAGGGCTCTAATGACATAGAAGAATGATCATATGACTTTTTACATACACCATGTGACCTGTAAATGCGAAAAACCCATTTCCATTGCTGTTTTGCGAATTATCCCTTTTTTGAATTGCCTGAAAAACCACCTAATGTGAGCATATAAATGTTTTTGTGTTTTTGTGAACTGACACATTTCCATTAGGCGTATTTTCGCGCAAACTTTAATTTGAGCAATTTGCAGGGTAATGGAAATGTGGCTACGGTGTGCTAAGACTGGCGTAAAATGAAAAGTTGCGATTTTCTAGGCCGATATGGCTAGGAATTATATTCTCATTCTGACATAATAATCAAGAAACTTTGCTGCCGTACCATGGGTGCAGCAGGCACAATGATATTAAGCAGCGCCACAAAATAGTCCCCAGCAGCTGTTGCATAATATCATTGCACCTGCTGCACCCATGGGGCGCAGAGTACAGTTCACCTCTCTCAAATGAAGCGGACAAGGAGGGGGGCTAAATTATGTCAGTGACACCTGACTTTCTTACAAATAACGCACATTTCATTCAAAATATTTTAAACACAGACCAATAATTTGCACTTTTTTCATTTATTTAATTGTGTGAAATGGCTGATAAAAATAGGTAATAAAAAACGATTATGATGTGGAGGTGAATTAGTTTAGTCTTGACTTCTGGTCGTGAGTGACAGCGTTGGGGGATGGGAAATCTGTTGATTGTCGAATCGTCGATTACAAATTAAACACAGCGATGGAGAGAAAAAGGCCAAAGCTGTCAGGTGCCCAATTTAGGAAAAAAAGAAAAGAAGATGAGGAGAAACGGGCAAAAGATAAAAGGTATGCAACAATGTTCTCTCTGTATGATTAAGGTATTCATGTCATTATGTTAATTAGTGGAATAACGTTAACTCTTAGGTTTGTTAGCTTATGATGCTTGCTATGCTTACCTTGCTAAAAAAAACACAATAAAAGGCTGAGGTCCACAAAGCGCCACTTCTCATATGAATCACATGATGAGCCTTTCAGTGATGCCCTTAGGAAGTTGGAGATTGGATTCTTCAATGTTGTTCTTGATGCAGCCCTGTCAGCCATCACGGAGAGATTTACCACATTGGAAAATGTGGAAAACAAATTTGGGGTTTTGACAAATTTCCCAAGTCTTGCAGATGAGGAGCTGGCAGAGCAGTGCAATGCACTAGGTACCACACTGCACTTTGAAGGGCATTCTGATTTGGACAGTAGAGAGCTTTCGCAGGAAATCAAGAACTTCCCTCACCTGCCATCAAAAACCATAAGCCTCCTTGAGCTTATCACTTTTATGCACGATAAGGATCTATCTGAGATCTACCCCAACTTTTGGACTGCTCTCAGGATTGCACTTACCCTACCAGTGAAAGTGGAGATTCAAGAGCAGGGAGACAGGGACAGTACTGGTAGCCACAGGAAGACAGGAGGCAAAACAAGACTAATGTATGCCTCAAATCACAATAAAGACAGTGTGACCAGCACCTCCAGTAGTCATAAACTTTGGAAGAAGGTGGATATTACACCATTCAGTACCCCTGACACTGCTCCCCAGAAATCAGTGAGCTTAGTTCTCCTTTTGCTTATATCAGCAGGCTTTTCACTGATGAAATGGTGAATTATATAAGTGAGCAAACCAATCTTTCCTCTGAAGTGAATGGATATCCCATCCAGACGAATCCAAAGGAGATCCAAGAGTTTCTACCCATACGACTATCGCTCTTCAGGAGGAGTAATTGCTGTTAAGTGGTTTGACAACAAGTGTGTCACTCTGCTTAGCAATGCTTGTGGAGTTGAGCCTGTTGGTTTAGTCCAAAAGTACAGCAAATAGCAAGGAATGAAGATTGCTGTCAACTGCCCTGCTATAATAAAGGCATATAATGAGCACATGGGTGGAATTGATTTATCAGACATGCTAGTCCCCCTGTACAAATCCCCAACAAAGTCAAAATGTTGGTACCTGCCTCTTTTTGGCTATGTTTTGGACTTATCCGTGTGCAATGCCTGATTTCTCTACAAACAAGACTGCAGTACTTTGAAGGAGAACCCGATGCCACTCAAGCTCTTCAGGACAACTGTGGTCCACACTCTTGAAGGTCTACACAAGATGCCAGCTTGAGTTAGAAGACTACTGTGTACCTCACCTCCACCTGTGAAAATGCAGCGGAAACGCAAACGGGATACAACACCTGTGGCAGATGTCAGCTTTGATAACAAAAGCCACTGGCCTACTTGTGGTCCACAGTGTGGGAGATGCAGGTTCTGCCCAAAAGGAGTGTCAAGATGGAGGTGTGGAAAATGTGAGGTGTTTTTGTGTTTGAACACAGCTCAGCAGTGCTTTGTGGCATATCACAAAAAAACTGAAGTCACAAAAAAGCGTAAAATTGGAAGTGTAGAAGATGTGAAGTGGAGTTTTGTTGTAGATGAACAATGTCAATGAATTTCAAGGACAGCAGAAGTGGTTGTGTTCTTGTTTTTTGGACAAAGTTAAGCCTGTTTGTGGCATATTGCATGAAATGAAAACTGAAGTTACAAAGAGTGTTAAGTTGGAAGTGTAGAAGATGGGGAGTGTTCTTTTTGTTGTATTTAGTGCAGCAAAAGGCATGTTCTTGTTTTTAGAGAAAGTTCAGCCTGTTTGTGGGATATCAGATCAGATGAAAGCTGAATTGGATTTTGAAGTCGTTGTTAGAGAATGTTCCAAGATTCCTTGCTCCTGAAAAAAATGCTCCTGTTTTGGAATCTTAATGTAATAAATTTACTAATTTCACTCTATGTATCATCAATATGTGAACAAATATATTGAAATTGAATAAATTAAGACTTTGTTCATGGAATAAAAAAAGATTTTAAAATCACTCAAAACCTGTGTATTATACTGAAGAGTATTTTATTGGCTGCAACATAAAGCTTAGCTCTAACCCTAAAAAAACACTTCTGAGAATGTCAATCAATGTCTTCAGGGTTATTAGAAAATCAAAGGTATGAGTTTAATCAGGGTTGGACCCTGAAGGTTATGAAATGTATCCAAGACCTAATAATAAAGTTAAATTAATGTTTATTATTGGAAAAGAACTCATGAAATAGTTCTCTGCATTTAAATTGAGCTTTACCATAGACTGACAGCTAAACCGTCTGGTAGAGTTTAATAAAAAATAAAAAAAAAAGCTTAAGGCTATTTACTAGATTCCTACTAATAAGAATTTTAAGTTAAATATTTATTAGCTCCATTTAGGGGGGAAAGTTAAAGGGTTAAGCTCATAAAAAGGAAGTTATCAACAAGTTATTTAAGTTGTCAACAGACAGAAAGATCTAAACTTTATATAAACGGCAATCTCTGCTGCACATAAAAAGAGAGATTTAATTACTTGAATGGAATTGCTTAGCAAATTACCCCACCTCAAAATACAGAAATGATGGAGTTTTGTCTTGACATGTTAAAGGTTTCGCTGATATTGTGAAATTATCACAGATGTCCCACCCTGTCAGTTACCTTTTCTTCTAAACAAAACCAGGTAAACACCTCCAAAGAAACCAACATTTTCTCTGTCTGAAATGTCAGCAAATTCATTCATTTTTGTTAATACACTTTAAAAAAAAAAAATAAAAAAAAAGAATGTATTAAAAATATAGTCATTTTCATGGCAGCAGGGGTGCCAAAAATTAAGTACCACTAAGACCACTAAGTATTGAATACATCACAATTTTTCAGTTAATCTGTCTACAGATGCTGTTGACATGACGTTTTCACCAGATGTTGATAACAACCAAAGTAATTCATGAATACAAATATGTTAAGAAATTAAGTTATATGCATTTGGATGAATTTGTTTGTCTTTTATGTGATTTACCAATTGTTAGAACATTTCTAGTACTTTCCTTAGTTTCTGGGAGCCAAAGGTAAGTTTGCAAAGCAGTTGTAGAGTTATTGACTGCATCAATATTAATTTATCACAAATTTGGCTATATTCCCCAGCACCAGCTCTCACTATCCTTAACTAAAGGCAAGTCATTTTGTCTAGGAATCGATGCTAAAAAAAAAAAAAGTGAAGTTGTTAACTACAGGTGAGGCTATTAGAGATTTAGAACTACTGTACATCTACCAGGGCTTACTCAACATCAGCCCATCATTATTCATTTTTGTCATTCTGAATAACACAAATGATAGTATTTGCATTATTGTGAAGAGTTGGTTTAGGGTTGGGGTAGGTGTAGATGTTAAAGAACAATATGTGATATGGCAAGACTTTGTTTCTAATTTAATTAAATTGGCAAGGTGAAATTTACCTTTACATAACTCGAGACAGCTTAACTTGGCAAAGAACTTCCCTCCTTAGTTGGGCGAGTTATCCGTTACTTTTCAGCGTGAGAAATACAAGGTGTGGCGTGTAAGTGTGTGAACTGCAATGTGTCTGACAGCGTAAGACTTTAGAGCCCTGGTGCCAAATCACCATATTAGTCAGTTATCTGTTTCAAAACAAATCCACACCCCTAAAAGAGTACACTTACTACACATGATAATTAGCCAGAAGATACACATTATTAAAATCAGCCGCACTGGACCTAAGTCAGTGATTAATCTTTTAATTTTAGAGTTTAGTATGCTTTGTGATCTCATGTTTTTGATCTTATTATCTGTGGTGTGTGTGTGGTTTGGCTATGTTAAATCATTGTCTTAATAATGGTGTATGTACTCTAAATACACCTCCCAAACCAACTCCGTACATGACACAGCCCCCGGCATATCATGGCTGGTTTCCGTGGCATACATCAACCAGATCTTTCTGGCGGACCCTTAACAAGAATTTGGCAGGCTATTCAAGCAACTGTAAAAGCAGTGATGTTTGTACCCTTGTTTCTTCTTGTTTAACAGTTTTTTCACTTTAAATGTCTTGTTTTTGTTCACAACTTTTTTTTTTTTTGTAACTCTTTCTCATCAAACAAGGTTTCTCAGATCTTACACTGAAGGTCCAATGCACTGCAGAGTTTAGCTCCAACCCTGATAAAACTCACCTGTGATTTTCTAATGATCCTTAATGCCGAGTTCAGACTGCACGATTTTTAAAGTAGTCTTTAGATGCACAGATGACTTTTTAGGTAATTGCTGATGTTATTTCCAGTCAGAACACATTTCACACGGCATGATTTTAAATCGATTTTGAATGATTTTGCATGCCAAATATCTCACGGGTGTCGGCGACTCATTGGTGATTCTCTCAGATCGCGTCTTTGATAGTTCACTCTGTGTGATTGTCACTCGCGTGAACAAGCACAGATTTGCACTGCACTGTGATTTCGGGTATTTGTGTCTATGTGAATGTTTATGTAGCTTTTAATGGGTTAGTTCACCCCAAAATGAAAATTCTGTCATTAATTACTCACCCTCATGTCATTCTAAACCCACAAGACCTTCGTCGCTCTTCAGAACAGAAATTAAGATCTTTTTGATGATATCAGAGAGCCATCAAACCCTCCATAGACAGCAACACAACTGAAATGATTCAGATCCAGAAACGTGGTGAAAACACCAGTAAAAAAGTCCATGTGACATCAGTGGCTCAACTTTCACTTTTGCGACGCTAGGAGAATACTTTTTTTTGTGCAAAGTAAACAAAAATAACATTATTTACTCAACCATTCTCCTCCCATGACTTACATCTTCCACCATTTCAGAGAGGATCACAACACATGTGTAGGCATAAACAACGGCAAATTACGTGTATTCGTAAGCAAGGCTGATTAAGTCAAATACGTTAAAGCGTGTGTATGCGGCACGTTGAGATACTCTCTAAAATGACACATCAGCAAAGCTTCTCAGCGTGGATGAATCTAATGCTTTGAGGAGTATGTCCGCATCAGTTTGGATACTTGGATACGTGGAGCAGTCCTTTCAGGAAGCAAAGCTGTATGGGACAGAGTGCCACCAATTGTTAAGGTAAATATAAATTTTTTTTATCACTGATTTTTAAAGATTTTTTTTTTTTTTATATACACTGCAAAAAATGCTTTCTAAGACAAGATTTTTTGTCTTATTTCCAGCCAAAATATCTAAAAATTCTCAAAT
>JAUCMR010000091.1:17347987-17359081 GCA_032357425.1 Enteromius argenteus | reverse complement strand
AAAGCTCAAAGGCATTTGGTCTCTCTGGCGAGTTCCCATATGTAACGTCGAAGTGATTCGACTGAAAGGGTAACTGACATCTAAAAGATGTCTGCCAGACATTTATAGATAGCAGATGCTTTCCAGATCAAGAGATCTTTAACAGACATCTTGCAGACGTACGTGTGCTATCTGGGTTTGCATCAATTCTGATTTGTAATCTGCTAAACTGCAGATCTTAATCATGTCCTCACATAATTTTATTAATTATTTAAAGTGTCATGAAACCCCAGAACACATTTAATATAACAGCATAGTTGCACATTATCAATTTAATAGTAACACATAGCAGTAACTTGGCACTGATGATCCATACTGGTCCAGTACATGACCCTTTCACAATCCCTCATCCACACTGGACTGGAGATAAGAATAAACCAATGCTCAATCGCTGACATTATATCAGCAAACTCATCTTTACAACATAGAACACTGCATTTTTATTGTACGAACTGTTAAGATAACCATCAATCTTCATATATTAACAGTACAATGCATAAAATGAGCTTAGCTTTTTACCTTGTAAAAAGACCAAAAGATATTGTTCTGTTTTCTGAAGAACTTATTTTTTTCCAGCTGTTCTTAGGCATGTATCCAGATATGTACTTCACAGAGCAACCAGCAAAGGATGCCATAAATTCTTTCCGCAAGAAATTAGATGAGGTGACCGAGATCATCAAGAGCCGGAATGAAGAATTAACATTGCCTTATTATTATCTGTCCCCGGACAAAATCCCCAACAGTGTTGCGATTTGAGAAAATACATTTTTGCCAAGTCCTAGCTATAGTTTTTACAGCCAGTGCATGGTTGACATTACTTTGTAAAGCCTAAATCTGTACTTGTACATATCTTATCTTAGAGGTGATTGTCAGTCTGGCTCGTGCCAGGAAAGTGGAACACTTAATTTGGCTATTCTTTTTTTTATTTTTCATAAATGTTCGTATTCATACATCCATACTATGGTATTCAGTATTCATTTATTCATATTCTTTATTATTAAATTGTAAGAGATAAGTCAACAGTTACATTGTTCATAGACCATTTGAGATGATTACATCCTGAGCAAATGGCCACCAACTGTAGAATGGAAGAGGGCGTAGAACACCGAGATCCATCTCAGACAAAGGGGTGTTAGGACTTAATTAACATACACAGCTGATACAACAGGAGCAACTTCATTTACATTAAGGGTAGCAAACTCTAAATGTATAAAAAGTTTGAGCTTAGGATTTCTGGGTTCATTTAGACTCTGCTGAACCCAAGGTGCTAAACATCTTCATCAAGATCTTCAACATCCTCATCATATTTTCTTACAAAATGATAATTTTTACCTTATTGATATCTAACATCTGCATTGATTTTTGCTGATTGTCTTGCTTTCCTGTTGCTGTGTGACTTAAAAGTAGATGCTGTGGAGGGAATATTCTTAATTTCTTTGAGTACTGTATGATGAGGTGTTTGTTCTCTGATAGGGCTTAGCTAATAAAGGATTGCTTTCTTGGATGCAAAATGTTTTATTGTTTATCTTTCTGATCTCATGACAACTGTTTTCTTTTTCTGATCTTTGACATCTTATGAATGTTAAAGTGGGTTTACTGTAGCTTTTGAAGTTAATTATGCCAGGACATATATTCATTCATGTTTGTCTGTTAAATTGGAATTCAACTATGCCTGTCATATTTGAAAATAACTTTTTTTTGAATGAATCCAATAATTGAATTCATGTGAAGTGTGAACTTGCAAGTACGATGTTTCCCTACCAGCATTTTATTTTCACCTAAATTTGATGGTCTTCACAATATTTTATGCTATGAATATATGACCATATTATATCTAAAAATAAAAAATTATCTACAGTATTTTGTTTCTGATGTCTTACGTTTATGGCGATATTTTTTTTTTTTGAGCCCTGTAGACCTGGGAAGTCCATTCAAGACATATGCTAGGGCTTTCCTCACCATAATACACCTCGAACAGGTATTGAAGCATTGTCTCTTAATTGACTAGATATCTCCTCAATAGCGGGGAATGAGTTAAATAGTAGTTCTGTTTAACCCCCTACAGTCACTCATGTACAGCTTAAAGCTCAAACAGTAATCAGAGGTTATGGCTAGCACTAAGAAATATGCAAATACTTCCATAGTGTTTTATCTAGCCCCCTATAGTTATTTTAAACACATAACATAAGGTAAGACAATAACAATGGCTAGTACTATGAAATATCCCCCAATCATGCTAGTACTCCAGTAGAAATTTATTTTATGTTAATTGCTTAACACCTTTAGGGACAGAAGGTAATTTGCATGAAAAGCACTGGGAAATGACACACCCTCTACAGTGAGTAAAATATATCTGAACTCTTATGCTGAGTTCATACTGCACAATTTTCAAAAAAGGTCAGGTCACCGTTGTTTTTACACTGCACGACTATCTGGGGTAGCATTCAGTTGCTGCTAATGTATGTTCACATTGCATGATGGATTGGCGACAGGAGGTTCACACTGCATGACTGCACAAAAGGAAAAGTTGCAGACAACACTGTCTGGTCCAGGGTTGCCAGGTTTTCACAACAAAACCCACCCAACTGCTATTCAAAACTAACCCAAAAATAGAATTTGTGATTTCTAAATATGTTGTTGTGGTCGCATTAACCAGCTGACATGAAAAAGCCCCACCGCAACTGCAGACTTGGCAACACTACATTTCATGAAACTACTCCTCGAACTTTCCACTGCCCTGTATCTAGCTCTCTGATTGGCTGTTTTCAGTTTTGCGGCGCTATGAGAATACTTTTTTTTTTGAGCAAGAAAAAAAACTAAATCTGTGAGCAACATGACTGCGATCCGTTCATGAATCAACAGTGATTTGCTGCCATCTATTGGAGGTTATAATTATCACATTTAGATTTTTTCAGACTTTTACCATGTATTAAATCATTTCAAATATCAGCATTTAACATTTAATGTTTAATACAGCAAAACAATATTTATGCATTTGTAATTGCAGTTAAATGCATTCTTGTCTTGATGCATACATGATGCATCTTGTGTTGATTTCATTTGCTTGGTATCAGCTCAAAAGTTTTATTCAAATTCACCGATTTTCCTAAATGTAAGAATTCAACGCAAAAGATACTGTACCGCTTTAGAAAAGAAAAAGGCTTTATAAAGGTAAAAACCGCCTATAAAATGTTAAAATCAGTTTAAACATATTGGAAAAGATTCTGTTATTGTGAACTAAAAAATCCACTGACTTCAGAAAAAGGAGATGGAGATGTAAGGTTACCAGTCACTGGGCCAAGAGCAGAAACCATTTCCCTGATCGAAGCTGTAATGCGTGATCAGTCTTTTATAGTGCGTCTGAATTTATTAAGGTTTGATTCAAATTTTAGTCTAGCTCCACATTCAATCTGACTCCAATTTCAAGTGATAGTTGAATTTAGGTGATTTAGTAACAATTGGTACTTAAGTATGATGATTAAGTATGAAATAATTTCATAAGAGATCGAAATAAGGCAAATGTAACAATTTATTATTAGTCAAGTAAAGCTGTATCAGCCAATTACATAAACAATTACAATGTGTGCATTTTTGGCTTCACAAGGAATTAATTTCATCAGGAAATCAATTCTCATAACAAAATAGGATTTGTATAATATGGAATTTTAAGATTTGTATATAATGGAAAAACATTATTTCTCTTCATATTATTCAAGCTTACTTTATTCTGAGAGTTCCCAGGAAAAAAGGAAGAAAAAAAAGACACAAAATAACAAACGTAATCACCATTTGAAGTTCACAATCTGAAAATATTTCTTTACAGCGTTCTCAAAACATTTATTTCACATCCATGATATCAATCCATCATACTATTAGAGAACCCTTAAAATAGTTTTAAATTAAGTGGTCGCAATCAATTTATTTGAGCTACATTTAAATAAACAAATTAAGTTGACTGACTTTGAACTAAATGTAATTATTTAAATATAGTTAAAAAAGTGTCATTATATCATTACTAATAAAGAATATGAATAAATGAATCAAAAGATTAATAAATGAATAACATTACAGTACAGTACAGTACGGATTTATGAATAAATGGATTATAACACAAGCATATGTGCGCTCTTTGAACGTACAACTGAAGAAAGTGTTCTGCTTTCTTGGCATAAGCGAGACAATCACCTCTCAGAGATGATTCTTAAATTGCAACACTGTTGGGGATTTTGTCTGGGGACAAGTAATAATAGCCCAATAGCAATTCTTCATTCCGGGTCTTGATGATCTCGGTCACCTCATCTAGTTTCTTGCGGAAAGTCTTTATAGCTTGCTTCGCTGGTTGCTCTGTGAAGTGCATGTCTGGATACATGCCTAAGAACAGCTGGAACAAAAAAGTGTTTTTCAGAAAACAGAAGAACAGTTTTCTGTCAACAGAAACAGACTTTTCTGTTGGTTGCTGTCAGTCCCTCAGACAAGCTTATGAAAGAACTAAAATTATGTGGTAACATGATTAAAAAGGGCAGATCAACAGAGGGTATAAATTAATGCAATTTATACATGCTCCAGCAATGTTTTAATTTATTTCTAATTTTGCTTTTCTTTTTCTTCTTTAACTGTAACCACCTTTGCATTTTCAGGTGACAAGAATATGTGAATCAAACCTCATTCGTCTGGGTTCGAGTGAGGGCCCATACTGTTCCCAGAACCCTGCTGGAACATGCACGGTCAGGCAGAGTGTCCATGATGTGCTTCATATCCACTTTGCCCTTCTCTTCAGGAGGTGGCTTGCGCATGGTGGAAGGACTGTTGGGGACCCAGCCGTACCAGTCATACTAGAACATAAACTCAAACATATTAGCTCACAGATTTTATCCAGAATTGTGTCTAGCAATTGTAAACGTTCTTGCCGGTGAAATGAAAGTGCGCAACCTCACCTGTCCAAAGTTGACAGCAGCATGTTGTGCTGAAGCTGTGAAAATCACCACAGTCAGGTACTCGATCAACTCCTCTCGAGATTCCAGAGACATTGGAAAGTCTGTAAACAGTAGCAGCACACATTTAACTTGTATAGACTTTTAAAGGTGATGTTACGATCACCAGCCAGAGTGTCCTCGAGCTCCACCAGTGGGTACTCCACCCCAGACCGTTATGTGTTACCCCTGTCTTGTTTCTGCACTGTACTCTAAGGACTCTTATTGTGAAGTGTGTTCCCCACAGTTTCAGTGTTTCCCCTGTTCTGCCTCTGCTCCCGTGTTAGTTTCCATAGTGATTAATCAGCTCTGCCCCTTTTAACCTTCTGTCTCCGCTTTTAAAAATTGTTTGTGTTCGTCAGTTTAACCGCTGAGTATTGAGTGTTTTTTCCCCTCATATTAAGTGTTTCATTGTATTCTGTGTTTTCTTGGTTTCTCCCTCTGGTTTTGCCCCATTGGATATTGTACGCCCATCGACCACCCTCACTACCACTCTGAACTATTCTTGTGTCTCTGCCTCTGCCATACCTGTTCTCCTCTGTTTGACCCAGGCTTGATGACGACGTTTGTAAAAATAAATGTCTTGCGTATGCATCCATATGCTCCCATCTCCTTCGTCACAGATGACATGACACAGAAAGAATTTACAAGATTACAATTATGCCAGTTTGCACAGAAAAACATACACTACAGTGTTGATAAATTGAACCTGTACTCACTATCAGACTTATTCAAGCCAACGCAGGCAACATCCTTAACAAAGTTTTGAATCTCCACATCTCCTTGAACTCTTGCATCGCTGTCATAGTAGATCTTGACCACAGCAGAAACAAAGCTACACAGAGATAGGGGAACAATTGGCATGTAAGTAACACTGTGGCATCATTTATGAATAACTACACAGGAACAAATGACTTCAGTTTTAGTAACTACTATTAATTATCAAGAAACTCTGATTAATGAATCATTAAGTGATAGCCCTCAGTGGTACCTCACTATTAGCTAATCAATAACTACTATTGTATATCCTGGAGAACCACTAAAACTAATACAGGTTCATAATAAATGTGAACAATTCAAAATGTGTTATTAATTAATAAGTGAAGATCATGCTAACCCACTATGTATCCTCACTTCAAAATTAATTATAAATGTAGCATTTTTCACATTAATTGTGAACCTACAGTATAGTAGTTCTCCAGGAGATAATAAATAGCACTGTATAGTTATCCATGGGACTAATTTGTACATTTGACTAGTACTGCAGGATCTGAACTGTTGATACTTTACCACCTACTTTTTTATTGCCTCCCAGATCCTCAAGCCATCGTCTCTATAATAGTAGTTGGGCACATCTTCCATTCCTCGAGCTCTAATGTCCTCAGGGAAACGCAGGGACTTGTAGGTTAAAGTCTTCATGGCTTTTTTCATTAGTTGATCCATCCCAGCTTTATCGAGGCTGCTAAACTTTGGATATGAAGAATACAGTAAAAATGTTGAAATTGACTAAGTTGAAATAATTTATTTACAGTAGGCTACTTAAGTGATCATCTAGGGGATCATAGGTGAGGTTTTATTTTTGCGTTTATTGGAAATACATTGTTCTGTCAGTTTACAGTCTATTAAAGCAAACACAAGCTTGCTGCATATAATGAAACTTATATAGCATAAATAAGAGCTTTCAGCAAAAAGACTAATATCACAAGCCAAAGAGTCAGGTAATTTGTCATGGTCATATGATGCTATTTTAAAGATAATTATTTGGTGTAACAGAATATATTGCCTCAGCCATATCACCCTGCAGCCCAAGCCTAGTTGCCCACTGAAGCTAAACAGGGTTGAGCCTGGTCCTGGCCTGTCTATCATGGCCTCCCAATAATCCCTATCCATTGATTGGCTGTATCTCTCTCTCCTCTTCACCTGTAGCTGGTGTGTGGTAAGCGCACTGGCGCCGTTGTCCTGTGGATCATCCAGGTGGATACTGCACACTGGTGGTGGTTTGAGGAAAAACCCCTCCCACACGATTGTAAAGCGCTATATAAATGTCATTCATTATATTGACATGCTTTAATATTCAAAGAACACATACATTTTCAAATACAGTATGCCCTGCCTCTCTCAAACATGTAATTTTCTGCAAAGACCCTCCTTCTAACAAGAACAGTTTGCTCTGATTGGCCAGCTGGCACACTGCATTGTGTTTGGATGAACACCTCAAAATTAGTAGTTTTACTATCAGTTCAAGCCCGAAAGAGAAACAGAGTCTTGTGACAGACAGCGCTTGTTTGTTTTTGTTTTTGATGTGACCCTGTCTCTCTCTCACACACGTTAAGGCTCTTTCACACAGGACACGAAATGTGCTGTGCTATGAAACCCATTCAGTTTAATTGTGCCACACAGGTGCAAAACTCCACATTTGAACAGTCAATAGCAAATACTTTATGGCGCATAGTAACAGTCATGGATTCAGGAGTTCCAGAGTCATACATTTTATGAAGAACATCTCTTTGAGTTTTACACGTTGTTGTCTTTCGAAACTTTAGGAAGCTTACAACACTTGTAACAGCCTGGAAAACTTGAAATAGCATCATTTGACCCCCTTAAATTACAGACAGAAATTGTGGCTTGCCAGACAAAATAGTCAAATATGAATAGAATTGCTTTGTATTCTAATAAGATGCTGTTTATTTATGGTCATATTAAATTTGCTGTAAACCTACCTTGCAGAAGACCCCATCTTCACTGATGAGCCTTGTACGGGCCATTTCATTGATTTCAATTGTGAAACGAACATGAGGTATAAGTAACTGTAAGAAGCAAATTACATATTTAAACATGCATGAAAAACTGATTCAAAAAGCATGATTTTGAAACAGCAAAATTTGTTTAAATGTTTCTGAATGTAAATATCTTGACTGTGTATTGAAATACAGGCACCTTGTATATGGGATGAACAGAAGAAAGCTGTCTGTACATGGCTATTTCAAAAACCTCTGGCAGCAGATGTGTCTTGAGAAGGTGTGTGACCAGCTGGTGTAGATTGAAGTCGGAGGATTTCACAAACATCTTGGCGAGCATCCAGTCATATTTATTATCACTTGGGAGAAATATTGGATTCGTTTCTCCTGGGGTTTGACTGAGCTGATTCAGATATAATAAACAGGAAAACTTTTATTTTTAGATCATTTATGTTTTCATTATATTTTCTATATAAAACTAATACCTGAATCGCGATTGGCACAATTTGGTCCAGTGCATTCTTGTACAGTAAACAGATGGGTGCGGTCAAATAGCGCTGACTGGCTGCTGGGACATCCTTCAGTATTTCATAATCCACTATGTAGATATTTCCTGCCTGTAAACATTCATACACCCGTGTATAGTTTAAAACAAATGATTTGTAGGCTAAACTAAAACTGATACGAGTCTTTTATATAAATTAAAATATTTGAAGGTCACAATACAAGCAAGTCTTGGATATGATAATTGACCGTTCACGTAATTTATGTCTTAAAGTTTCTGACCTGTAATTCATCTTGTAGTGTGCGTCCCTTCAGAGAGCCCTCGACCATCTCCTGTGTAACAGGGAATTTGTCTGGAATTTCTGTGCACTTCCTGATCATGACAGGATTGCAGCCGTTCAAGAACTGATAGCCAAACATGTAATCCTTCTTCCAGTTCCGCATCACATTCCAGGAGAAACTTCAGTCAAAAGAAAACGGCTTTAGAGGTATGAAAAATATGCTTCCACATTTTTTGTTTCCCACAACAATTGTGTTTGGATATATAATTATTGTTTAAATGATGAAATTGTCCAATGTCCGAAAATGTCCAATGTAGGACATATTTCCCAACCAGTGTTGGGTAAGTTACTCAAAAAAAGTAATCCGCTACAGATTACTAATGACTTTTTAAATATTATAATTGTATTACATTACTAATTACTAAATTTAAAGGGGTCATATGATGCCTATTTTAAAGATTGTATTTGGTGCAACCGAATATGTTAACATGCTTTGATGTTCAAAAATCACATTATTTTTCAAATCCATCCATCCATCTTCTTCCGCTTATCCGGGGCCGGGTCGCGGGGGCAGCAGTCTATGCAGGGACACCCAGACTTCCCCAGTCCCTCTCCCCAGACACTCCTTCCAGCTTTTCCGGGGGAACACCGAGGCGTTCCCGGGCCAGTCGAGAGACATAGTCCCTCCACCGTGTCCTAGGTCTTCCCCGGGGCCTGCTCCCAGTGGGACATGCTCGGAACACCTCCCCAGGGAGGCGTCCCGGAGGCATCCGTAACAGATGCCCGAACCACCTCAGCTGGCCTCTCTCCATGTGGAGGAGCAGCGGGTCTACTCCAAGCTCCTCCCGAGTGACCGAGCTCCTCACCCTATCTCATCGCCCAGCCACCCTACGGAGGCTACTCATTTCAGCCGCCTGCATCTGGGATCTTGTTCTTTCGGTCATGACACAAGGTTCATGCCCATAGGTGAGAGTAGGAACGTAGATTGACTGGTAAATCGAGAGCTTCGCCTTGCAGCTCAGCTCCTTCTTCACCATGACAGACCGGTACATCGACCAGATTACTGCAGAAGCTTCACCGATCCGTCTGTCGATCACTCGTTCCATCCTTCCCTCACTTGTGAACAAAACCCCAAGATACTTAAACTCCTCCACAGGAACTCCCCACCAACCTGAAGGGGGCAGGCCACCCTTTTCCTTTTCCGGCTGAGAACCATGGCCTCAGATTTGGAGGTGCTGATTCTCATCCCAGCCACTTCACACTCAGCTGCAAAATGCCCCCAGTTGAAGTCAGCAGATTCCCACCCCCTCTGTATACAGTGTTGGCAGGGCACTGCTTCCCCATCCTGAGGCGCCAGACAGTTTGCCAGAACCTCTTCAAGGCCAACCGATAGTCCTTCACCATGGCCTCACTGAACTCCTCCCAGACCTGAGTTTTTGCCTCCGCAACCACCCGGACTGCAGTCTGCTTGGCCCATCAGCTGGACCTATCAGCTGCCTCAGGAGCCCGCCAGCCAGGCTTGATAGGACTCCTTCTTCAGCTTGACGGCATCCCTTACTTCCGGTGTGGACCACCGGGTTCGGGGGTTGCCATCATGACAGGCACCGAAGACTTTGCAGCCACAGCTTCGAACATCCACGTTGACAATAGAGCCCTGCCAGAGGTGGGAGTTGAAGACCTCCCTGACAGAGGGCTCTACAGTATGTTTGGGCCTGCCGAGTCTGTCCAGCTTTCTAAGCTGGGGGGCTATTAGCAAGCCCACACCACCCCACCACCTCTCACTGCGGGCGACTCCAGAGTAGTGGAGAGTCCACCCCAGAGCCTGAGTACATTCCATGTTCCAAGAGCCAGATTCTGTGTCCGAGAATTGGGTCGTTGAGGTCCCCGCCTTCGACCACCGCACTGGCCCCTTACGGTCCCTCCTGCAGGTGGTGGGCCCACGGGAGGACGCCCCACTGGAGGTCACTGAAGCATGACCAGATAAAATATGCAGAGTGCAACATTTTGAAATTTGATTCATTTGAATGGAAACACAACCTTTCATTGCATCGAAATATTGTAAGACTCTTCTGCATTAAGCTCACATATAAAGCAGAACCTTTCACATCACCACTCGGGGCTGCCCCCTAATAGTCGACTAATCGTTAGTCGATCAGAAGAGGCTTGGTCAAGCAAAATTTAGCTTAGTTGCAGGAAAAAAAAAAATACTAATCCACAGTCTGTGACTTAACGAATAATGGCTAGTCTATGGTAATACAATACATCAGGTGAATCCAAATGCTCGCCTATCATGCATTTCCCCCTTAAATATGGCTTATTATTTAAAATATGTAAGTATTATAAGTAATATATAAGTAATAGCAACTTTATAAATCATAATTAAATCATAAACATCTTAAAGACATCTAATAGACGTCTATTTGATATAAAAAGGAGACGTCTAATAGATGTATTGCAGATGAGCAAACAACCTAAATAATATGTCTTGGGGACACCTGATTTCCAGTGATTATCGTCGTCTTGACTACAGAGACCGTCTCTGCATTTGATAAATAAAGTTTA
>JAUCMR010000091.1:17303303-17315890 GCA_032357425.1 Enteromius argenteus | reverse complement strand
CTACCGACGCTCTTCCGATTAAATGTAGAAATGCTTAAATCCAATAAAAAAATTTACTAAAATGAATTTAAATTTTTTTTTAAATATAAAAAACAGACAAAAAAAAAAAGAAAGGAGAAAAAGAAAGAAAAAGCAAATAATGTATCAAAAGTAACATCCACATGGCATTAAAATATAATAATGTATGTTATGTGGTCATGCATACAGTTAAACAAACAAAATGAAAGCGTAAAACAGCAGTTACATCCTGTGAGTGATTGCAATATAATTATATTGGCAACATCTGAGTTCTTTTGTAAGTGTTGTTTTTTTCTAAAAAAGTTAATCCAGCATCAATGCAATGGTCAAAGGCCACTAGACCTCTCTCCCTTCTGCTGAAAGATTGCCATCAGCATCAAGGGACACTGGATTATGTTTGCAAAAACTATTTCATTTCTAAGCAAATGCCCTGATGCTGTATTGAAGAGATTAGTCCATTCTAATCTTAATGAGAACAAACAAAAAAATATTTAATTGTACCAAAACATGCAAGCACAAGGAAATGTGTGTTTTTTACACGACCTGTTTGACTTTCTATCAACTGGAAAAAAGGTGTATTAAAAGTTGTAAGATGATGGTGTCCATACTCTCCATAAGGTGCCTTAAGCCTGTCATTTTAAAAGTGAAGCGTGTCATTTCTGTGCAAGAATAATGATTATAACGCAAATAAAAGTTTCTTACAAACTCCCCACTGTCTTCTATACTTTGGTCAAATCTGTCTATCTTTCTTTAGATAAATGAATGAATCAGAATCAATGCTAACACTTCTCTCTGTCACTGAAATAAACAAAGATTCATTTGCTAACAGTGTCAGTGAACAAGACATCTCATCAGCATAAGCACTATGATACGACAAACTGCTGTGACCTGAAGCAATATTTAAACATATTAACCTTACGATGTCAACATCAACATTTATTTAAGACTAAATGCAGGTCGGTTTACTGTAAATGAGGGCCAAAAGAGTCAAGCTAAAAAAGTCTAAAAAAGTAACTAATTACATTACTTAGTTACTTTTTATGCAAAGTAATATGTTGTGTTACTTTTGAGTTCCGTTTTAAATCTGGGCAGGGCTTACTTGTTTTTGTTTTGCTTATTAGTATAGTTGAATTGTATCATCAAAGGTCTGCAGCAAAGAAATTGGTTAATAAAATGGGATTAAATACATAATAATACAAAGTTCCTGGAGTTACTTATTTGAGAAAGTGCATCGAATATTTCCCTCTAAATTAAAAAGTAACATACTTTACTAGTAACTTAAAATAGTAATCTGATTACATCACTCACACTACCTAAAACACTGCATGTATGTATGCACGTCCTGATTTTGCTGAGTTAGGCGTGTTCCTGGGTCAGCATATTTTGTTGACCCTGGAACAAAATTTTATTCCAAAATTGTAGTTTTGACCATATCTCTACACCTAAACCTAACCCTACCCATGAGTAATGCCTAAAATCAGAGGAAATGATAGAAGACTGACACTGATGTACAAGCACCAAACACTGATTGTAAGCCTAAACTTCACAAAAACTATAAACTGGTTCTTCAAATCTGATTGGCTAATCACAATGTTGTTCCAGGGTCAACAAAGATGCTAACCCAAGGACAAGTTGCACTTGATAAAATCAGGTTAGTGATGTACGCAACATCTGTAAAATTCACTGCCAAGTATAAATGTACCCAAACACATGCACAGATACACACATTATACCTAGAAAGTAGAAAGTCGAGTAGAAAGATTTAAAAGTCAGAGAGAAATATTCACCCAGTTTTCAGGCAATGCCTCAAAAATGATTTGTTTTAGGCCGGTTTTTGACCTTGGCTCTGACAGGCCAGGGAATGAAAGCTTCTCAGATGTTAATAAAGTTCTGTGAGTACAAACAGAGTTCATCCGGGGGCCAAATCATCTGCCCTCGCTGCACATTACTACTGCCCTTTATTCCACACTCTGCTCATTTCAGTACATCCAGGACGGACCGGTGGATGTCTTGATTCCAGGCACGAGCTCATAATGGTTTCTGGATGTGGTCCAGTCCCGCTGAGTCCTAACATTAGATGCTAGTGACATGTTTGATTGACACTGGATTTGCATAACTCAAGCATGTCCTTGAAACACAAATGGAGATGCATGCTTCTCTGAAGAACACGTGAGTGCTGCAAAACTAGGATGTTCGCTGTGGGATGCTAGTTTTGTCCTAGTCTCAAGTCTATACTACACTCAAATCTCTGTGATGTGATCTCTAGATGTGGCTCAGGTCCCACATTCAGTGTCAGTCAAGGTCTTTTTTTTTTCCCCAATTCAAATGAAAACAACTTGAAGGAAATCTAAAAGCCACAAATGAGATCATTTTAATTGAGTGCAATTTTGCAACACTTTAAAAAAGTATTATATAATTTATTAAGATGTTGAACTGGTGTATTGTACATTATAATCTAATGATTTAGTAATTTTGCAATGTCTCTTTGCATTCATTTATTCAAAACTTTATTATCAACCAGTGATATAAATTTGTCTTAGGTAAAAGGTTCAGATATAAAACAACAACAATTAATCCACAAAAACATCTCTAAAATGAATAATATCTAACCTAAGATAAAAGACAATGACAAAACTGCTTTGCCTTTTTTAGAATGGAAATTGCAGCAGAAAAAAACAAAACAAAAACAAAACATAAGCCTTCTGGTTAACGGAGTTCTAAACTTTCCTTGTTTTTAGCTAAAAGAAAGTTAAACCAAGAAACAATATTAAATGTTATAGCCAATTTCACAAGTGACACTGCTGTTAAGATGCCCTGTCTTACATTAAAGCTCTTCTTCTTCTTTTCCATTGAAACCATTGATGTCACACCTAAATAAGTTCATATAGAAAAAGAGCCTTGTGGAACCCCTGAATTCACAATTATACTGTTAGATGTGTTAGATGTTTTACTTCAGTTGTAGTTGTCGAAGTTAAATTAAATGAATTTTTAAATGATTTATTTAATGTTAATAACACTTGACTACAGTTTCACAAAGTCAGCAACTTCAGTTTCCACTAAGCTCTTCCAAAATATCAATATGATAATTATTTTAAACTTAATAGAATTACATATTAAATTATATTATTATATAATTTAGTTTTTCTACCACAAAATTTAGTTTGTGGTTATGACATTTCCTACCAACTTCAGAAAATAGTTTTTACACCCAGTTTTTTTGGCATAAGGTCATTTCTAAGACTTTAGTCTCACGAGCTATGAGAGAACAACATCTGAGCAATAAAACTTGTGAATCAGTTTGAATGTTGGCAAACCTTTCTTTGTAATCTCCACTGCATGCAAAACAGCAGAGTTTAGATCATTCATGTATTTATTCATCTCGATCGGTCTCTTTATTTGTATGTGTTATGGAAATAAATTGAGCTTCCCTGCGTCTGCAGAAGGACAGAGAAGTGAAGGTGCTGTGAGTGGGAGTTATTTGTTCAGGCAAACGCTGTTAGCCGGCCCACACAGCCTGATTCATGCCACTCTTTTCCATTCTGAAGGCTGGAGGAATGCAGCACGGAGGGCATGATTGCAGAGCGTTTGTTACGTCCTTGAATGAAGGGGAATCTTCTGTCTGGAGACCAAACAAATGACAAGAAACCCATCCAGAAAACCCAAAGCAAAACTTTACAACACAAGAACTAAAGTTAACATGTTTTTTATGTGAAACGTGAGAATAAGGGCAAGTTTGACAGGAATGTCATTGAGCAGGACGATATATTGATTATTCAAGACTGTATGATATCGCAAATGACTTTCCTTTTCTGCTGACATCATCGAGCCTACCAACTCCTCTCGTCCAACCTGTCATTTAATCAATTCTTGAAGGACAGTCCAGCATTACCGTATATACCATTTTACGTGTTAAATGGGTCACATTAAGGAAGAAAAATGGTCACTTTCGAAGAAAAGTCACAAAGAAAAAATGATCACTTTTAACTTTGAATTGGTAAGATCAGCTTAAAGTGTTAATTACAATGAATCAATTAATAAGTTTGATGATTAATTAATTATAATTATTATTATTATTATTATTATTATAACATACCTATAGTAAAAATAAATTATATTTTCTATCAAATTAATAATCAGTTTAGGACTACCATAATCTGCCCATATATAATAATAACAATGCATTTAAATACTTTTACTGATATTGTATTGTATTATAGTATATTATATATATATATATATTTATAAAATAATTTATTTTATTTTTATTTGTTTTTGGTTCACGCAAGATATAACTGATATCTATCTTATAATTAAATACTCAACCAAATAAAAGAGTTGTCATGGTAATACATGTTACATAGATCCACAAAACAATTATATTGATGATATTTGTGATATATAGATGCACATATGATCAATCACATTATTGTTGTGCACTCACTGCATTTGTAAGTAACTTTACATAAAAATGTCTGCTGCTTGAACGTGTAAACATAAATATGAAATATATATATATATATATAAATCTGTAGATAAAACATCATATTTTTTTCTCTTTTACATTTTATATATTGTTAGGTATATTAAAAATAAATTTCAAGCATGTAGTGCAGTCATTGGTTTATGACTTGCAACAGAAGAGAGAATAAACAAGAAAAATCCCACCCACGACTCGAGTGAAGCCTAGCTCGATCCGGGGAAAAAACTCCCTCTTTCCAGATGAGAAGCACATCTGACTCACAAGCAGACATATTTTCAGTCAAGCGATCGCTCATCTTTTGTGTGGCTGTGATGTCAGTGGTGGAGTTTTATTTATTTAATTGTTTATTTTCAGTGCCTGCAGAGGTGGGTGGAGGAATTGGCTGTAAAAGCTCACACACGTACCATGATTCTCACTCCTAGCTCCAGACATCATTGCCTCCACTCGCTGCCACAGGCGTGCAAGTGCCAAGACATGGAGAACACTTGTCAGGTCGGGAAGTGTTATCTATTTTTCTCAAGACGCCAGAGCGTGTCTCAGTCCGTCAGACGTGGTCCTGGCACACCAACCTCACTGCAGGCCTGACTCTGCCTCCAAATTGCCACCTATGAAAGTTTAATGTTTGTCTGTGACTGCATAGTGAATAATTGAACAAGGGAAAAACCTGATTCTTTCCTGGATAACGAAGCTGACGGTAAACCTTAGTGTGAGGGAAGGGAAAATGATGGGGGGGGGCTTAAGTACCAAAATGTAGAAATGCCAGATTTTAGTGCCTGGTTCCCCACAAGAATAGAAAAGCCACAAGTTTGGTTGAGTTTTGCTCAGCTGCTATTGCTTTAGGATCCAGATTTTACATTGACCTAACTAACACCCATATACATATATATAATCTGAATATAATTTATAATATTATTATTAATAATAGAATTCTATTCTATTCTATTCTATGTATTACACATTCTTATTATTTTGCAGTAGTACATATAATTATAATGTAGACTATTATAATCTCTATATATGTGTTTATTAATAGTATATATACACATATACACACACACTCACATACATACACACACACACACCGTATATATTTTGAAAGTATTTACACACACACACACATTATATATGAACATATTCAATATATAAACAACATATTTTTCTGAAATATATACATGCATGTGTATCTATTCAGATTTATTATATTTATCACACATTTATTATGTAAACAAATACATTTATTTTGACAATTAATCGTTTGACAGGACAAATTCTATTCTATTTTATTCTGTTCTATTCTACTCTAATCTAATATTCTAAGTGTTACACTTCATTTAGTATTAGTACATACTTTGCATTTGTAATTATTTAATAATCAGGTTAAAAATACTATAATCTCATATGGTCTATATTTGTCATTACTACTACTACTATCACTACTTATATACTATAGTTCTATTCTGTTCTACTCTACTTTTTTATGGCAAATTATTAATTACAATTACACATTTAATATGAATTAAAAATATATTATTATTATTATTATTATTAACAAAAAATAAACTTATATAATATAAGAATAGAATAATCTTCATATAGCTGATAAATAAATCACAATTTTCTCCTGAGAAAAGACTTTTAAATCTACATTTCTCTAGATTCATAAAATATTGTGCTTTTATCAAGATTTGACAATATATCAAAGTCTGCAAAATTCTGTGTTTTGGATGGAAGTTAATTTCTCTTGAAAGATCAAGTGATCTGGGCAGCTATCCACACTCATTTTAGAGCTCTTTCCTCTTACTGTATGACAGCTATTGTTATTTCTCGCAAGAATGTTTAAGAGAAACATCTGAGAATGACACTTTAATGAAACAGCTCCCCGTGTCTCCTGAGCTCTGGAAAGGTAAATCCCTGAGCAATAAAACCTTCCTGTGGGTCAGACGGGAAACAATGCAGCCAGCGGCTTTAGAAGACCTTCATGTCAAGCCTGTATTTAGGTTTAATTACAGCTTCCTGTCTTTCTGTCCCATGGGATGTGACTAGCAGCTTAAGGGTTTGATGATAAACTCCAGACAGTTTGCCTTATATACAAACAATACCTTCAAACCATCACCACCAGCTTAGTAATTTCATTAAGAAGGAAATCCTGCCAAGAAAAAAGGCAATATGATGCATTTTCTTTTGATTAATTGTTTCAACAGGCCTGCGTTCACCTCTGTTTTAATGACCTGAGAAAACAGTGACATGGCATTATAATATTCATGAGATTCCGAGCCTCATTATAGTGACAAGATTTGCATTTTAACTTTGACGTGCATTTTCTGCCTTTTGTGACTAAACAGGAAAGATACATTAATAACTTCTACAGCTGTTTTCTGAGGAGGCGTACGGCAGCTGTACACAATCCATTTTATTATTGTAGGAACGCACCGTGAGTCAAAATACATTTTAATTACCTATAGCAGCTAATAAACTGGAGGTTTCAAACATAGGCTTACTTCTGTGTTAAAGAAAAATGTGGATAAGGCCAGCAGTATAAATCACCAAATATCAATCTTTTTTAAGTTCAAAGAAAAAAAAGTAAATAAATATTCAGTAATGTGTATAATCTCCTAATACGTCGATATCAAACAACATATTTTTTCTTGTAAAATCTTACATACTTTGCACATATCCTAGTCTTAACTGTCGTAGCTGCCTGTCAGGCCGAGTGTCGTCACAGCTTTGATCTAATTTCTGTTGTCCTGATTTTTCAGTGTGTTCCCTTCTGTTCTCACCTGAAACTTCCTTCACCTTTTCTCTTTGCTTTTTTCTGATAGAAGAGATAATAACCATTGGTGAAAGACGCCCTTTTGACTGGCCGTATGAGGGCAGAGGCAAAAAGCCGAGTTCTGCTCTTTGGGCTGTATTTCAAGATATGACATTTATGTTGACATTTTTGTGTTATGAAGGATTAATAAGTGAGTCTGCTATCCACTGTTCTCCTCTCACAGAAAGGTTGCAAGATTGTCTTTTCTGCAAAATAGTTCTCATCTCATCTCATGGTGTAACAGCACACTGCTGTCTCCTCTCATGATATCACCATCTGATAGCCATCATGGTATCAATCAAGAGATGCTTTCAATTGCAACAGACTAGAGATATCTTAAGCACTCAGTGTTCTGTTAAACAGCACAAGATGCTGAAACCGTAAACAGGTTCAAATATCATGAGTCATTTTGCAATAAACTTGTTGATTCACTTTTGCAGAAACCAACATTAATGTCAAAAGCACTTGTTCTCTGCAGCAGGTACAAAACAGACTGGAAATCAAAACTAAAGCTGTGGTACTTTTGGATACATTTACAACAAAGGAACATTATGTAGTAAAACGGAGACGAAAAAATTTCAGAGTCACTAATCAGAATGAATTCCATTAAGCGTTGGAACATGATTATCAGGCTTTGTTCATGTCTGCTGATGGCAGGACCTGATATTACCAAGTAAGACATGTTCCTGCTGGAACAACATTATGATTAATCAGATTTAAACAATCAATTCAATTTAAAATACAATCAGTCCTTGGTGCTTGTACATAAGTGTCATTCATCTATCATTTGCTTGTGGTTAAGGTTAGGTTTAGGTGTAGGAATACATTTTCTTATGTTTATTTATTTATTAAAGTATATATTTATTATTGTTGTTTTTCTGATAACATACACTGCTGGTTATGCGTCCGAACACAACTACTCATAAATATTTTGACATTTCAGAATATTAATAAAGTCATGAAAGTCATATTATGCATACAAAATAAATAAATAAATAAACGTACAAAACCAAAATGTACAAAATTCTTATATTAACTTTAATAAATTATATATGGGGTGCCTCAGGGCTCAGTTCTTGGACCATTTCTCTTTTCTGTCTACAAGGCATCACTAGGCTCTGTAATTCAGAAACATGGCTTTTCATATCACTGCTATGCTGATAACACTCAACTCTACCTTTTATTCCATGTTGATGATCTGATGATAGCTTGTCTGAATGAAGGACCATCACCTTCAACTAAATCTTGCCAAGACAGAACTACATCAACCATAACTCCTTTGCATGACTTTCTCAGACCACATTGCTAAAACAGGCCCTTTCTTTCAGAACATGCTTCACAACAAAAAAGAAATAAAAAAGAAAAAAAGAAATCACCTTGAAACCAAAACAGTCTTTTTCCCCCAATTTGTCCCTCACAGATGACACAACACTGAGAAAACTTGCTTGTTGAGATGTGACATCTTACACAACGTGACCTTTATCAAAACTCCCTCTCCTGCTTGGTCCTGCCAATGAGGTCAGCCTATTGTTACCCGGCTCGCACACCTCTGCATTGTTTTACAAGGTTTTGTTTATCCATCTGGATCCAGCCCAACTCAAGTCATAAAACAAAAAGGGCTGCGGGACTGCCTTCCCATTCGGATGATTTAATTTACCTCTGGTCACCGAAGAACAAATCCACTGTTTGAGATTGTCACACGCACACGAGACACTCCTGAAAAAAACCTGCTGCTGCATGTTAATAAGACTGGAGACCCTGAATATCTCCATGCTAGATGAAGTGTAAAGAATGAAGGCTCCACTCAATTACCGGCGGCGAGGTGCGACTCTTGCGTGCACTTTTAATTTACTGCACCGCTTTCTTCCCATTCGGCCCCATCCTCAAAGGGATGCTGATGAGAGTCAATTTGGCTCAGCTTTGTTTGGGAATAAATCCAGAGGAAGCAGTTTGCACACTCCACTCGCGTTGCAGATAAATGTTTGTCATTGGCGTCCCCCCGTCCGTCTCAAAGAAATCCGATAAGGCTGTGAAGACACATGATAATTGTGCACTGATGTAACAAATGTGACATTTAACAAACAAACACTGCATAAACAGATCAGCCAACTGATAGCGGGTAACGGATTGCGCCGGAAGGTTATGGCCCGCTGAATAATCCCCGTATCAACCGCAGGGGTCAGGGAACGTACACTGCAGCGTATTTGTAGGTGATGAGATGGCGAGATTTGTGTCGGTTTAAAAACCACGGCTTATCTGCTCAAACGAAGGATTTGGACCAACGGATCAGCTGGTAAAAGGGTAAATGTTGTTTTATTTAAAAAATGGGATTTAAGCCTTCAGGATACAAGGATCTCCTTAATGACGCAAATGTCAGAGAGAGAACGCGGGAAGCTTGACAGGCACGTCTAGTTATATGCAGCCTCCTAGTGTGCTATTGGACACAAATGAAGTAACAGTTGTTTCATTCCGGACCAGTTTTCCTGGAAGAAATGGTAGTTGTCTGTATTCTGAAATATGGTGTTTTTTTAAATAGCTAATATCTGACTAACCGTTTATACCGCACTCTAAAAAAAATAAAATAAATAGGTGTACTAAGAAACAAACAAACAAAAAGTCTATAGTTATTATCCCACCCCTCTCTATTGTTGCTATTAATGTTTACTCATTCTATGTCACACATAGAATTTTCTTAAGAATGCATGAATATAAACAAGGAAGACACTTTCAAACTGTACAAATTCCAGCCAGTGCATTTGTTGTGGATGTCAAAGGCTGAGCTTTCAGTCAAACTCTGCAGTATTTTGACACAAATCCATCTGTCACTTGGTAGAACTAGTCACTATGACTTCGTGCCCTCATCCTTGACAACCGTGAACAAAGCTAAGAAATGTAAGAGAAAATATATAACACAAACTGCATTAACTCCGTAAATCCTGGCATATGAAATCAGCTAGAAAATATGCGCAATGTATGTTTTGTATTGAGTGTCATACAGATTTTTAATATTATTATATATTGAAGCTCGTGCTCAAAGAAAAGCATGGTTTTTAATCTGAGGCTCAAAATAAAAAAATAAAAAAAGATGTAATTTGATGAAGTATGCATGATTGATGCTTGTAATGTACGTAAATCAATGAGATCTTTAAAAGAGTATAGCGGACTACTTATATAAAATGCATATAAACAGCACATGTGACTCTATATATTTCATATGTCTTAGTAAGAGAATATTGAAATGCCTAGTTTTAGGATCAAAGCTCATAGTTTTATGATCTAAGCTAGTTTTAAAACAATGCAATGCAATGACTGAGAGATGAACAAATAAATATTCTTTATAATCTTGTTTGATCCTCAGATTTTAACTTGATTTTTCTATTTAATAATCAAGTAAACATAAGTTATTCGGTTCAGCAAGTGTTCATCTTGAAAATATCATTAACAATATAAAAGTTTTTCATATGTGCACATATAAAAAAAGGAAAGATTTCACAGTAAAAAGATACATCAACCACAACCTGAAGGTGGACATTTTTACAAATATTATGTTTATAAACAAATTTCCAGAGAAGCACATACGAATAATTAATCACGGCTGACACCTCGTTCCCTATTATCTGATTACCCTATCAGAGCTAAGAGGTTTTCCTTTAAATATGCTTCTTCTATTCGATTATTAATGAGGAAGTGTGAACTCGTGAAAGGGCTTTTATTTGCTAAAAAAACCCCGATCTAAATGATCAGTCAAATGACTTAATGTATGTTGTAGAAATTGTGTACAACAGGTTTTCAGCTTCAGCTTCAGTTTTGATTATGTTGATAATTTGCATATTGAATGATACAGTAGGCTTAGGTATAAATATAATACTAGCAAGAATAAAAAAATGCTGTTCATGATACAGTGTTGTTTAATGTAATAGCTAGGTCGTGAAGCTAAACCAGCTGAGAAGCAGACGTATAGATGAGCTAAAAGCTACTTGCAAAATGCTAACAAAACAAACATTTTTTTGGCTTTAGCAATGTTGTGGAATTACATTGGATCTATTGGTTCAGCAGCAGCGTGAGGAATCAGCACCATGGACAGCAGCCCTGCTCATATTCAGCCTGCCTTGTCTCATGCTGATATATGGCAACACTTTGCCCTTAAAGGGAAATCTGAGGCCAGCTCCTTTAATTCCTCTAAAATCTTAATCATAAGAACATCTCAGCTAACTCTAAATCAGTAGAAAAGGCCAAATGGAGGTTAATAGGAGACAGAAGAGTCTGTATGCATCCATGAACTATGGCAATCAAACTGCTGGCTTCATAAAATCTACAAAACAATTCTAACTACTGTACATTGTTATCTTACAAAACACTGCACTCCATTCAACTGAACAGATCACACTTTCTTTACACTGTTCATTAGTTCAATTTAAACTGATAATTAATGCAATTTAAAGCATATTTTATACTTTGTGTAAGCATGCTGAAGTGAATCAATAAGGTTGGCTGACTCCAAAAAGTCCTGAAGTTGAATCGTGTACACAAGGTCTAGAGAAGTTTGTAAAATGTAAATGTTTTTTTATGCTTGAGAGAATTTAAATTCGGGGCCTTTTAAGAGTCCCTGACATCTATATGCATGCGATCAGCGGACCGGATGAAATTTACGAGAGGTTGGGCAGGCATTGATTCGTTGACCTCGCTCGCTTAGCCAGAATAATGCAAACTTATATGTTTCTGCTTTATTTTGTTTGCAAACCATTATTTATTTCCTCTGGCAAGTTATTTTCCTGAGAGTGACAATATATCAAGGTTGGGTTTGATTCCTGAGCTGCCACATTTCTCCACTTCATTCTTCTTCAAAAGCAAATTAATGCATTGCTTCCTTTTCTTTTACTCTTTCTACCCCTTCTTCATGGAAAAAAAACGCATAAATGAGTGAGAAAGCCAAAATATTAAACGTCATGGTTGTATATTTATTGTCTCGTTAAAAACGCATATCAATAGTACACCAAATAAAAACAAAAACTTGTGGTAATTATATGCAGAAAAATGACTTTGCCATTGATATGATACACACATATGTGTACGTGTTTTTGTTTTTATTTAATCGAGTTGGATTTTCTCCTGAGGTTTGGAGCCACATTACATGGGAGAATAAATTAACTGGTGAATTTGTAGTAAAAGTAGTTGTAGGATATTCTGTGCACAGTTGGTTGGAACTCAGCTGGCCTAATTCTTCAGTCAGAAAGAACTGCAGCTACTCCAGAGTGAACATGTATAAAATCAGGATTTATT
>JAUCMR010000091.1:17245955-17261620 GCA_032357425.1 Enteromius argenteus | reverse complement strand
AGCCCCAATACTTTTGTTTTTGGCTCAAGGTCTGCATTTGAAGTCACACCAGAGGTGTTCAGCTGGGGTTAGGACTTGCTTCATACACATACATTGAAAAGGGTCCTGTCCAAACTGTTATAAATTTATATATATATAAAATTAGGTAACTTCTAACTATAAAATCAGAAGCACACAATTCCCTATAATATAATTTTTGGCAGGCTGATATCCATTTGTATAATTAGAGTTTTACTACAAATACTATGGAGAAACTATCGTAAAACCATTGTTAATTTGTGGTTACCATGGTATTATTATAGTAAGCTATCTGTGTTAATCTTCGTAAGGGTAATGTTGCTGTCTGACTTATCTCCCTCTAGACCTATTATAAAATGATACAGATACAGAAAGAGCAGGAAGCATGACAAAGTGATAAAATAAAGATTACAGAATAATTATTCTTTATTATCAGTCTTTGTCTGACCAGCATAAATTCCACAACTGTTACTAAGTAAATACAACTGCCGCTTACCAAAATCATCTTGTGATGAATGGTAAAAAACTTCTTTTGAGATTACACAACACAACGCAAGATTAAACACTAACAATGGTTAATCACAGTAATATAATATGAAAAGTAAATGAAAGTTGATAACATTAAGAAATCAATACATAAAAAATAAATATTCGTGTGAATAAAGGCATCTGTAACAGTCATACAGATGTTGTGCCAAAGTGTTTAAATGCTGGAAAATGAAAGGAAAACAATTAGTGGTTGTGTGTGTGTGTTCTTAATACTTGTATGTTAGCACTTACACCCCATTTCTACTAAACAACACAGAACAAACATTTAATATTTTGTTTTTACAAATTATAAACTTATAGTTTGTTTCATAGTTCATGAGTACTGATCATACATCACAGCCAATTTTCATGATCTCTTTAGCGTAGTCATAAAGAAGCCGTCTTTTAAAATGCTTGATGAATTCAATATATTTCCCAAAATATAGGCTATCCATATGGTATCTTAACATGATAATACATGTAGTGCAATAATATGAAAAGTTATTATGAGACCAGCTGGCCCCGTTGCTACAACATTCTCCATAGGCATAACTAATAACATGTTTTGAGTATCTGCCCATGACGTTTCCGGGACGTTAGCCAAGATTGTAAAAAGTTTAATTTACCACAATGTCTTCACAACGTCACCATAAAGTACTATTGCACTGACCAAAGTTCTATGTTTGCTGGGTTGAACCATCCTTCGGGCACTTTGGAGGTGTGGAATTCGAAGTCCATGCAAACCAAAGTGTGTAGCGTCCAGTTTGGGACGTAGCTTTTAGCTGTGGAACAGAAAGGCACTTCCTTATTAATGTAAGTAAACATAAAATACTAACTTAATAATGAAACATTCAAGAAACATGATTAAATATGGATAAATAAGGATTACAGGATTGTTACATGTTTCACTATAATGTTCTGGATTCAGGTTGTCAAACTTTTATATAATTTATATCATGATAAATTTAAAGTAACTCCGTAGGTTGTGTTTTACTCTGTAAGTAATGTGACATTTAAAATATATTTTAGTTACTCATGCATTACCTTTCTTAATTACTATAAGGAGATTTCATCTGCATAAAAAGCCATCAAACACTGTTTTATTCATTTATTTATTTATTTATTTATTTTTTTTGGTATGTACATAAAAGTGGTTATGAATCCATGATCAAGCTGACATGTAACAATCTCTTCTATTTAAAGGACTCTAGCAGTGTAATTTATGCTGAACTTGCCTTTATATAAGCTTTTGTTTTTTTTAACCTAACCAGAATATATTTAGTTTTTTTTATTGTACAAGACAGATGCCAGAGACAAGAGGTGTACACTAACATTTTACTTAAACTGTTTATTTGTAATGCATTATAAATGTGAAATATGAAGGACTTAATCAGAAAGCAACTGTTTTAAAAAAAATGTTTCAATGCAACTTTCTATTAATCTTACCTCCATATAATATTGTTAGTGTTTAATAAGCAGTGAGTCCCTCAAGAGTTATCATACATTGGTTTAATTTTTACTTAAAATTGATTAATTTCCTATAAGAAAGTATGATTGGTGGATTCCTGTTTTTCAGTGTTGTTTTGTCTCTCTCTTCTCTTCTTTTTTTTTTTTTTACCTGTAATTTGTAACTAGTTAAATCGTGGAAGGTGCTAGGAAGGTGTTACATTGCCAGTTTGTAGCTGCAAATTCATGGCAACCTCAAGGATCAATATTTTTGTGCTAATCAGTTGGTGTTTTTTAAAGAATTATTTATTTTCTATTGGCGGACATGCAGTAGCTTGACCTAATTTATGTCCTCATATCCCCAAACTAACATAAAGGCTGTTCCAACAGCTTTGAATGATGAATACAGACTCAAAATTAATTCAGTTTATTTATTTTGAAAAAAACACCAATATGAACAGAAATATACACTCAAAAAAACAAGATATACAGTGAAATATGAATGAAAGCATTAAAGATGTCCTGTGCTCAGCATCATAATAAACAGATATGCTAGAATAACCTTTGCTAGCAGAAATTTCAGATAATTAAGGAAAAATACCATAAGCACAGAAGTATAAATATTAACAAAAGTACTTGAAGTAGAATGTAGATAATGTGATTTAACCAATTTGAGGCCGTTGTAGAATTTTTTTTTTTTTGTATAACCAACAAAAAAAATGTCAGACCATAGATTTAAAAAAAAAAACTTGGACATAGTCTCCATGACGTTACTAAAAGGTTTTGTGCATCTTTGAAGCTCAAAGTGGGTGGAGACGACCATCGCCATCGTGTCGCATCACTCTCAGATAAAAAAAAATGGGCAAAGAGGTGGGAGCTGGCTGATAAAACAACGCCCACCTAGTTCGATGGTAGTGACAGCAGTGGCAATCCACCTTACACTCAAGTTGCTGAACTTTAAGGCTTAATATAATTTAAAATGATAAGTAAAAAAATCATCCCCCTCATGTAATGATTGTGGCGGAAGCGTGCGGATCCAGTTGCAGACTTTTATTGATAAACATGGTCAAATAACAGCAGACAGGGCAATGTAGATGAGGCAAAGATCAGAGTCGGGGTACACAGGCAGAGTTCGGGGCCGTTTAGGAAGGAAACGCTTAGAATTGATGGTCAGAGCAAATCAAGACTTGGCTGTGTACTGATGTGCGAATGTGGTTTATATGCTGTGAGATAATGAGTGAGTGGGTGTGGTGATGAACTGTTGGTGCTAATGACAGAGTGTGAACAGGTGTGAGTGTGCAATGCATGATGGGAAATTTAGTTCATGAGAGAATGAGTCAATGGGAGGTGTGATGGATGCGGGTGCCCTCTAGTGGAGCTTGAGGGCACTCATGACACCTCACAGTAGTCATGAAGGGCAAAATACGCTGTATAAACCAAAACCATTTTTTGTACCATGCTATAAACACACTTTTGTTTCTGCTGTGAAGTGAAATTTTAACATGAGGAGTCTATGGGACTGACTCCCTTTTGTAGCCAGCCTTTAGCAGCCAGTCGAGAGAAAGCGGGAGGTTACCGCTTGTGTCAGGCTGTATCTGAAATCGCACCCTACCCTCAAATAGTTCATTATTTGAGGTAACAGCCATTTTAAGTGACGTCCAAAACTCTAGCAGATGTTCTTGAGTGTACTCATTCAATCCCACAATGCACTGCAAAAACAAGTGTACAGTCGATGTACATTCAAAGGCTAGAGAATCCCCAGATGCCAGAAGATGGCGCCTGCAGCTGAATCATCCATCCATTCATTTTACAAAGCACATATACAGCATATACAACACAGGTACAAAATCATTGTACAATGATTATTAAATTGTTTAATTATGCATAACTTCCCTGACAGAATCCAAGTTAATTAATTTAATTACTGGATCTACAGGTTTTCAAATTATTATGAAGCAGTAAGCAAACTGCAGAGGCGGCATTCCTTCTGGTGCACAAATTTACTCACTCATTTTCATTTACTCCTTCAAGTGAACTGAATGAGTGGACTGATGAGGGGAATAGTAAATGAGGGTTTAGGGGGCGATTTCATATACATCCTCAGACACATCCTCTCCTCTCCAACAACTGATGTATATATTTGTATTTATTTATTAAAAATTGTAAGACTTACCCCAGAAAAGCTAATTCTTCTGTCAGCCCTGCTGATAAACCCCCAGCTAAAACCAGCCAGAGCTGGTTGGCTGGTTTTAGCTGGTCTCACAGCCTGGTCTTAGCTGGTTTATGCCGGTCAGTAGGCTTTTTTTAGAGGGGTTTTGCCCCTTTCCCAACTAGCCAGGCTGGTCTTAGCTGGTTTAGGCTGGGAGACCAGATGGAATGACCAGCTAAAACCAGTTAAGACCAGCCAACCAGCCTAGGCTGGTTTTAGATGTTTTTTTCAGCAGGGAGACAAAATTGTAAAATAGACAAACGTGCTGTACTGATACAGTATCTGTGGCACAAAAAATATTATTTTGTTGACCCTGGAACAACATCTAATGCAAAAACATAGTTTTGACCCTATCTTTACATATAACTTTACCCATGAGTAATGCCTAAACTCAGAGTTAGATGACTGACACTGATGTAGAAGCACCAAACAATGAATGCAAGCCTAAACTTAAAATTACGTTTAAATTATGGCCAGGAAGCATAAAAGCATGTGGAATACAGCCGGCTACAGCTTCTGTCATGAAGCAAGTGCAGGCAGGGAAGCTGAAAGTATCAGGGCATACAGTTTCCTCGTGGATGGAGCCCTGGACTGGAGGATGGTCTCAACAACCTCGTTTGAGAGACTGGAGACTATGAGTTGTGCCCCCTCAGGGGCCACACCCACAGCTTCCACAACTCCGGCCGAGGGTGCACGATTGTGCCCTCTGCCTGTGAGAGGAGGTCCCTCATGACTGAAATCTCCCAGGGGAAGCTGTCTAGGAGGGACATCAGGTCCGAGAACCACACACTCGGCCCGGCCAGAATGGCCCTTTTTAAAGAGAGCCTTCAGAGAGCGAAGCACACGCAGCAGTAGAGGCTTGCAATGCGGGCAGTCATAGACACAGACACAGAGCGCTTCGCTGAATGACAGAAAGCTGAAGTCGGCTGCATTCCACGTGCTTTTATGCTTCCTGGCCAGTGACGTCACCCATCTATCCATCCTGTGTCCTGTTGACACAGCTTGAAGTTCCTCAAGAGGAAATTGTTTCATTAGTTTTCTTAAATCTTCTGATTTAACAGGTTTAAGTTCTGAAGAAAACTACCCCCTCAAGACACAGTTAACTGGAGAAACAAGAAATATCTGCATCATCATTATTTATGGTTTGCAAATAATTTTTTTGTGTGTTTTTTTTTTTTGCTAACAAATTTCAAAGCAATTATATCAGACTTGCATAAACCAACTTTCGAATGATTTATATGTCTCTGTTCAAAACTTAACAATCCAAATAAGATTTGAGCACTTAGCTCCATGTGTTAAGGGTGGAAATTTTTCAGACGTTTTGTTTTTCTTGACCTGCAGCCGTGAGTTGATGAAGGACGATGGCGTCTGTTAAAGAGCTGCTCGTGGACTCACTGAAGGACCTTGTAGAAGCTGAACTGAAGGAGTTTCATTGGCGCTTAATGAATGCATATCATAAGCAGATATCAAAGTCTGAAATGGAAAAAGCAGATATATTCGACACAGTAGACAAAATGGTGGTGTGTTTTGGACCAGAAGAAGCTGTGAGGGTCATGGTAGACATCCTGAGAAGGATGAACCAAAATGATCTGGCTGAACAGTTGGTGAAAAAACACAAGCAAGGTAGCATTTCATTCACTGTGACTGTAACATGATTAAATATTTAAAAGTAAAACCTCTTTTCCTTTGCCATACTGTTTGTGATTCTGTAATTCTGTCTTTCTCTCTCTCTCTCACAGCTCAGACTGAGGGTAATATGAAGACACATGTTGCTGTTGGAGGTAATTCACAACATATCTGGAATAAATATCAATCACTGTCTGTAAATAGAAACAAGAAAATAGAACACAAGCAGCAATTACAGGACCTGTCACATCAGATTTTATACAAATATAAATAAGAAAACAGTGCTTCTCCAGTGAAATCCATTTCACTATGATCTAAAACAGATACAGAAAACATGGAAAACATATTCAGACATTTTAAAACTGAAACCAAGTTGTAAATGATGGAGTGTGATGTTTTTAGAAGTATGAATTGAATCTGTCTGCATTAGTTATTAATAATGATGATCATGCTAGTATGAAAACATTTCTCAAATACATAGATTTTTTCCCCTCAACATTGTTTATGTTTATTACAGAGCTGCAAAACTGTTTTAAAACTCACAAAACAAACATGAAGAAGAAAGTAGAATATATTTTTGAGGGCAACAAAGAAAATGAAGCACAACTTAAGGCTGTTTACACAGAACTGTTCATCACAGAGGGAGATATGAAAGATGTTAATCAGGAACATGAGATTCTGAAGATTGATGATTTTTTCAAGATCAAAAAAACACAGAACAAACCAATCAAATGCAATGATATATTTAATGAAATGAGGAAAAACAATGAGAAAAAGATTGTGCTGACGAAGGGAGTCGCTGGCATTGGAAAAACTGTCTCTGTGCACAAGTTCATCCTGGACTGGGCAGAAGGAAAAGCCAATCAGGATATACATTGTGTGTTCCTGCTTCCATTCAGAGAGATAAATGTGATTAAAGAAAGAGAGGTCAATCTTCACGAGTTTCTGCTGAAATTTTATCCTGAACTGAAGGACCTGGAGAAATCAAAATTATATAACAACTGTAAGTTAGCATTTATTTTTGATGGACTTGATGAGAGTCGACTGCCTTTGAACTTCAAAAGTGAAACATTGAACACTGTTGAGGAAAGATCATCTGTAGATGTGCTGTTTACAAGTCTGGTGAAAGGGACTCTGCTTCCATCAGCTCTTGTCTGGGTGACATCACGACCAGCAGCAGCCAATCAGATCCCTCCTCAGTATGTTGGTTTGTTCACAGAGGTGCGAGGATTCACTGACCAACAGAAGGAGGAGTACTTCAGAAAGAGATTCACAGATGAGAGTCTGTTCTCCAGAATCATCTCACACATTAAGACATCTCATAGTCTGTATATCATGTGCCACATTCCTGTGTTCTGCTGGATCACAGCAACGGTACTTCAGGATATTCTCACTGAGAACAATGAAAAGAACATGAGCACAACACTTACTGAAATGTACATTCACTTTCTGCGGATACAGATGAACATGAAGAGTCAGAAGTATGATGAACATCAAGAAAGAGAATGTTCAGAGCACTTAAAGTTAAATAAAGTAATGATTTTGAAGTTAGCTAAGCTAGCATTTGAACAGCTGAAGAAGGAAAACATTGTGTTCTATGAGGAAGATCTGAAAGAATGTGGTATTGATGCAAGTGAAGACACTGAGTTTACAGGAATGATTGCTGAGATCTTTAAGAAAGAATCTGGACTTTATAAGAAAAAGGTCTTCTGCTTTGTGCATCTGAGTGTTCAAGAGTTTCTCGCTGCAGTGTATGTGTTTGTCTGTTACCTGAAGAAGGACAAGCAAAAGCTTCAGTTTTTCTTTGTAGATTCACAAACTACAGTTATACAAAAACTTAAATTTCTTTTTAAAAAGGTCAGATTGCATGACTTAACAATGAGAGCCACTGATAAAGCAATGCAGAGTAAGAGAGGACATCTGGGCCTGTTTCTGCGGTTTCTGATGGGAATTTCACTGGAATCCAGTCAAAACCTGCTCAAAGGCCTAATCAGACACACTGAAGACACCTCCGAGAGCATCAGAAAAATTAGTGAACACATTAAACAATTACAAAAAATTGACATGTCAGATGAAGCTTCAGTCAGCCTATTTCACTGCTTGCTTGAGCTCAAAGATCATTCCTTATACGAGGAAATACAGAGTTACCTCAGTTCAGATGAACATCCAGGAAGAGATCTCTCACCTTCAATGTGCAAAGTGCTGTCCTATATACTGCTGATGTCAGAGAAGGTGCTGGATGAGTTCAACCCAAAGAGGTTCACATCAAAACAAGCAAGCTACACAAGACTCATTCCAGCTGTGAGATGCTGCAGAAAAGCCCTGTAAGTAATTTCACTGACTGCTGTTCAATCAAACGTTTTGCATCGCTAAACATATATCTTAAAATAAGTTAAATGTTTTACCTGATTATGAAAAGTACAAAAAAAATACTGCAAAAAAACTGAGCATCATGAAATAATTTGAATAAAACATTTTGTTTTGGCAGATTTGATGGCTGTGGTTTTGATGAAACATGCTGCGAAACTGTGTCTACTGCTCTACAATCATCAAACTCTCATCTGACTGAGCTGGACCTGAGCCGCAATCACCTGCAGGATTCAGGAGTGAAGCTGCTTTCTGATGGACTGAAGAGTCCACACTGTCGACTGAACATACTGAGGTTTGACATTCACGTTCACTAAATCACTGTTCAAATGTGTGGTTAAACAGGTATTTCATAGCAATATCTAGCAGATTTTTCCCCTCTCTGTATTGTAGTATGATTGTATCAGTGGCATTTTGTCCAAGAACACAAGACGGGCAATGTCTACTCAAAAAAACTCATGAGAAAACCACCCTAGACAACCTGGAATTTTGTAATGCAGTTTTCCAATTGTGATTTCATAAGCATATTTGGAAAGCTGCATGCAAAAATTCCAGGTACAAAATATCTAAAGCTCCTTAATTACTTCTTTAAACAGTGTGTTGTTAAATGAAGAATTAATAGATTAAATTGTTTTATGTTAATTTATAAACATGTTCCCTTTCCGTATAGGTTTGATTTAAAATTATACAGCGTAATACTGTCAGTATGAGATACACACATACTCATTAGATCACTATGTTAAAATACATAATTTAGAATGATTTGCTATGCTTTGATTAATCTTAGAGGGGACATGATGTACACTTTATACAGTATAAAAATCACTATTTCTATGAAAGCTTCCTGTAACACATGGAAACCCATGGACTTTAAGCAGTAGCTGGGAATGGAACAGCTATGTTGACCCGAAGTAAGCTGTGGCACCGTCGTAGCTGAGAACATAAAAATCATTAAGCAAATGTAAACAAGATGACACAACACAACACATTCATTCATCTCTTTAAATACAAATGATGGATTATGAGGAGGATTTTTAGGCGATAATTACATCAGCGTTTCTCAGTCCCAGTCCTCGGGCCCCACCACTCTGGACATTTGTATGTTGTATGCTTTTGTTGATTCAGATGTGTGCTCTATTCAAACGTATGTGGCCCATGAAGTGCACATCACCGGATATTCCACAATGATTCCAGTTTGAAGCAAACTTATACGTTCCATTCAAAGTGCATTTAAGTGTGTGAGACATCATTTAAATCATATTCATTTATTTACAGCGCAAATCCATGAATGAATGTTCCGAAGTTAAGTAAACTTTAATGGATTTTCCCTCCTCAGGGAATAGGGAGCATTAAACACTGTAGGGACCATGTTGACTGGAACACATTTCATGAAAGAAGCTCTCTTCTAACGAGCTGAATATCAGAATCAGGTGCGTTAACAAAGAGAGACATATGAAATATGCAGAGTGGAGGGGCGTGAGGTCTGGGATTGAGAACCGCTGAATTACATTATTTGTTTCATATATCTTTAGTCTCAGTAGGTGCTGTTGTTAACAGCAGACATATCTTTGTACAAATGATTTTGTTTTTTTAAATAAGCATATGCTCAATACATAATCAACACAGAATAAATGAAAGACTAATGGTAGAATCGTATACTGATGGAATAAAATGGCATGTACCATAAAATGCAACCTAACCTGTTGTGTTGTAGTGACTACGGCAAAGCAGCTGTTCTCCCGAAGTAGACAGTTAGAACTCCACAAAGTAGCAGTTGAAGTCCCGAACGTGCAATATGACATTGGAATGCTGTTCCAAAAGTGGAGGCTCCTTAAAGTCCCTAATTAATCATGAATGCAACAGCAAGATTAATCTGTTTTAATGAGCCAAAGAATGCACATCACACCTCTGTTCATTAGGCATATGAGGCATATGACTGTGTAAAATTTTCATGTTGAGATTAATTTATATATACACGATATACGCAATTATCCCGATGTTTAAATTTAGTTGCAAAAACATGTTGTCATGATACAGTATAACAGTTCAGATGCAAAAGCCTCTAAAAGCCATCTTGGTCAAAAATGAGATAATGATACTTGTCACGAAATCAGCAGGCGAGACGTGCGAGTTCAAGTGCAGAGGGTTTATTTGACAGGCTCAGGGTAAACACAGTGCTGGTCGGGGACCGGCAGACAGGAACAGTAAAGGCAAAGGCAAAGGGATAAACAACAAAACGAGGCAAGGGTCGAAATACCGGCAGTCAGTGTCCATAGAGTGAGGCGAAGACGAGGATCTGGGAACGGGCTGAGGTCGGTACACAATAAATCCAAGGTATAGATGAAGACACGGACGAACACGAAACTCGGGGACCAGGATGACAGCGTAAACATACATGGAATGTATAACAATGAACCGTGGCGATAGACAAACACTTCCGGATATTTATACACATGAAAGTAGGTCAAGGGGAGGAGACAAACAATCAAACGCTATGACAACAAACGAGCGGGGAGGAGACATGAGTTAAACACAGACGAGGAGCACGAGGGAACTGACAGGTAAATAATCAATCAGAAAACATTACGAGATCGCTGGCACAACCAGCTGATTGTGACAATACTGAATAAATGGTCTTCACCAATGCCAGCCTAAAGCCATTGAAAAAGTACCAGTACTTACATAGAAGCCTATACAAAGTAGCCAGAAAGAAATGCTAATTTTAAAGAAAAACCTCATACATACTTAGAAACCTTTCCAGAGGCTAAAATAATAATAATAAAATAATAATAATAATTAAACACATTAAAGTGCAAAATAATTATATAGACCAATAGGTAACACTTTACAAAAAGTTCTCATTAGTTAACCTTAGGTAATGCATTAACATTACATTAATAATGGGCAATGCCTACATTTGCACAATAAGTTAGTAATCTTTGTCAAAAAAACAACATTTCATTAAATAACACAGTTGCAACTTTTTATTTCAAAACTTGTAATTAAATATATATACATTTACCTAAGATTAATTAATGTGTGGAAGAATTTTTATTAGCAGTTTAATTTAAATAATGAATTGACTAATGTTATCTAATAGGGGTGTGACAAGACACATATCCTAGTCTTTATTCAGCTGAAAAACACAAAAGGCAAGAAATATAGATGCAAGCTTGTGCTTTATTAAATAAACTTCTTTTTAAAGAAGCAGCTTATCAGTGAACAACGGCTCTGCATAGAAAATGCGGCTCAATGTAAGACCACACAATTTGGAATTTACCGCTGATTACAGAACCGGATTTACTGACAAGATGCACAATACATATCGCGCGATGATTATCGTGCAGCCCTTAATGTTGTTGTCATCAGCTTTATAATACCTCCAGACCGCAGACATATGCTTCAAGCTGCTTCCGTGTTCTATTAAACCAATAGCATCTCTGCAACAAAGCGATGTCATGCCGCACGCGTTGCAGTTCCTGTGTGGAGTCAAGAGGTCTAATTCTGTGCCACCGCATAACTATAAATGTGTTAAAAAAAATGATGAGAATATATATACATATATATTTTTTTAAGAGTATAAAGTAGTAAAAACTGAGCTAAAGTGATTGTTTTGAACAAATATTAAATTACACATTACTAATGTAATTTTTAGACAAAAAACATGATTTTATCTGAAGTATTTCATCAATACCGTGTGTGGGGTAAAAGCCAATATTGATTCTTCACAGGTTGTGTGGCTGTAATCTCACTGCTCAGTCCTGTGAAAGTTTGTCATTAGCCCTACAATCCTCAAACTCTGTCCTGAGAGAGCTGGACCTGAGTAACAATGACCTGCAGGACTCAGGAGTAAAGCTTCTTTCTGAAGGACTGAAGAATTCAAACTCTAAGTTGGAAATATTAAGGTTTGAGTGTCAAATTAGTTTTTATTTATGTATTTAGTTATTTAAAATAATTCTGTATGCAACTACTTTGTTTTTCTTGTTCAGATTTTCCATCTGTAATCTCACTGCACAGTCTTGTGGGAGTTTGTCTTCGGTTTTACAATTTTCAGCATCTGTCCTGAGAGAACTGGACCTGAGTAACAATGACCTGCAGGATTCAGGAGTGAAGCTTCTTTCTGATGGACTGAAGAGTCCAAACTCTAAACTGGAGATTTTAAGGTTCGAGTTTCAAATTTGTATTTATTTTATTTTATTAAATCACACTGTTAAGATTAATTCTGTAAGCAAATATTTTGTTTTTCTTGTTCAGATTTTCCATCTGTAATCTCACTGCACAGTCTTGTGGGAGTTTGTCTTCAGTTTTACAATCTTCTAACTCTGTCCTGAGAGAGCTGGACCTGAGTAACAATGACCTGCAGGATTCAGGAGTGAAGCTTTTTTCTGAAGGACTGAAGAGTTCAAACTCCAAGCTGGAGATTTTAAGGTTTGAGTTTCAAATTTGTATTTATTTACAGAATTTTTAAAAAAGCACACTGTTAAGATTAATTCCATGTGCAACTACTTTGTTTTTCTTGTTCAGATTTTCCATCTGTAATCTCACTGCAAAGTCTTGTGGGAGTTTGTCTTCAGTTTTACAATCCTCAAATTCTTTCCTGAGAGAGCTGGACCTGAGTAACAATGACCTGCAGGATTCTGGAGTAAATCTTCTTTCTGATGGAATAAAGAGTCCAAACTCTAAGCTGGAAAGACTGAGGTAAATGGTTTTCCATAAAATACAATAATTAACAAAAAGCTTCCACAAAAATGACCATTAAATTTTGTCAGCAAATGATTATTCTGCTCTCAGTGCCATGCCAGAGCAAGAGACAACATTTTACTCTGTAGATGTGGATTGTATTGAGATTGAAAAAGCAAAATGGTCTGAAACATTCTGAACGAACTGCAAACTGCTGCATTTCCAAAAATAACGTCTGACAGCTCTGTACAAGCTATCACCACTATCTAGTAGGGGTGTAAATCAGATAGTTGATCACGATACTTTGATTTAGATTTTGTCTGCCAGTGATACAGTGAAACTTGTTTAAAAGAAAACAAGAAAAACAAGACGGTGCTAGAAAACAAGGAAATACATGATGGCACCGCAGATGGCAGCCTCTTTGTTTTTCTCTACAGTTTTTGTTGGTTTTTCCTGTTTTTTGTTTGTCAAACAAAATCAGTTTTACCGGTGATAACCTGCTGAACATTTGGCAAACCACACCACACAGTCTTTTACCAGATTTAATTTATTCAAACGTTTCGCAGAATGTTATAGTTAGTGGTGCTGTTGTGCTGATCAAACATTTCAGGACGTGCAGATAGGGGAAGCCATGCGGCACGCTCTTGAAACTCAGACAATGCGGATTTCGAACAGCACTGCCAAGCATTCATCTGGCGAATCTCAGCTCTCTACCCAACAAAACAGATAAACTCCCTCTGCTCTCCTGGATTCATTCTTGGGGACTTTAACAAAGTAAATCTGTCCCATGAGCTACCAAACTACAGACAGCATGTTACACGTCCCACCCGAGACAGTAATATTTTGGATCACTGTTACACCACAATTAAGAATGGATATGGCCCCATCCCCAGAGCAGATTTAGGACTTTGATCACTGCCTGGTTCATCTTATACTAACTTACAGGCAAAAACTTAAATCTTCTAAACCTGCAGTAAAGACTGTAAAGAGATGGACCATCGAAAAAGAGTGGTCATTACAAGCCTGTTTCGACCTCACTGCTTGGAGTGTTTTTGAAGCTGCCACCTACGATCTGGATGAGACAAAACATTCTGCTTTTGGTAAATAAAGATTATTAACGGTGCATTCTCCGCCATCTCAACCTACGTGATGTTCAGTTTGAAACACGTCAATAAAATGAACTGACACTCAGAGAAAACGTGACTCACAGACATGCGAGATATATCTATAGAAAGCTGTATACGTCTATATTCTGTCATAAAGTTATCAGTATGAAACCAACACCATGCTATTGTTATTACAATCATCCATGTGAGACGCGCACGACATGTACACGCCCACAACAGTGGCGTGAGCTCTGCAGCAAAACCATTCAATAATGACAAGCCATGTGTCTAATGATTAGAATATTAGGAGTTTCTTTTTTAAAATGTTGTCTTTATATTCTTTCTTTTACTAATTTGTTGCAGATTATGCTTTTGTTTTGCATTTAAATAAAAGATGTATAATGTCTAATGATTTGGGGGGATATTTGTTTTTACTTGACAATACGAAATTAGCACAAAGTGATCTTTTTTTGTGACAGACTGTTTTTATTAAATTAGTTCAATATAAAAAAGAACAACAAATAAACTAATGTAATGTGAACTGTTGTTTGTTTTTGTAGATTGTCTGGATGTATAGTGACAGAGGAAGGTTGTCGTTATGTATCTTTGGCTCTGAGTTCAAACCCCTCACACCTGAGAGAGTTGGATCTGAGCTACAATCACCCAGGAGAGTCAGGAGTCAAGCTGCTCTCCGAAAAACTAGAGGATCCAAACTTCTCACTGAAAAAACTCAAGTATGTCAAGTAGGAGTTTTTGGTTTCAGTGTTTCTGTATATCTCTATGACATGTCCAAGCATTTCTGGAGGATGCAACAATATAAATAATTAAAAGTCCACTAGTCTTAGGAGTAAAATGGCTGTGAACTTAACCATTTAAATTAAGTCTTCTTTTTTCCAAACTCAGGAATTGTAACACATCTCTGGCTCACAATTTGAAAAGTCTCGTCATCCGCCTGGAACGACTTGTGTGCACAACAGTTAGCGCAAGCAAGAGAAAGGTGGTTATAACATTTATAACCAAAACACATTGATTCATTACAGGCAACCTTTAGCTGTGATGAGCACTTTTTATTATGAAGATAGGCTGTGCATGTGATTTTGTGTAATGAAGAGTGTATGGACACTGATCGAACACAAGCTGAGACACCTCGGAGAGTGGAACCTGTTTGTACTGAAACGGCTTGAAACATGCCTTAGAGTCATAGAAATATGGACTCTTCATCTGTATGATTTCATATAGTTTGTTTAACTTCACCTTCAGTGAAACATGTAAGAAAGACAGTGGTGAATAGAATTCAGACACTGCCATTCCCTTTTTAAATGCATGTTATCTACCTCTTGTACTGCGGAGTGACCGGGAGTAGAGTAATCCTTTTTATTTGAGGATGGCTTTTCAAGATGTCTGCCATAGCAAAAGCTATTAGAGTTTCTTCTGATGCACACTCCAAGTTACTATTTCAGTAGCATCTGGATGATCATGAACAATGCAAAAAGTATTTTCACCAGTGCACTTGCAATATCATTTGCTCCCCTAATGGACATTGTCTCTATCCATAAAGCACAGCAGCCTTTCTTAGCTTGTTAACCCTCTGGAGGCCGAGGTGATTTTGGGGTCCCTGAGATGTTTGGACATGCTCTGATATTTGTGGTTATTTCAACTACTTATAACATATTATTGACCAACAT
>JAUCMR010000091.1:17194287-17206371 GCA_032357425.1 Enteromius argenteus | reverse complement strand
GAATCGCTCGAATCTACTGATTCAAAACATCATGAGACACAAAACACAACGAGAACATTTTTTAAAACGAATGTTTTTTTAATGAAAGTATAATCTAAATATAACTTGCAAATTAGTAAATACCAGATGTACATATTTGTACAAAACATGCATATAATCTGTGTTAATAGTTCTATATATATATATGTATGTATGTGTATGTATGTGTGTGTGTGTGTGTGTGTGTGTTATTGGATCATTTTAACTTTTTTAAAGCAATAAAACATTTTGGACAAAAAAAGCATGAATTTTTATCAAAGTAATGTTTATTTTCAAGCAAACTACATCCATTATGTGCATCTCGTCAGTAAAGCCGGTTCTTTGATTAGCGGTAGGTTTCCACCAGCTGTTTTTAAATGCAGCGCCAGCTCATGAACAGAGCAGTAGATCTGTGAGAAGCTACGCGTTGAGTTTCGCGGTGATTCAATGGCGTTGCTTCTCACAGATCTACGGCTCTGTTCATGAGCTGGCGCTGCATTTAAAAACAGCTGACGGAGATTTACCGCTAATCAAAGAACCGGCTTTACTGACGAGATGCACATAATATATCGCTCGATATATATCGCCCAGCCCTACTGTCAATCAATATACTGTTACACACATGCTTTTTCTTCACCTTCAGCTAATAAGCCATTTACCGCTGTGTTCAGAAGGATATTAGAGAGATATGTATTGTTCAGTGTTGATATCTATTTCAATGAGAAGTAGCTAAAGGCAGCATCTGAGCCGCTCCAGCGTCACAAATCTTTCCAAACCCCTGAAAATAGAGTCCAGATATCAGTTTCAGTCTATAAACCTGTTTTATGTTTTAAATGAGAGAAACACACATGACATGAGTTTCTGGAAGACAACATATTCTGTAGACTTTCTGTGAATTAAACACAAACCAGAAGAAACAATATCTGCTGTGTGGAGAAGAGTCGGACGATTATAAAAGCTCAAATATCAAGTTCTTGTGTTTCAGAGGAAAACTCAATGTTACAGACGTGATCCGTTCTGGATCTGAGCTCTGAAAGTGAACTTGATCCGACTGGAAACACTTTATCAGAGACGTATAGAAGACATTTAATAGAGCTGCTCCCAAATAAAGAGCTTTCTAGTGAACTCTAATCAGATGAGCTTCAATATATTTCACTCAAGTTTGACACAAAACAGACAAAAGTAGATTAAATTAATGATTATTATAGAGTTTTTTAAAAATTATTATTTTATTTTTTTTATTGTCGACTGCAAGATGAGATTCAGTCTTTCTACAGCTATATTTCTCTTGAGGTTTGATTCTTTTTTCTGAAACTGTTTCTGTTTGTTTTTATTATTTTACAAAAATCACAACGTTTTGTTGTTGTTATGAATTTACAGAAATCAGTTTCAAACTGATTTTAAGTTTTTCATTATCAGGAAGAAATGCTAATTATCATGTGATTGGCTGCCTCCCCGTCATGTGTTAATATTTCACACAAACGCTTGAATATGAATTCAGCACATTTCTGTAGGTTAGAGTTTGGGATCTGAGGCCGCTCTAAGCTGCAAATTGAAAGCATCATATATTTGACGTTTTAAAATGATCTAACAGTCCAATGCCGCTTAAATTCGTTGATCATTATTGCTGTTGATCAAGATTACATTAATGTTGTAGTCATAAACTTGTTTTAATAAAATGTCTATAGATTAAATAAAGATAAAAAACCAGGTTAAATCATTTATCAATATTTGTATGATATAGCCTCTATTCAGCAGTGAAGCCAGTCTTATTCACAATCTAGTATTTGCATAATTTAGTGAATTATTTTTAGCATCGATTCTACAAAATAAAACCAAACAAGATTTGGAATGAAGTAAAAAATATTTAGACAAATGAGAAAGATTACCCACAGTGCATCTCTCCAGCGTCAGTATGTGCTCCTGAACACACAACATCTTGCTCTCTGCATGAAGGCAGATAATGACAAGTTTTTTTTTAACATATAAAAGGTTTAAATTATATATGAACATTTTATGACATTTAAAATAGTTTTTGCAATTGTTTTCTTCCTTTTTTTTTCTTTTTCTTTCAGTCCGCCTGTGCTTTTATGACCAGCAGCAAATGCTGTATAAATGTCTGCATTGTTCTCACTGAGAATGCACTTTTTGAGATGAATTAATTTCTAAAATGTTATGATAAAATGTTTAGACTGAGTGTGAGCGAGTGTTGACACTTTTTAGACCGGCCCCACATCTTTCTACAAAATCCTAACTGTTGACATCAATTTTAAAACGGGCCGTCTTTGATCTCTCACTTAAAACATGAAAAACAGTCAAATAAATGAAGAGCTCATATCCATGACGTCACATGATCTTTCCTCTCTGTGTCACACACTGTAGTTTAAATCAGCCAGATTCTCAATATAATGGTTTTCATTTATATATTTTACTGTTTATGTTGTCAGGGAACAGGATGAATATGAAATAGTGACTAAAACACAGCCCACTCACCAGCTCTCCCTTACAAGCATTATTTAATCGAGCCGTCGTCGAATGAAATCAAATACATGTAAGATAGACAATGGCTGTGCTGTGATTTCAGCTACATGTTCATGCAAAGTAGAGTTAGAAGCGACAAAATATTTATTTAAAATTAAAGCTCTGCTCCTCTCAGCCGCTCGCTGAATAGAGCAGACGCAGAGAGAGGTGTGTGACCGCTGGGAAAACAAGAGCTCGCGCAGCAGTGCCAGTCAGTCACAGAGACTCGCTGAGGTTTGTCGCTAAGTTGGCAACACTGGTATTGTGGCATAGTTTTGTGTGTGTGTGTGTAATTTCAGGCACAAAGAGACACAAAAAAATTCTAAAATAAACAGAATTCTGTGTTCTGTAACTTGTGCATCAGCGTGGCTCTCACCGTGTGTAACGTTACACCGGACACGAGCAGCACAGTAGAACTGGTTATAATCAGTAGATGTTTACATGGAGCATTGTAATCAGTTTAAAAGTCCAATCCAAAGGAAAATGCTAAATATAAACACCTCAGTCGGAATAGAAATGCCCAAACTGAACGAAATTGTAATCGGTTTGAGAGGGGTGGGATAAACCTTTCTATAAACCAAACAAAAATCAAACTCTGCTATGTAAACGCATTAAACCGGTTACTTTCCGTCTACATCATCACGTCAAGAGGTTGGGAGACATCGGAAGCACAGTACACTCTGTACAATAGTAGTGGAGGTATAATGTTAAAATTTCAGCTATATAGTAAAAACACCTTAGAATGGAGAACACTTGCTGTAATAAACCGCTATATCTTCTCTCATGACCAGCGTTAAAAAACGCATCTGAAATGAAGTGTAATCTCTGCTTTTTAGCTTAGAAAAACACAACAATTATAGTTGTGACATCTATAAGATGTCTTTAAGATGTTTGATTTAGACTGTATGGAAAACTGTCGTTTGAAAGACGTCTGTCAGACATTTGTACACTGCAGATGCTTTCCAGTACAAGAGATCTTTTACAGACATCTTGCAGATATGCACAGACACACATATATAAGAGGGATTATCGATCCAGTACTTTAACGGTACTCTTATCGGTACTTTTCGTTGTTTGTAATATTTAAAAACAATATAATAATGATGAAACTAATTAAGAACAGAATTAACAACACATTTTTTTAAATGTAAAATAATAATCTGTAGCCTAACAAACACCAGTGTTTGAGCGAATCTAAACACAAACAAAGCAAATGATTGTAAAACAAATAAATGAACACAACTATTTTCCTGAAAAATAATGCAGGTAGGCTGCAAGAAGACTAATCAATTTTAAAAAAATTTCATAAAGTAGTTTAAACTGTGTTTGGGATTAAATGTAATAAAAGTTTAGAAACCTCTTGCAGTGTACACTAATTAAAGTGAATGTATTTCATCACTACAAATTAATTTTTAGGTAAGCTCTGCTTAATATCTTAATTTTCCCTGTTTTCTATTATCTCTGTTTTATTTCTTACTAAGTGTAGTTTTATTATCCGTCCATTTGTAAATGCAGTACTGTAAAGGCATTTTTACTATAGCTACTGCAGAAAAAAATACTCTAAATATTTATATGACTATTTTTAATGTAACCAAAATGTGTGTTTATTAAATTATTAACATTATTATAACATAATAATTTAGAGAGACCTTATGTGATGTTTACGTCGTTATTGTGGAAGACTGCTAGCTTAAGTAATTGTAAATGTTTTCTTATGCAAGATTTTGTTATTTTAAAGACGTGCATGAAAGTCGTTCTTCTGTCAAATGCAGTTTAATAGGTAAATATAGCTGCAAGCAGCAATTACTGGGGTTCGAACATTTGAGGTTGTATAGGGAAACCTGGATGTATGTCTGACACTTAAGCACATCGAAAATGGACAATAGGCTCATAGACACACACACAGAGCGAAATAAATTTTTAAAGAAATAATTATTGATCTAGAGAGTCCACAGATTATTACTGCAGTTGTTTTGTTCCGAAAAACCAGGGACTATTTCGCAAAAGTAGGTTTTTAACATATTTTCAAACAACTAATGAATGGTTTGATTTACAGCAATGGTTCTTGAGGCAAAGTTGCTCATTTTGAGGAGATCTATCAAATGATATGCATATTGTGTGGGTGTGTGAAACACCACGTGATTACTAGGCCAAAAAACTCATTGGCGCCAACTAGTGGCCGATTTCTTTCAAAATTCTTACAGACCTGTAGGACCATTAGTCGAACATGTCCATCGAGTTTTGTTCCGATCGACCTCCGTTAACCTTGTCTAATAAATGAATTGACTAATTGGTCGATGGCGGCCATGTTTTTTGAGATACGCCAATGTCCTCATAGATTCGTATTGGACATTGGACAAAGACACGGCATACCAAATTTAAGACTTTTTACCAAAAGTCAATTGGACTAACGGTTTTTCCAACCTTATAGCGCTCCCCAGTGGCAGATCTGCAAAAATTTTTTGATTTGACCAAAGTTCTTCGTAATACACACATGTACCAAGTTTGGTGAAGATATCTCATTTCGTTCACGAGTTATAGCCATTTGTTACAACATACGTCCTCGACTTTTGAACGTTTCTGTGCCCCATTGCGAATGTGAGTGGAAATTTCAACTTTTTTTGGATAATTATTAATATTCACTGTCCACAGAATATTTCTGCCTAGGCGAAAAACCTAGGACTATTTCGCAAAAGTAGGTTTCAGACATACATTCAATTTGTGAAAAAATGGTGCGCCGTAGACCCAATTTCGGAGTTTTGATTTCCACGAACCCAGGGATTACAACGATGTAAAGTTTTTGAGTCTATGACATCCGGTTTAGGAGTTATTAGCACTAACGTGTTTTTGATTGCTGTAGCGCCCCCTATGGTGCGATTGGGCCAGTTTTCTGCGCCTGAGTAGCGGACAAGACTACTACCATCTGAAAAAGTTTCAGCTCTCTAGCCCTTACGGTTTGCGCTGCACGATCAGTTTTAGTGTGGGAAGAATAATAATAATAATAATAAAAATCCTAACAATGCAATAGTTTCAGCGCTAAGTGCTCTAACCCCTAAAAACTAGCTGTCCCGATTCAGTGTCTGCGGTCAGATGAGATGTTGACAGGTTTATTGTCAGTGACTTTATTCTATCGTTATTTTCGTAACTGGTTATGAAATAAAAAGTCTCACCTCAGAAAACTATCCTGTCCTGCCAGATGTTATGCCGTGTTCGTTGCGCGCATAAAATAATTGCTTTAGATCGTTCGGTTCTCTCCGCCATCGTCACTCTATTAAGCGCGAGCGAGCTCTGTGTACTGTGGAACAGACAGACCTTTCGCGCGGGAGATTGCCAATAACAAGTGCAGGCAAATGTCTTTAATATTATCGTAAATTAGAAAAGCTTAAAATATGCTAGGTAACGATTATTTAGCAATAAATAGGATTTTTTTCTGCAGTACCGATAACAGAACCGTTAACGTCAGAGCTTATCGATACTTCGGTCTTTTATAATTTAGCACCGGTACCGATTAAGTACCGAGTTTCGGTACCCATCCCTATATATAGGGTACATACTGTACATACTTGTACATGTATACCTGTAGATCACGCACACACACACACACATACAAACGTAGTTCAGATCAATGGGTTATCGGTCTATCCACGACACAACTAGAGATGTTTCCATCCAAAGATCCAAATTAAACTCATGTGCAGTACTGGAATATCACATAAAACATTTGCGAATAAAGCACCATTCTCAACCATTGAGTCTACTTCCTGGTAATTTGGCACTAAATATCACTAATAATTTTCTTTTATTATTCTGATCTTAAACAGGACAGTGTCCAGACACACAGAAAACTCCTGGTGAACCAACTGAGAGACACAATTATTAAGATGGTGTTCATTAAAGACGAGAGTGAAGACATGAAGATTGAACATGAAGATACAGAGAAACAAACAAACACTGAGTTTATTAAAGAGGAGAGTGAAAACATACGGATTGAAGAAGTATTCAGTCTGAAATATGAAGATACTGAGGAACAAACAGAGATGGGGATCATTAAAGAGGAGAGTGAAGACATGAAGATTGAAGAAACATTCAGAGTCAAACATGAAGACACTGAGACACAAACAAAGATGGTGTTTATTAAAGAAGAGCATGAAGACGTGAAGATTGAAGAAACGTTCAGAGTAAAACATGAAGATACTGAGACACAAACAGGTTAGTTTCATTCTCAACTCAAACTTGATCATTTGATCCTTAATTAAAATGTCTAGCTTTCCAGAAATGAGTGATATTGTTGAAAAATCTCATAACAGTTGTAATGTAAGTGGTTCAATTTGTCATGGAGTGGGTCACCTCATGTGGACAGATGTTGAGATCACATGACCACACAAAAGTTGCGTTTGACTTCAGTTTTGCCTGTTTTCATGAGCACTTTAATATTTTTAAATGTTAAATCTTCCTATTTTAGAATTAACTAAGCAAAGAATAAGCGTCTTATTTTATTGTGCAACATAACGTTATACATCAGTAGTTATCTGCGACAAAAATATTGATCTGCTGTGTTGCACGTCCTTGTGGAGATTGAAAGAATGCTGCCATCTCCTGTTCCGTTGTTTTAATAATGATTTAAAGGTCCCATATTGTACACTTTTTTTGGAGTTTTATTTTAGGCACTTGTCCTTAAGAATATATATTTTGTTGTGTAAGTAACAAAAATCATCTCAATATGTTTTTACAGCTTCTTTCTCAGAAGCTCAGTCAAAAACGATTTTGGTCTTTCTAATTAATATTGGCCTGTTTATTCTGAGGGACCCATGTGCAGCCCAATCAAATGTAACAACCTCACAATTATGTCACAGCGCTAGCTGGATGCAAAACAAAGGGAAGACAGAGCTCATTCACAACAACGCAGATTCAGCTACATGAGGAGCTTAAAATGTCATCAAATTTTAGATTTGACAATATGGGACCTTTTAATGATTTGATATTTATTTGCCAAGATCACAGCTTCATGCTTCTTCTGGAGAGCTACTGTCCTGCAGATTTCAGCTCCAACCACACCTGAAGCAGCTAATCAAGGTGTTCTGGGTTACTTGATTATTACAGACAGGTGTGTTGCAGCTGAGATCTGCAGGATGGTAGCCCTCCAGGAGCAGGTTTGGAGACCCCTGGTGTAGAGGTTACGGTATAGGTCTGACGCATTATCTTATTCCCATTCACTAATGATGCTTCAAGCGCAGCGAGATTATCCTACTTCAACTTAAGTATTAATTCATTATATGTCATGCATTAAATTAGGGAACACATTTTCTTTCTAATCACTTTTTTTTTTTTTTTTTAATTAATGATTAATCCCACCTAACATAAAAGTGTTTATATATACTTTTATATTGCAGTAATTACACTGGCCATATTTAAATCAATGTAGAAGCAACATAAAGACTGTATATTTTTAATATTTGTTCAGTGGCTTCCTTTTCATGACTGAAGGCCAGTATGCTGATACCAACACTTCTGATGTCTCTAGGAAATTATATTTTTCCTAATATTTATCCATTGACTGAGCGCTACAGTATGTGTGTGGTAAACAAAACCCTGCGTCTCCACCTCCGCCATTCATTCATTATTTCATTCATTCATACAGAGATGATCTCACAATTTAATGCTTATCAGATGAGTTATCTAGCTTCACTAGACACAGTGGATGGTGGGGGGCACAGCCTTCTTTGCCAGATGTGCAGGAGTTCTGCTACAGAGTTTAAAACTTTCAAGTAAACACTTGGCTTCTGTATTTTTGCCGCATTAGATCTCTGGAAGAGGTTTGGATAAGTGATAGGTAGCTCCCTGTGGTTGAGCAAGCAGTCCAGTGACTTCATCCATTGCAGTACTCAGACACAGAATGGAGCTTGATCTGCTGCTGTCTCTCCCTTGCAGGGCTTATGCCCCGTTTACACTTCTGTCGCTGCATGTCGCTAGAGGCTGGCGATGAGGTCGCTAGTGGGCATCTCATTACTGGTTTCTTAGTAACGTCATTGTTGACAGCGAATAGGTTTCTTGCCGCTAAATACAAAAATTTTGGAGGCAAATGACTGAATATAATATAAATACATACATACAAAGAAAAAAGAATCAGAGAGTACTTTTTTCCATTGCGTACGTTTGTCTATGGCAAAAACGCAAACGCCGTCATCACTGCTGGAGCTGAAAGGAGAATGATCACATGAGCACTATCATCTTCTTTTCTATTGGCTGTCGCTCCCGAAAGTCGCTATTCATTTGCATAAAGTTGAGAGATATTGAACTTTGTCGCGTCGCTGGACACGCCCACATCCGCTCGCCAGCGGTTGCTCATGGCTCTTGTCGCTGGAAATCGCCAGCTCTCCATTGAAATTAATGGAATTGCGACGCTTTGTTGCTGCGTGTTGCGTGTAGTGTGAACGGGGCTTTAGACTCAGAACAAATGTTTTTGTTAATGTCTCAGAACAGTTGTTCTGCTATTATTATACTGAACACACTGGAGACTAAGATCGTTGGTACTGGATGCACTATTAGTGTCTCACTAGACACGCCGGAGACTCAGAACCAAGAGTGTCTTTTAGGAAGGTACCTTTATCCCTTTCTGATGAGGAGATTCCAATCTGACACTTCCCCATTTCCATGCTGTAATTGGCTAATTCCATCAGAGTGGGGGACATGGTTTGGCCCACCCTTCTTTCCTCCTGTGGAACTTATTTGCTTAGTCCAAAAACAAAGTTAGAAAAGTGTCACTAAAGTTTTAACGGTGCATTTCTCACTTACTTTTTCCATATTCCACTATGTTCTTCCCTCAACTTGGACAAGTTGATACGCACCTCTCCCGTCTCAGTGCATGCATTTAATCACTCTAGTGTGCGGCGCCACTATGTTAGCATTTATCTTAACTTTATTCATTCCTTAGGATTCAAATAAATTTAGAAAACAACAAACACTTCCACGTTTTTCCTATTCAAAGACGGTTATATGACTAGTTACATGTGAAACTATGGTCACACAAAATAAAACGTGGTGATTTTCTAAGCAGATAAAAAATGTTAACTTGGCAGATGAGTTCACGGTTCGCAGCACCTCTACCTCAGCGCAGTAATATCCTCACTCCTGAAAACCCCTCCTCTTCCTCTCACTTCCGTCAATATGACCAACATGACTTTCACTTCTACCTGTGCTACTAGCAAGCTGCTTCAGGAGTGATGATATTACGTTGCTGAGGTCGAAGTGCTGCGATGTGCTCTTCTGCCAGACATTATTGTTGTTGTTTTTTTTATCCGCTTAAAAGTCGCCAGAATTTATTTTATGTCACCATACTTGTGTAACTAATCATGTAACCGTTGTAAGAAAATGTGATGAGGACCTAGAAGATCTTGACGATGTTTTTTGCAGCACAGCAGTGACAAAACACATACAGTACCTTCGAAATGAAATGAACTTCGAACATCCTAAGCTCAAACTATTTATACACTTAGACTTTACTACTCTTAATCTAAATGAAGTTGCTTCTAAAGTGCTCATAAAAACAGACAAAACAAGTACATACAGAGGAAGGGGTTCTAGCAGACCAATCACAGCACTTGTGTGTGAAGATTGCTTGTGTTCAACTTTTTTGGAAATTGCTGGATTTGGAAACGGCTATTTCTAAGGCATGCAGCGCCATCTGATGTTCACAACTAAGCTCAGAATAGATTCCAGAAGAATTGATGCTGAATCTTTTCTTGATTTGCGATGCATCAGTTTATTTTCCTGGCCTTAATGTTTATTAGTTGTTCATTTCTACTTTCTTTATATTTTGAAATCTAACTATTATAAAATTTCTGATTTTCTAGAAATCTAACTTTGTCAAAGATTTTTGTGTAGGTAGTAAGAAAAGTCACAAAACCCAAACTTTTCTCTATGTGACTGAATCACACATCAGTTATAATCACCGAAGTTTTCGGTCAGTTCTTTTATAATAATATAAAAAATAATGGTACATTTACTAAGAATAAAATATATTTTCTATATGAAATTAGAGATATTACATACGTTAACAATGTAAATAAAGTACATAAATAATGTTTTCTATGCTTTCTAAAGCTCAGTGCTTTACTGTCAAATGTGTCTTAGCAAGAAATAAACATAATATTTTTAGGCCATTAATATATAACGTCCTTTTTAATGCAAAACAGTGGTAATTTTATTACTAAATTATCTTTACTTTTGACACCCCACACACCAGAACCTGTTATATCTGATTTTTTTTAATATTTACATTAAAATTTTTACTTTTATTTCAGATTTGATTGAAGCAAAAGATAAGAATGAAGAATCAAATGAAGTTGAGGAGAAAAATCATGTCACAATAGAAGAAAAATCTCTCACCTGCACTCAGTGTGGAAAGGGTTTCACTTGCAAAACAAGCCTTGAGCGCCACATGAGAGTTCATTCAAAAGAGAAGCGACATTCATGTAATTTATGTGGTGTCAGTTTTGTGCGTCTACAAAATTTGAAAGGTCAGAAAAACACTGTTGTAAAAGAGAACCTGTGCTTTAAGTGTGAAAAGACTTTTTCTTCAGAGACTTGTACGAAACTGCATGAGAGGATCCATACTGAAGAAAAACCCCATAAATGTTCACACTGTGACAAGAGATTCTATTGGCCAGCACATCTGAAATCACATGAGAGGCTCCATACTGGAGAAAAACCCCATAAGTGTTCACACTGTGACAAGAGATTCTATTGGCCAGCACATCTGAAAAAACATGAGAGGACCCACACTGGAGAAAAACCCTACAAGTGTTCACTCTGCAATAAAGGATTCATTGATTCGGGAGTCCTTAAAAGACATGAGATGATCCACACTGGAGAAAAACCCTATAAGTGTTCACACTGTGACAAGAGATACAGTCGGTCAGCATATCTGAAAATGCATGAGAGGATCCACACTGGAGAAAAACCTTATAAGTGTTCACACTGTGACAAGAGATTCAGTCGGACAAAACAACTGAAAACACATGAGATGATCCACACTGGAGAAAAACCTTATAAGTGTACACACTGTGACAAGAGATACTCTTGGCCAACACAGCTGAAAACACATGAGAGGATCCATACTGGAGAAAAACCCTATAAGTGTTCACACTGCAATAAAGGATTCAGCGATTCAGGAGTCCTTAAAAAACATGAGAGGATCCACACTGGAGAAAAACCCTATAAGTGTTCACACTGTAATAAAGGTTTCAGTAATTCAGGAGTCCTTAAAAAACATGAGATGATCCACACTGGAGAAAAACCCTATAAGTGTTCACACTGCAATGAAGGATTCAGTGATTTAGGAGTCCTTAAAAAACATGAGATGATCCACACTGGAGAAAAACCCTTTAATTGTTCACACTGCAATAAAGGATTCAGTGATCCAGGAGTCCTTAAAAGACATGAGAGGATTCACACTGGAGAAAAACCCTACAAGTGTTCACACTGTGACAAGAGATTCAGTCAGTCAGCATATCTGAAAACACATGAGATGATCCACACTGGAGAAAA
>JAUCMR010000091.1:17113717-17131260 GCA_032357425.1 Enteromius argenteus | reverse complement strand
AAATACTGAGCAAAGGGTCTGAATACTTAGGACCATGTGATATTTCAGTTTTTCTTTTTTAATAAATCTGAAAAAATGTCAACAATTCTGTGTTTTTCTGTCAATATGGGGTGCTGTGTGTACATTAATGCGGAAAAAAATGAACAAATGATTTTAGCAAATGGCTGCAACATAATGTATTGTGTATTGTGCAGTAAGAGTACCATTGCGGCAGCGAAGACGATGCTGAGCCAAATGAAGATACAGATGTCTTCTGATGCCCAGCATGTTAAATGAACCAATCAGATTAGGGTACGTCGACAGTCTGGAAACCTCATTTGATTGGCTAGGAGATGAAGTAATCCCACCTTACCCCTCGCGCTTGCAAAACACGAGTGAGAGAATCGTGCCAGAAGTGTAAGCGCAAGTATAAGAAAGATGGAACGGACCATATCGGGTTATTTCAGAGGTTTTTATCCTATGTACACAACAAGTAGTTTTTACATTTGCAAAGTTTATTTTTACACACATTAGTTTTACGCTATTAATCCATTTTGCAGTTCTTGATACAGGTCATTTTGCTTGCAAAACACTGTTTACAGGCTTGCAATGCAATTGGCCGTATTTTGGCGAAAATATAGTGCCAAACATCTAACATCTAAATACAGATCATATTTATTTTGTGTTAGCATGAAGCTGCAGTTTCACAATACATGAATTACACTTGCAAAAAAGTAAACAACTGCAAATCTTTTTTTTCTTACACTTGAACCTCGATTTGCATCTTTTCTTGCGCATTCAAATTTAACATATGCTTGCAATCTTACTCTTCACATGCAAATCTTTATGACATTATTCTATCTCTATATCACTCCATTGTGGATCATCTCATGTGACTTCAGATATGCTGACCGACTGAATCTCTTGTCACAGTGAGAACACTTATAGGGTTTTTCTCCAGTGTGAATCATCTTATGTCTTTTAAGGACTCCTGAATACCTGAAACTCTTATTGCAGTGTAGACATTTATAAGGTTTTTCTCCAGTGTGGATCCTCTCATGTCTTTTCAGTAGAGTGGCTTTATTGAATCTCTTGTCACAGTGTGGACATTTATAGGGTTTCTCTCCAGTGTGGATCCTCTCGTGTGTTTTCAGATGTCCTGACCGACTGAATCTCTTGTCACAGTGTGAACACGTATAAGGTTTCTCTCCTGTGTGGATCATCTCATGTGTTTTCAGATGTCCTGACCAACTGAATCTCTTGTCACAGTGTGAACACTTATACGGTTTCTCTCCAGTGTGGATCATCTCATGTGTTTTCAGATGTCCTAACCGACTGAATCTCTTGTCACAGTGTGAACACTTATGAGGTTTCTCTCCAGTATGGATCATCTCATGTGTTTTCAGATGTCCTGACCAACTGAATCTCTTGTCACAGTGTGAACACTTATAAGGTTTCTCTCCAGTGTGGATCATCCCATGTGTTTTCAGATGTGCTGACCGACTGAATCTCTTGTCACAGTGTGAACACTTATAAGGTTTCTCTCCAGTGTGGATCATCTCATGTGTTTTCAGATGTCCTGACCGACTGAATCTCTTGTCACAGTGTAGACATTTATAAGGTTTCTCTCCAGTGTGGATCATCTCATGTGTTTTCAGATGTCCTGCCCAACAGAATCTCTTGTCACAGTGTAGACATTTATAAGGTTTCTCTCCAGTGTGGATCATCTCATGTATTTTAAGGACTCCTGAAACCCTGAATCTCTTGCCGCAGTGTGGACATATATAAGGTTTCTCTCCAGTGTGGATCATCTGATGTGTTTTCAGATCTGCTGACCGACTGTATCTCTTGTCACAGTGTGAACACTTATAGGCTTTTTCTCCAGTGTGGATCCTCTCATGCCGTTTTGTACTTGCCGCTGAAGAAAATGTCTTTCCGCACTCAAAGCACATATTCTCTCCCACAGCAGTAAGTTTATTCTGACCTTCTTTCATATTTTTCTTATCTTTTCCTTTACTTGACTCTGAAATAAAAGTAAAAATTGTGAAATGTGAACATAAAAGTGAACCCTGATGTAACAGTTGCGCTGCTCTGAACTGTTAATCTTGGGCCATGTATGCAGCGCCTGTGGAAAAAAGTCCAAAGCTTAGAAAACAAGCTCCCTGCACAAGCAAGAGGGTCTGGCAGTTTTCGTTGGGGTTTAGTACACAGTGTTTCTACAGAAGAGTCAAGTTTTAAATAGGAAACATATCAAAACTGTTTGGTCCTTTTTAAACGAGATGCTTGTGGGGTCCATTCTTCGTACGTCGCTTGGTACAGATGAATTGAGACATCTAAGATGAGATCATCGTGCTAATTACGATGTGGCTAATTTGGTTCTTCGAGCACACCTGTTGTTGATGATTAGTTTGGCTGGATTGAGTTGTCTAGGATTATTGTGCGTTCGTGCGTTGGTTTAAAAGGCAATATGTATCGATAATAGAAACACTGATCACAAACACTTCGATTGGTTGAAGAAATGGCAAAAGAGCGAGCTCAATTTTTTTTCTCAAGCAGAGCAAGAGCTTTTATTAGAGGGTTGTGAAGAATTACTACAACGGCGTTTAGTGGTACCCAAAAAAAAACCCTAAAACTAGATTGAATTTAGATTAAATGAATTTAGGCATATTTGAATATTTTTGCGTCCGTGCGGCCGCTTCGTGTTACTGGGATGAGATCTAAGAACTCATGAAAACCGCTTAATATCAAGAATATGATATTTATTAAAAGACTGAACAGGAACAACTTTTAACATCAGCTCACACACTCAGTCGACATTCATTTGGGGGGCGCTGTAGCTCTCTTATTTAACTCCTTTTTAATACACCAAAGGCATTTATGTGGGATTCAGGGGCGGATTTAGTGAATTTGGGGCCTCAGGCAAATATAGGAATGGGGCCCTACATTTGCACACATTTACTTCAATCAACCTTGAGGTTCCTTTTTTTGTTGTCAAAGTTGCTGCTGCACAATGGTGCCCCGTAGTTACGTCCATTGATTCTACAGTTTTCATGTACATATTATAATTCTTTCATTAACATTTACATTTATTAATTTAGACACTTTTATTATTTCATGTTGTGTAGACAACATAGCAATTGATTTACAGTTGAGATACAGAAGTAGGCTGAAGTATACATATTATATTACTTATTATATTTACTGACACAAACCTGTTTAGGTTACACATAGCCTAATGTTTCCATACAGCTAAATTCTCGGTAAATGTTTTTATTGATTTATATTTGTGTTTCTGTTGTTATAAATAGTTTTCAAACTAAAGCAGGGTCTGCAGCGTTTTCAAAAGTATCTGTTTTTGAGGGTGGAAAACGCCGGGATAGACACGTAAAGTTATGCATTTTAAAAACTAAAATGCACCTAATGTAAGCAACAGTTTTCGCTGAATGGAGCAGTCGCAGAGAGAGGAGCGCAGCGGGAAAGATCGAGACTCCTCGCGCTCGTGCTGCAGTCAGCTTTAGATACATAATATTTTCGTTTGCTACACACAGGATACACACAAAGCACTTTCAACTGGGACACGCAGACAGTCGTGGTAATAAACACCGTAACCATTCCCGTGTCCGTGCTTAATGCGCATCTAGTGAAAAGCATTTTGGGGGCCCTTTATCTTTTGGGGGCCCAAGGCAGTTGCCAACCTTTGCCTAATGGTTAAGTCCGTCCCTGGTGGGACTATTAGCAGAAATTATATCAAGTGTAATATTCGTGGGGTCATATGCTTGGAAATAATATTACATGTCTTCCATTTGATTCGTTATAGTGTGCCACCCAATAGCAAAAAGATTGGTCCCTTTAGTACTTTTTAAACAAAGTCTCAGCTTTCAGTTTTATATTGTGTCTTACAGTAATGTGTTGTTCAAGCTCTTTAATGATCAGATCGCTGCATTACATATACATATTCATTATTTGTAGCATGTCAGGCACCCAGCAATTGCAATAATGTTCTGCTTTGTTGCTTTTGAACAGCTCAGCTTTCAAATGAATGTGTTTTTCCTCTTTGTTTGAAGTGTATAGCAAGATATAAAAGTGAAGGAACATTAGAAGGCATGGGGAAACAGGCTATAGACTATAGTGACTACAATATAATTTATTATGAAGTCTCACTGTAATTGGGAAAATTATTGATTTACATTGCCACTTAAACTAAAGCCATTTCAGCTATATGTCAGGCTATAATTTATATATGTCATGTTATAATGTCCATATTGTTTGTATTTCGCTATAAAACTGCCAGATTTTAAAAGCAGAGGATATCTCCGGGTGCTCTTTATTCTTTGAAGATTTTATTCTCGAAATATTATGACTTTAATCTCTTAGCTTTGGATTCTTTTTCTTTTCTTTCTTTTTGGTCGCACTAAAACGCAGTTGTAAATTTCAAACTTTAATAAAGACTCCGGGGAACACAGTAAATGCTGCAAAAGCCAGGAGAGAGGACTGGCAAACAGTAGCCAACAAATTAAATGCGTTAGTGCTGCCCATGTTACATGTTTTTTCCTTGACATGATAATTTATTTATATTTTTATATTTTTTATATATATAAAAAAGTAAAATATAAATAAAATTATATGATATTTTTTAATATATATATCGTGTGTGAATCATCGTAATTATTTTCTACACTTTCTTGCAAGATACTTTTCTCTTCCCACGTGAGTCAGTCCGCGTCAGCCGTGCTCTTTAACCAATCAGGTGTGACCTCGTCATTTCAACCAATCATAACCCGCCAGGAGCGCAGCCTAAATCCTGTTTACATGAAATAACCCGAGCAGGTTCAAGCTTATGGATCTGTTACTATGACAGCAAGACCCGGATGAGCTTTGAAGAACCGAACGATCAGGACAAATCCACAACAATCAAATCCAGCTAACTGAGTTAGCGAGGTACGAAGAATGGACCCCTGGTCTAATCAGATTCAATGATCTATGCTAAGCTATGTTAAAAGTGCTATCACCTGACCCGGAGAACGGCTGAAACTCAACTTTTTAACTCTAGGGGAGTTGGAGAATGGGCCTATTTTCAAAATATAAACAAAAATTGAGTTCTTCTTTAAGAGTAGAGACTTTATTATGAAAAAGAATCGGGCCAATCATGACACAGTGATGTAGAGATTACATGACTGCATAATGATGACATCTGTCCACACAAGGCAACCCGCTTCATGACAAATTAAACCACTTACATTACAATCATATGAGTTTTCTTCAATAATATCATTAATTTCTGTAGAATGTCTCGGTTACGTATTGTAACCCTCGTTCTCTGAAGAAGGGAACGGAGACGTCACGTCGGTGACCGATGAATAGGAATCTCGCTTCGAGATGTCTAATCTACTCCGCATGTATTAAGCGTTCATTAGTTTTTCGCTGAGGAGCCGAGCCGGTGACACGGCCCCCTAGCGGCGGTACAGATCCATGGCGACAGATCCGTGGCGAATAGGGATCCCTACCAAAACGCCATGGAAGCTGCCCCTTCCAGCATCGTGTGGGAGTCCCCCAAGCCCCCAGTGTTTGGCCTCTAGGCTGGGACTCGGACCACAGGAAACCAGCACTGCACTACTCAGTGACTGGAGCACTGGGACGTCTAAGAAGACGTACAAAAGTCAGCCTTCTCGTAGGAGATTAAGACAGGTACTCATATATCATGAATTTTCAATGCATATGGAATATTGGAGATGATTGAGCCCTCATAAATGGCAACTGCCTGGGGACGTTTTTTTTTTTTTTTTAAACCATGAGTACCACATGAGATCCTCAAAGGGTATCACTCAAAAGGCCCCAGCCCTCTAGCGGTTCTCGGAGGATTCAACACATCAAGGGCCTGGCGCCAGCCGCTCATCTGGCTGCCGAGGGAGAACGGAGGAACTCGACAGGGTCTGCAATTCTTTGGACACTCTGGAGAATTTCTATTTTGCCAAGCCGACCGAACCTGGACCACTCCATGTCACTACCCATTTGAGGTGAGAACACGGGAGGCAACCAGGTCCACACGTAGGCTATAGAATCTAGCAAACGTGTTAGGGGTCGCCCAACCTGCAGCTCTGCAAATATCTGCAAGCGAGGCACCGTGTGCCACCGCCCAGGAAGTACACTGAGGGGGCAGGGCACACCCTGTGCCTGATAAGCCAGGGTGATAGGTTCCACTTTCCAGTGGGCCATCCTCTGCTAAGAGACGGCATTCCCCTTCTGCCATCCGCCACGACAGACAAAGAGCTGGTCTGAGGTCCTGAAGCTCTGTGTGCGGTCTACACAGCATCTGAGTGCTCGGACGGGACACAGCAACAGCAGGGTTGGGTCTGCCTCCTCCACGGGCAGCGCTTGGAGGTTCACCACCTGATTTCTGAAAGGAGTTGTGGGAACCTTGGGTACGTAGCCGGGCCGTGGCTTCACTGTTACCTGGGAATACTCTGGCCCCAACTCTAGGCACGAATTGTCGACTGAAAACACCTGCAGGTCCACGACCCTCTTGATGGAGGCCAATGCGAGCAGGAGAAATGTTTTCATTGATAAAAACTTAATCTCAACTGTCTGCAAAGGCTCAAATGGGACCTGTCGTAGGGCTTGAAGCACAAGAGACAGGTCCCAAGAGGGTACTGAAGGGGGCCGTGGAGGATTTAACCTTCTGGCCCCGCCTGAGGAACCTGATGACCAGGTCGTGCTTACCAACGGACCTTCCATCAATGTGGTTATGGTTTGTAGCGATAGCAGCCACGTAGACTTTAAGGGTGGAGGGAGACAGCCTTCGCTCCAACCCTTGCTGCAGTAACAGAAGCACGACTCTGATCGGGCCTCTCTGGGGGTCCTCTCGTTGAGAGGAACACCACTCGACAAACAGGTTCCATTTCAATGTGTTGGCAGCTTTTGTAGAAGGCGCTCTCACAGAAGAAATAGTGTCAACTACCCCTTGGGAGGTCACCTAGAACCTCTGTGTCCCGTCCAGACATGGAGTGTCCAGAGGTCTGGACGCGGGTGCCACAGGGTGCCCCGTCTCTGAGTCAGTAGATCCTTCCTCAGAGGAATCGGCCAAGGAGGGGCTGTCGCAAGACACATGAGTTCGGGAAACCAAGTCCTGGTGGGCCAATAAGGGGCTACCAGCAGGACCTGCTCCATGTCTTCCCTGACCTTGCACAGAAACTGTGCTAGAAGGCTCACTGGGGGAAACGCATATTTGCGCAGGCCCCGGGGCCAGCTGTGTGGCAGTGCATCCCTGCCGAGTGTTCCTTCGGACAGGGCGTAAAACAGCTGGCAATGAGAGGTCTCTGGAGAGGCAAACAGGTCTACCTGAGTGGCTCCGAACATTTCCCAAATCAGCTGGACCGTCCGAGGATGGAGTCTCCACTCCCCAGGAAGTACAGCTTGAGACAGCTTGTCGGCTGTCTGGTTGTAACTTCCTGGAATATGAATGGCGCGAAGCGACCTCAGATGCTTCCGACTCCATAGGAGGAGGTGGCGGGCGAGCTGCGAAAGGAGCGTAGACCACCTTGATGGTTGATGTACCAAACGGTCACTGTGTTGTCCGTGCAGACTAGTATGTGATGGCCCTGTAGGTGCCCTTTGAGGCGACTAAGAGCTAGACGTACTGCTAGCAGCTCGAGGCAATTGATGTGCCACTGCAGATGGGATCCCGTCCAAAGTCCTGACACTGCATGCCCGTTGTACGTGGCCCCCCAGCCCCTGGTAGAGGCATCTGGAACACAACAGCCAATGCCTGGAGACCTGCTCTAGAGGCACTCCTGCCCGGTGAAAAGAGAGGTCTGACCACGGGAAGAAGGTTTGACGGCAGGCCGGTGTTATTTGAACCCAGAAGGTACCGTGATGCCACGCCCACCTCGGGACTCGGTCATGAAGCCAGTGTTGAAGTGGTCTCATATGGAGCAGCCCCATCGGTGTCACCGCTGCGGCTGCTGCCATATGCCCCAGGAGCCTCTGAAAACATTTCAGTGGAACCGCTGTCCTGCCACTGAGTGTGTTCCTGCGTGAGGCGTGCTGTCTGTGCAACCGGATCCAACTCCATCCCAAGAAAAGAGATCCTCTGCACCTGACAGAGTATGCTCTTCTCCTGGTTGACCCGAAGCCCCAACAGGCTGAGGTGCTGGAGCACCAGATCCCTGTGTTCGCACAACTGAGCCTGACTCTGAGCTAGTACTAGCCAGTCATTGAGGTAGTTGAGGATACAAACCCCTTGCTCCTTGAGGAGTCAGGTCAGCCTCTGCTACTTTGGTAAACACACGAGGCGACAGGGAGAGCCCGAAGGGGTAGAACACAATACTGATATGCCTGGCCTTCGAACGCGAACCTCAGAAATGGTCTGTGTCGCAGAAGGATCGAGACATGAAAGTACGCGTCCTTCAGGTCTATTGCTGCAAACCAATCCTGGGGACGGATGCATTCGAAAATGCATTTCTGTGTTAACATCTTGAATGGAAGCATGTGAAGAGCTTGATTCAAGACTCGCAGATCCAGGATCGGCCGTAACCCACCACTTTTCTTGGGCACTATGAAGTACGAACTGTAAAACCCTGTCCTCACATCGGCTGGAGGAACCGGCTCTATCGCTCCCTTCGCTAGGAGGGTAGCAATCTTGCTGAATTAGGGAGGGCGCCGGGTGAACTAAATCGCATAGCCTAGCAGGAGTGCCAGCAGTGGGGCAGCAAGTGGGAACGCAGGGACCCAGCTCGGGCGTTTCTGTGCCGGTCCGAGGCGGGGTCTGAGTGCGTGCAACTCTTACCTGCATCCTGGCAGAAGTGAGGAGGGAAGTCTGTTGGCTCGTGCTCCCGATCCTCGAACTGCTGCCTGAAACGAGAGGAGAGGGAGTGTGCAACAAAAGCTCTTTTACAGGCCTGTCCACAGCACCTCGGCCCCTCAGGGGACCCAGAGATGGAAAAATTTGTTCTTTTGTCAAGGTTTTGGGTACCACTGACCGTGAGGCCAGTGGCGGGTTGTACATACAAAACAACTGATTCGCCACCCGGTGCGTTCACCATCTCCCAAAGAGCAGCTCCCTCCATCTCTGGGTCGTCCGTCCTAGGGCCTCTTGCACTTGCGCTTGCCACCAGGTTTGGCGGGGGCCTGGACGGACTGGGCGGGAGCCCTGCGCCCTCAGCGACGAGCAGGCTGAGGCTGTGCCGGAGGGCCCGGGTGGAAGCAGCAGCTGGGCGACACGGCAAGATGTGCTTGATGGCCTCAGTCTGCTTCTGGGCGGCGGAGAACTGCTGGGCAAACGTCTCCACCGCGTCGCCGAAGAGGCCGGTCTGGCACACGGGAGCATTCAAGAACCGAGTCTTGTCTGTCTCACGCATGTCTGCCAGACACAGCCACAGATGGCGCTCTTGGACCACCATAGTGGACATCGCACGACCCAGAGCCTGTGCGGTAACCTTCGTCGCTCGAAGCGTGAGGTCCGTCGCGCTACGGAGTTCTGCCAGAACTTCCGGGTCGTGGCCACCCTCGTGCAGGGCTCTCAGTGCCTTGGCCTGATGCACCTACAGCAACGCCATAGCGTGCACGGATGATGCAGCCTCTCCACAAGCTTTATAGGCATCGCCGACAAGAGCCGACGAATGTCTACAGGCCCGGGAGGGGAGCAACGTGTTACCCTGCCAAGAAGTAGAAGCCTGCGGACACAGTTGCATCGCAACAGACCTCTCAACCTCGGGGACCCCCGTGTAGCCCCTAGCTGCACCGCCGTCAAGAGTGGTGAAGGAGGATGAGCCACTAGGATGCTTCCTGGCAGTGAAAGGTGCCGACCACGTCTTAGTGAGCTCTTCATGCACCTCCGGGAAGAAAGGTACCTGGGTGGGGCCCTGTGTCCACGAGCTACCCCCAGGTACCAATTGTCCAGCCTGGAGGGTTCAGGACGTGGTGGAGGGTTCCACTCAATCTCGACCCCCCTGGCGGCCCGGGCAAGCATAGCTACCAGCTCCGGATCGGTGTCTGGCACAGTTGAGCGCCCAGCGGACGCCGCTCTGGCTGACACATCATCTCCAGAACCAAGCTCTCCTTCCAATGCTGCGATCAACATCCGATCGTCGGGGGGAGCACCAAAGGTGACATCCGAAGCCGTTTCTGATGGCCCGTATTGTCCCAAATGGCAGCTCCACAGGTAACGGAGCGTGGGCGACAGGAGGCGCTCGCCAAGGAGAGTTCCTGACTGTCACCTTAAGACCAGCCCTCTCCGTTCCGGAAGTGGATGCCGCCTGGCTGCTGCCGGCACGCACACCAAATCGCGGAAGCAGAATGGGGACCCCGCCTCCTTTCAGGTAGCGAAGCCTGGTCCACAACTCCGCAAAGGCCATCTTCTCACAAGCGGAACATGACTCATCCACGAAGGCCGCCTCAGCGTGTTGAATGCCCAGACACGCAAGACAGCGATCGTGACCATCAGCCGGCACCAGGTAACGACCACATCCAAGAACGCACGGGTGGTACAACATCCTTAAAAGGAGCTAGTCTCTTTAGCTTGCTCTTTTGTGAAAGGCTGAAGCGTGCAGGGGAGACGGCTCGCTTTACACACAACCGCGTGTAGTGAAGGCTTGTTGTGGCAACCACACGACTGGAACCACGCCGCTGCAATCGCAGTGACACCAGCCTTGTTTGTAGCACAGAGTAGATGGCTCGGGAACAGGTCTTCATAGAAGCTCGGCTCCGAAGTGAAAAGCTAATTAACGCTTAATCCGCAGCCTACTTATACTCGCGCTGCGATCAGCTGCAGCTGGATGTTAATCAGCGTATGCCAATTTCATTGGCATGTTTTAATACACGCGGAGTAGATTGGACATCTTGAAGCGAGATTCCTATTCGTCCCGACTGAAAGGGAACTACACATTTTAATAAGGAACAACTGATTAAGTTCAACTCTGAGAATTAAACAAACCTGTTTGTTCATCAGTGTCTTCATGTTTGACTCTGAATGCTTCTTCAATCTTCATGTCTTCACTCTCATCTTTAATAAATAATATATTTTTTGGTTCCTCAGTATCTTCTTGTTTTAGACTGAATACTTCTTCAATCTGTATGTTTCCACTCTCCTCTTTAATAAATGCAGTGTTTGTTTGTTCCTCAGTATCTTCACGTTTGACTCTGAATGTTTCTTCAATCTTCATGTCTTCACTCTCGTGTTTAATAAACACCATCTTTGTTTGTTCCTCTGTATCTTCATGTTTGACTCGGAATGTTTCTTCAATCTTCATGTCTTCACTCTTGTCTTTAATAAACACCATCTTGTCACCATATGTCACGTGGATCTCAGTTGGTTCACCAGGAGTTTTCTGTGTGTTTGGACACTTCGTCCTGTTTAAGATCAGAATAATTAACAAAGAAAATTAAATCCAAACTAAATCTCTGAATGCGACTCAATCAGATCCCAGTTCAGCAGTCAGTGCTCTGGTAAAGCTGAGAACACACGACACGACTGTCAGGTGGATTATGAAGGGAATGTGGTCTTGGCAGCTGATTGCTCTGAGTTGGACAAGGTCTGTTCCAGAGCTCAGTTGCTGTGTTCAGTCGCAGAAAAACCACAGTGTGTTGTCTTAAGATTATAATCTTAGGATTTAAGAAGCAGTCGTTGCATGTTTAATATTTGCGACTGACAGCAGTGATTGTATGCAGCTTTGCAATGAAGATGAGATATCATTCAGCATAAATTTAGCAAACTTTTTCTTGATTTTTCTTTAAATTATAAGCTGAAATAGTTTAGTTTTTTCTGCAGTCAAAGAAAGTAGTATAAAAAATATAGCCTAAATTACGTCAGTGATTTCTCTCATTTATAGGCTAATGTTTCCACTCGTCATGTCGTGTGTGTCCAGCTTAAAGGAGTCAGTCAGAGTGAGAGATAAATGACCTCATAAGACTAGTACACAAACACAAATTAATGTCAATATGCTTTTATCAAGTGTTTTATGACCAACGTGACTCAATATAACATTGTAAGAAAAGTAAAAGAAAAATGTTTACTATTAAAAAACAAACAAACAAAAAAAAGACAGATAACTGTATTGGAATCTAATATACTAGTGAAAACCCAAAACAAATATGATTGTTGTCAATAAAAGATGAAAGATTTTTTGCGCCAATCTGTTCTAGTTACAGCACTTCTGAGTGTGAATACAAAAAAATACACTTATGCACAGTAGGATAAACTTTTTGTCTATCGGTTAACTTTATTGACTTTTCCTTTTCTTCTTTGCGATTCTCTCGATACCAGACCCGCTTTTTAGGCATTCCTACGACTGCCTACAGTATTGCTTGTTCTGTCCAATTTTCACTTACATTACAAGCAGTGGGGGCCAACCCTTATGTAAATGATGGGAGTGAGACATCGGAAGTGTTGAGCTGTTTTGCTTAGATGTTTGCACTTATCTTTGAGGCCACAACTAGCATCTGTTATTAGACCAACAGGCCCGCGCAGCCAATGTCTCAAGGCTAATTCCAAGAATTATTTCCCCTAGTGGTAATCTTACCGCAGATCCGGCTGAAATCAACAAAATATTTCTAGATTTCTAAATTAACCTTTATACATCCGAGTATTCTTCAAGTTCAACATATATTCCAAACCCCTTAGATTCATTAAATTACCCTAAAATTAACGAAGACAAAGGTAGAAAACTAGGCAGCCCCATTTCCCTTCAAGTGGTTCAAGAAGCTATTAGATCAATGCAGAATGGAAAATCCTCTGATGGGTTTACGGTTGAATTTTATAAGGCATATTCTAATCTGCTAGTCCCAGTTCTATGTAGATGTATAATGACTCCTTCCAAAATGGTAAATTGCTGAGTTATTCTGTACTCTGCATCCATATCCTTGCTTCTGAAAACGGACAAGGACCCCACATCCTGCGGTAGCTACCGACCAATCTCTTTGCCTAAAATCTTAAAGTCTACGTTTAGTAAAGTTATTTCCCTTAGCCTTCAGGATGTCATGTCATCTATAATTTCTCCAGATCAAACTGGCTTTACATCCGGAAGGCACTCTTTTTTTAATACTAGAAGACTACTTAATATTCTTTTCTGTCCTTCATCCACCACTCCTTAGGTTATAGTTTCACTGGATGCAGAGAAAGCGTTCAATAGGGTGGAGTGGGAATACCTGTTTTTTGCATTAGGCAAATTTGGATTTGACCCTTAATTTATCTCTTGGATTCGACTACTCTATGCTTTCCCATCCGCCTCAGTTCACACCAATGGTGTTCGTTCGCAACCATTCTTACTCCAACGGGGCACACGCCAAGGATGTCCACTTTCACCCCTGCTATTTAATATAGCTATTGAACCTTTGGCCATCTGGCTTCGCAGTCATGAGGCATTTAAAGTCATTGTCCGTCATGGACAAACTCATAAACTCCCTCTTTATGCAGATGACCTCCCCCCTATTTTACGCATATTAGACCAGTTTGGCCACCTTTCTGGGTACAAGTTTTCCAAAAAGTGAGTTATTTTTTGTAAATCACTTGGTTAAATCTCTTCCCACCTCTACATTCCCCTTTAAGATAGCCTTGGAAGGGTTTAAATATCTGGGCATATCTATAAACAATTCATTTAAAGACATATTTTTAAAGAATTTTATACCACTCTTGGACAAATGTAAATCGGATTTTGCTCGATGGAGCTCCCTCTCCTTATCTCTAATATGTCATGTGAATCTTATTAAAAGGATTATTTTGCCAAAGTTTGTATCTTTTTCAACATGTCCCTGTTAATCTTACTAAATCCTTTTTTAGTAATTTAGACCAGCAACTGAATGTGTTCCTTTGGAGTAACAAACCGCCTCGTATTAGGAAATCAAGGCGGGCCGGGCCTCGTGTCTGTTTTAGGCTTCTCCTTATTTTTATATTTTAGAAATAAATCAATTAGTGATAAAAAGATTGCCATGCGGCGCCGGTGAATTCAACATGAGGCCGCGCTCCGCAGCTAAAAGCTACTCCGCTGCGTTTATTGTCCCGCCGCAGAGAGAGAGATAGAGCTGCCGTCAGCACAGCTGAAGAGTTCTACGTTCACATGCACGCTATAATCCTGCCGCAATGCCCCAGCAAAAGTAATTATCATGAATGTTTCGGGGGAAAACAATAGGAAGACATTTGAATTATTTACTCATAAACAAGTGTTTTCTGAGTCTGTGTCGCAATGATGAATTTCGTGATTCTCCAACTCCTCATAGACGCGCTTTTAAAGAGAAGTCATTTTTACCAATTATTTAATTTAATTAATTAGTTTTTGTTTTCAATTTTTTTTTTCGTTAAGTGGTAATTTAAAGCTTTCTATACATATATTTATCATTTTGTGAAGCGCTCCTGTTTAAGACAAGAAGGCAGAACGCACTTGTTTTCTTTATTTTATAAAATCAGGTTTACTGTCAGTGCACACAAATAAAAGTAGACCCTTTGCAGTTCTGAATGACGTACTACTCTTACCTTTATCAGAGAAAAATAAGGCGAAAGCTATAAAATCCAAGTACTGACCCGTGCCTCTATGTCCTGCAGAACGCGCTTTTGTGCACTCTGCACAAACCATCATGTCGCACATTTATTCTTTTACTGTTTAAAGTTTAAATATGGTTATGGTTGAACTGTTTTAGCATGCCTATGGATTTTTTGGGTCGGGCTCGGGCTGGCAATTCTGATAATTTGTCAGACACGGCCCGGGCTCGGGCCTGAGCTTCTCGCACATACAATCACACCAGTAACGTTCAGTGCAGTACACCATCTCGTGCTTTTGCTGGCGCAGAGCCAGATCGGACGCACTAAGCACTTGTCATATTATCACAAATATGAAGTGTTTTCAACCATATACTACTAATTGTAGGTTTCATATATTTAAAAACACAACAGTACTAGCAAAACCATACATTTATAGTTTATAATACACGCTGATGTCTATAGAAACGGCAATAATGATCTTTACAAATACATTGTGATATGTTTTATTAACAGCATCATGTAGGTTACTATAAAGTTTACTCTGCTCTTTACCGGAGACTTACTTTAATGTGTTTTATCCTACAGCTCGGATTCAGCGCCCATCACCCGGTATAGATCAACAAACACAGCCATTATAAAAGTGCTTAAACTACCAAATACATTTATTTACACAGATTTCAAAATTCGGAATATAAAATATTTCATAATATAGTCAGTATGTTTGCAAATATTATAATATAGAAATCTGCCGAAGGCCTTCAGAATCAACAGTGAAGGCTTCTATAGCTTAAAACCAATGGCAGTGAAAACGTTAGATTAACCAATCAGATTTCGAGTTGGGAGCCCCAGAGCCATCTAGCAGGCTTACGGTACTGTCAGCATTTTCTCAGTCCCCAGCACCGCTGACAGAGACAGACTGATGGGGAGAATCGGTGTGAGTCAGGTTCATAGTCGTAACGTATAACGTACGTTATTTTCTTCACCGCCTTGTATTAATTATTTAAATTATAATTTGTATAGACATATCCAAAATCCATCAATCTTGACAAAATCCATTGCCATGACTCATCGTGAGAGGCAAAAGGTTAAGTTTTAGTCGGATTACTTTGGCTAAAGGAAACGCCGTCATTTCGCAATTACTTTATCGACTTATACTTTACAAATTATCGCTAAAGCAGTGCTGATAGTGGGAAAAATTCCTGAGCCTGAACTTTTTTCCTTGCCCCGAGGTGAGTAGGGGTGGGGGTACTACGCACTTTCAACACATAACTTGTTGGCCCCTGGGCCCAAATATATAAACAGCCTATGTATAACCCTGTTCATCATTATCGTCAAGTGGCTCTTTTTAGATATTTTCATATTTGAATTATGCCCCCAGTATTATTCAAGAAAACACAGCATTTTCTTCTCGATATGTTCTGTGCCTAGATTGACATTATTAGACCATCACAGGATCGGTCATTGAGGGTGGAATATCTGCCGTGGCTGTTGCCCCTGGCAAACGTGAGATGTGTTGCAGTGCTCTGACTGTTGCTTTATGAACAGGGTAATTCGTGCCTTAACAGCACTTTTTTCTCGCTAGTTCCATACATCAGTTTCCTTGCGCACACAGTGCAATAGCATACTCCTGGTTGCCGGAGCTTTTGACACCAGCTTACAAATAGGGTTGGGTCTCGTTTAGGGTTTTTTCGATACCGGTGCCAAATCGATATTTTTAAAAACGGTTCCAGTGACTAAACGGTGCCTGAATCGATACTTAAAAAATAAAAATGGTAACACTATATAATAACTGCACACTATGAATTATTAGTTAAGTACTAGTACAGAGTCGGTTCATCCATTATAAAGCATTGTTCCAACATTAATAGTCATTAGTAAGCAGTTTATAAATACAGCTGTAAATGCCTTGTTCTTGATTCATAATCATATCTATAACAAAGGAGATTTAAAGGCTCGGTTATCTTTCAAACAGAACAAATAAAAACAACACAGAGGGATACAGAACTATTCATTTTTAATTTCGCAAATAAATATGAAACTGTACAACTGTTCACTTGAATGATTTATCATGAAATTGCATGAAAAGTTTAAAAAGTTTATTCATAAAGTATCTAAAAAAGATTGACTCTATGAACAATACATTAAATTACATTAAATAAAGACAAAATCAATAATAAATTAATAAATAAAATAAGCTTATGAAACAATAACTAACATATAATCCAATGCCATGTCTTAAGTCAAGTGAATGAATCATCTTATAACAGGCATCCAATACTGACTTCCGAAAAAGGGGAATAACCAATGACGTTTGAGATTACAACTAAAACAGCAAGCCCTCCGACTGACAAAAATAAACATGCTCGAGAAGATCGAGTGCAAGAATAATCGCGCGCAGATGACTTATCATGCGGGAGCGGGGTTTGAAATGAGCTCGCAGGCTCCCGTTTCTTCACATGTAGATCAGTTTTCCTCTCGCGGAAATGATTTACCACACGCGCCAGCATCAGTGGTGCGTTTGCTTATTAATGGCATAGATTTGGTGCCATAGATTTGTAGGGTTTTTCGTTCAGGCACGGCACCGAAATCCGTGTTTTGATTCGGTTCGGTACATACTGGTACCGAGTTTCGGTACCCAACCCTACTTTAATGTCTGTAATGTCTTCCCCTGGCTTCATAAACATAGCCATGACTTACGGTTTGAGTTGCCAGTCACACGTGTACAGTATGGGAGCATTGCCTTAATCGGCTAGTTGTTGAGCATTAAAGCTGCTCTCTGACCTGCGCATCTCAGATCAATTTCTGCGAACCTGGGTTTTTTTTTTTGACAGCCACAGTACAGTGCAGGCCTCTGAGTGTTTTGGAAAGAAGAAGAAAGCAGCACAGCAGGAGTTGTCCGTGCATTTTTAAGCAGGCATGTGAACGACCCCAAAGTCTGTCTACACTGGACGTGACGCTGCAGATGATTTTAACTTGTGTCAGTTCTCATGAATAGAAGGAGGGACCTCATCTAGTATAGAGAGCATCACTGATTATAACCGCTTCTATTGTATTCTGTCCCTCGCTCTGCTCCGCTCGTGTCCGGAGTAACGTTACACAC
>JAUCMR010000091.1:17042454-17059726 GCA_032357425.1 Enteromius argenteus | reverse complement strand
AGATGTTTGTAGACAGCAGATGCTTTCCAGATCAAGAGATCTTTAACAGACATCTTGCAGACGTACGTGTGCTATCTTGGGCATCTTCCCTTGTGTAACTGAGTTAATAAGGATGGTGCACATATGGGGTGGGACATGTATTTATTTTGCCCTATAAGTAGTGTCCAAAGTAGTGGCGTGATAGATACAACTTGGTTGTTTGGTACTGTTAAGTGCTTTGACACAATCTGTATTGTAAAAAAGCTATATAAATAAAGGTGACTTGACTTTTTTGTAAAGAGAAACACTCTTAAGGCCTGTTCACACTGCACGCCAATGTTTAACGGCTTGTAACTAAACAAAGGGCGCCTAGTGAATGTGCACACCAAAGCGTAAAATGTGACACGTCAAAGCATCATTTAAAAAAGAACCGCCTCTGTCTCGTTTTTTTGGTTTGACGTGCCTCGTTAAAAACTGCTAAAAACAATATTAAAAAATATCCACATTTTTTGCCAGTTAACAAAGACGAATGGTTTTGACAAGCACGTCTTCTGGCAACCTTCTTCTTCTGTGTGTCAAGTGTCAGAAGCATAAAAAAATGCCCAGTGCCACCTTGTGTACCGGGGTATTTCTGATTTTCATTAAGTGCCGCCGGTTCATCATCAGTAAAAATCGCGTGGGTATGAGCAGCGAAAAACGCTGATGATATTCGTCCTGGTGTGAACAGGCCTTAACAATCTTCACACAGCAAAACCCTACAATTACAGACACTGTTTACAGAAGCCAAAATGTATATATTCATACATGGAGTTGTAAAGCCAATCTGAGTCTCACACAGTCTGACGGCAACTGTTTATGTAGACTGTGAATGATGTACAGTAGAGACAGATTGATGTTTTATTTTTTTTAATGCAAATGAAAGCAAGGCTGTGAAGGATAGAAATATTGTGCTTTGCGTTTATAAAAAGAATTACATATATAGTTTTATTTTTGCTTAATATTAATACAATAATATATATTATTTGCATTATAAAAATCATAGTAGCAAGACAGCTAGTATGAATCTAGTAACATACATTGAAGCACTTATTTTTCATTGGAATTTGCACAGTCAAATTTTACATCATAATGGAAGACGTTATGGCACTGAGTTCATAATATACTGACTGTGCAGAGAACATTGGATTTTACTGACTATAGGTGGCAATGTGCAGTACCCCATTTGTTCACTTTCATGAAATTTTAATCTTCAATATGTTTTTGAAAACTTATACAGAAATAGTAACAATAACTATGTGCTACTTTCTAAAATGTTTTGTGACAGTTGGTTATTTATGTTCATTTAGGTCTTTCAAAAGATGAATACAGCACCTACACAACTGCAAAGCTTGACAAATGAACTAGAGAAACTTAAGCACTGAATAGGAATCATGGTGAAGTATCTTCAGAAACATGGTTTGGGAACTAGTGCATAGAAATGTCCATGCCTGGTATCTCTGTGCTTGGCAATATGGCACAGATAACCCTGTCGAGTGTAGAAAAGCTTCCCTATAAGGCCATGTTTTGCACTATTGGGTGAGAAAGAGCACATTAGAACATCATCACAAAGATGCACAATGAGACATGATTTTGAACTCAAATTTCTTTTTTTCAGTTAAAGTGTGCCAAGATCAACTTTTTTTATCAAGGTTTACTTTTTTGCAAGATGAGTATTATGAATTGTATTTGTATTGGTACTAACCTACACACGTAGTATGGGACTCCATAAAACCTCCTTGATAGGGCATATGAGACCATGTTCCACTGTGCCCCATACATCCATTTATAACCATGTCCCCCACATGGATCAACAAGAACCTGCACATTATACAGAATAGGACAGGTGTCATCTCCGTGCCTACAGTCTAATTGTTTTACATGTGTTTGTTATCTTTAGTGCTTTAAATATAAAAATAATCGTAACACTTTAGTATAGCGACCAGTCTCATTATTAACTAGTTACGTACTAGCATGCCTATTAGCATATTGGCTCCTTTATAAAGCAAATATTTTGCATGGCCGTATTCTATATCCTTAATCTTACCAAATATCTAAAAATTAATAAGGAGCTTATTAGGAGTATATTGAGGCAAAAGGCAATGGCTTATTTAAGGGGTCATATAATGAGATTGTTGTAGTGTTAGCTGCACTGTAAAAAGAATATTTAGTTACTTAATGTTGTCACGTCATCTGTTTTGTCTAGTTTTGGTTTCATTTTGTGTCTTCCTGTTTTGCCTTATTTGGTCTTGTTCCAGTTCTTGTTTAGTTAATCAGTCTAACTCACCTCCACCTGTTTTCAGTTTTCCCTGAGTGTTTTCCCATGTTTAAAAGCCTGTTCTGTTTCGCCTTTGTTGGTCGATCTTCAATGTTATTATGTGTGTGGAACACCCTGCCTGTTCGTTTGCCTGTTGAAGTATATTAAAGTTTTGTCATTCTGCAAGTTCGTGTCTGCCTCCAAGCCTTTGCACCCTGACAGAAAGACCGACCCAAAACAGTTATGGAGGTTGCCATCTCTCTTCCTCCACCTTCACCGGCTCGATCTCCCCTTCTATGCTTATGCTGAGGAGTTCTGTCGGTTGGCTTGGGCGGCGAACTGTGACGACGACACCATCATCAACTTCTTCCAGCTCAGGATTCAGAGGTACAACTCCCAAGATCTCCCAGACGCCACAGGACTGTGTTGGAGAGGGGGAAGCGTCCGGGCCCGAGCCAAAGCCAGTCCACTGTCCACCAAACGGCCGACAGACCCAATGCCCACACTGTTTAAGCGCCTTCCGATGCCCACTGCGCCAGAGCGCCATCCAAAGCCCACGCCACGAGAACTGCCGCTGGAAGCTGCTTCTTCTGAGTGGCGTCAAGTGCCAGCTCCCCGTAAGCGCATCCCGAGCCCTGAGAATCCAGTCTGCCAGTCGCGGCAAGGAGTGCCGTTCCCGATCCCTGAGAATCCAGCCTCCCAGTTGTGGCCAGGAGTGCCGTTCCCAATGCCTGAGAATTCAGTCTGCCAGTCACGGTCAGGAGAGCCACTCCAGTTCTGCAGTCACGGCCAGGAGAGCCGTGCCCGAGTCCTGTTCCCAAGTCCCGGCCAGGAGAGACGGTCCAGTTCCCGAACCGCAGCCAGGGGATCCGTTCCTGAGTTCTGTTGCTGAATTATGACCAGGAGAGCTGTTCCCAAGTTCCGTTCCAGAATCACGGCCAGGAGAGCCGTTCCCAAATCCCATTCCCAAATCGCGGCCAGGAGAGCCGCTCCAGATCCCCGCAGATTCTGTTCCGCAATCACGGCCAGGAGTGCCTATCCCAATCCCCGTGGATTCTGTTCCGCAGTCACGGTCAGTCAGTGTACTTCTCTACATCATGGTGGGGGTTTATTTTCACAACACTGCCCAAATGTTTACGAAATAAGGCAGAACAATTATTATCCCTGTAGTGTTGTTGTCAGTGCCATGTTCTGGAGATGTCATTGTAAAAGTGAAACAACTTTCTTTTTTCTTTTAAAAGAGGACACAACTAGAAATCAGTGGTTAAGATTTATTTACAATACTGTTCCAGAACAGTTCAACCCAAATATTAGAGTGTGTGTTCAGCACATTTACGGAGGACTGATTCCTGAACCTGCAGTCTATGCTGCAGTCTCGATTTCCCACATCGTAGTTTTGTTCGGAAACTGATAGTTTCTTTGAGAAGTAAGCACAGGGGTGTAGGACAGGTGGTGTGCCGTGCCACTGAGACAGGGTGGCTCCTACTCCTGTGGTGGCTGCGTCGACCTCAACTACAAAAGGTAAGTCTGGGTTAGGGTGAATTAAAACAGGTGCAGTGCAAAATGAGGTTTTCAGGTGAGTGAAAGCTTCGTCAGCTGCGGCATTCCAAGGAATCGTCTTTTTTGCTCCCTTAAGCAAAGAGGTCAGAACTGAGGAAGTGAGACTATACTTTTTTATAAAACAGCGATAAAAGTTTGCGAACCCAAGGAACCGTTGAAGTTCCTTCACTGTGGTAGGTGTTGGCCTACCTCACTGCAGCCACCTTAGTATGGTCCATCTCAATCCCCTCTGGAGTGATGAAATATCCTAAGAAGTGAACACATTCAAGATGAAACTCACATTTCTCTCCCTTGATATACAGGTGATGTTCCCGGAGACGCTGAACATGATGGATGTGAGTAGGTAAATCAGGGGAATAAATCAGAATATCATCGATATAGATGACAACAAATTGATGTAGCATGTCTCTGAAAATTTCATTCATGAAATTCTGAAAAACTGATGGTGAATTCGAGAGGCCGTATGGCATAACACAATATTCGTAGTGGCCGCTAGGGGTGACAAAAGCGGTTTTCCATTCGTCTCCACTACGAATACGGATGAGGTTATACGCACTCCTGAGGTCTAATTTGCTGAAGACCTTAGCCTGTCTCAGTTCCTCAAGCGTGGATGGTATCAGAGGTAAGGGGTATGCAAACTTCACTGTCTGGGAATTTAGAGCTCTGTAATCAATACACGGTCTTAGTCCGCCATCCTTTTTGGATACAAAGAAAAAACCGGAGGCTTCTGGTGATGTGGAGGGACGTATAAAACCTTGGGTTATGGCCTCATTAACATATTCCTTCATAGCAGTTTGTTCAGGTAAGGAGAGAGGATAAACTTTACTGTGTGGTAAGATGGCCTGGGGAATGAGATCTATAGCGCAGTCCCACCTACGGTGTGGAGGAAGACGGGTGGCTGCTTTTTTGCTGAAAACATCCGCATACTCCAGGTATTCAGGCGGAATTTCAATCTCCGTATGAGTCTCCGGACTTTCAATAGTTGTGGACAGGCATTGGATATTCTGTGGTTTGGGAATAGACAATAAACAGTTCTCAAAGCAATGTGAACTCCACTGTTTAATTTCACCTGTGTTCCAGCAAATCAGGGGACTGTGAATGGCCAGCCAAGGTCTTCCTAAGAGGAGGTCTTTGGATGAATCTGGAAGAACAAAAAAGTCAATTGTTTCCTGATGAAGACAGCCTATGCGGAGGGTAAGGGATATGGTGCGTCTCTTGATCATCTTCCCCAGGGGCTTTCCTTGAATTGTGATGATGCGGTATGGTACTTCATTACGGTGAGTAGAAATTTGTAGTGAGTGTACACAACGGGAAGAGATGAAGTTGCCCGCGGCCCCAGAATCCACTAAGGCTTTCATAGGGAAGAGGTGAGTGTCATCACACAAAGTTACATCGATCAAAGGCAAGAGACTATGTTGTTCGTTAATAAGATTTGTACTCACCGCCAGGCGAACTGGTTTGACTGGACAGTTATTGATGCGGTGATTTGGAGCACCACAGTATAAGCAGAGGCCTTCGCGAATACGTCTTGCCCTTTCTGAAGTGGTAAGTTTAGAAGTGTCTGTTTGTATAGGTTCCTCAATGCTGGTGAAGGCAGTCGCTGTGGTGATTGGTACCTCACACGCAGATAAATGCTGAGATATGGTTACTGCTCGCTTGATGAAGGCGTCAAGACCCACATTATCGTCGTATATCACCATCTGCTGGCGTATGTCGGCATTTAAACCTCGACTGAATACTGCTAGAAGTGCGGTTTCATTCCAGCCACTTGTCATTGAGAGAGTGCGAAAACGGAGGATGTACTCATGGATGGGAAGATCCTCTTGACGAAGTTGCCGCAGCTCCTCATGAGTGGTCAGGGATGAGGTGGATACTCCGAAGACCAGACGAAATTGTTGGAGGAAGGATGATAAGGAGGATAAATGTGCGCTTTCTGAAGTCCATAAGGCTTCCGCCCACTGAAGTGCTCGTCCCTCCAGCAGTGTTATTATCAGAGCGATCTTGCTTCGATCAGTAGTGAATCGATCTGGTTGAGCCTCAAAGTAGAGCGAGCATTGCAACAGGAATCCTTCACAAGATGATTGGTCTCCGGTGAAGAAATGCGGGCGAGGTACGGGGCTGGCAGCGGCTGCTGGAGCAGAGCTTTGTAGTTCTTGTAAGATCTGGAGAAACGTGGAGTATGGTTCCACGATCGCAGGGTTTTCCTCTCGCTCCATTTCGGTTGATGGGCTGAGCTTCTGTCACGCTCAGGGAATACAAGACAAAGGTAAAGTTCAATATGAGTCTTTATTTGTGCTCCAACATAAATATCTCCTCAGTGGATCAAACAAGGAAGGTGAAGGTGAGTTAATAGTCTTTAACTGAGGATTCAATTCCGCTGGTAAGTAATGCAGGTTTAGATAGCAGAGAGGCAGAGGCATACAGGTGAATATAAGGTGAGTATACTCAAATCTTGATGAGTGGTGAGCAAAGTCCAGCAGCCACAATTCCACAGACTAGAATGCTTCCGTGAGGCAGAAGGTGATCGTACAAACAGGTAAGCAGGCAGGTAGAGAGAACAGTCAGGCGTCAAACCTTGAGCTCAGCCATTGAGCCTCTGGCTGAGCAATCTCTTGTAGTGGTTTGTTGATGACGAACAGGTGTTAGAAATCAGGTGATTGTGATCTGGTAAATGGTGGCTGTGTGTCTTCGGTGTGGGCTGATCCAGGGTCAGGTGAGTGTGACGGTGTGACAGCTTGCTGTACACAGAGGCTATAAAGTGGGGCAATTCCAACTCTGCAAGGACAGTGTTGTGCTTCTGACTCACAACCTTTGACCCATTTAATCCCACCAGTCACAATTGTGACCACAATTTTTTTGCTTGCATGTTTTTCTGTAGTATTAAAAAGCAACTCCTATTATAAAACACATGTTCATGTATAATGAAAATTTAAGATGTCTAAATGAGTTCAGGGCAGGTCTAACATGATTGGGTAGTTTGGCCATGTGACCATACACATTCATTTTCTGGTACTGCTATCTGAATGGAAGGATTATGTCAAAGATCAGAAATGACAGGTAAGTTTTGTAAGTTAATTTTTAAATAGCTAATACATTTTTTTTGCATACATCATCATGAAAGGGTTATCTATACATACATATTAAAATTATATTATTACATTGTTTTTTTTCTTTTGTCAAACTGCTTATAATTGAAGACTGGTGGTATAACACAGGGAGTCTAGGTCTATAGTGTAAATGTATTTACAAAATTACAAATCTCCAGCAATTAGTTTAAAGACTGGTTTAACTTGTTGAAATGTGTTTTATTCCATTAACAAGAAGTAAACAGTGTCTGGCTCAGTTTCAAATATAACAAAATAGCAATCTTATGCAGCAGTTTGGCACAAATAATCAAGTGAAATGCCACACAAATTCATATATGTCATCTCTGGGGAAATAAATGGGATTTAATGGGTTAAGTAAGTTATGTTTTCTTACTGAACTACTACTTACTATTAAAATGCGAATTAGAGCAGCCTACTGCTTATGCGTAATGCTTGTTAATCATTTCTCCGATCAGAAATGCAGACATGGTGTTATGTTTACATGGCATGATGCAATGCGATGCCTAAAAAGACAGTACTAAATCATAGTAATCAGTAATTATGTCGCCACTGGATGCAACAAATGCTTCATTTGTAATGGCTTTTATTGTTTTTGTGTTACATGGCATCACGTGGTAAGGGGCTTAACCCTTTCAGTGGTGAGTTTAAAATATTCCACAGGTTTTTTTTAGGCGTCCATTATTTTAGAACGTTTGCCATTGCTGTTTCCATGGCGACACATCATCCTTGTCACATGATACACCACGACCACAATAACACTGCAAGTCGGATGGATCGCTTTTATTTAATTTTTCCTTTTGTATTTAAAATATTCACAAACTTGCTTACCATGTAATGAACACTATGATATTCCAAATCATAAATGAGTGTGTTTTGTAGATTAAACACCTTTATAAATGATTGTGATCATGATCTGTAACATGAGATAGGCGCCGCCATGTTTGTTCGCGCTGCAGTTCAGAGAGTCCTGTCATGCGGATTTACAGCATGCAAATTCACCAGTTTCTCCCAAAATACATGATAGTGAGTGGCCGGAGAACTGGGTGAAGAATAGAGTGAATTTTATAGTTACTTACACTATGTGTATCTGATACGAATAAAACACAACGCACTGGATAGCTGGCCAATCAGAGCACACCTCGCTTTTTTAGTACGAGCTTAGTACAAATCGACTCGTTTCAGGAAGGCAGGGCTTAGAGGAGAAAAAATAATATGCTGTATGTGGAAAATAATGAAACTTAACCGCCTAAACACATTGCATTACACCAAATACACAAAATAATGTTTTTTAACAACATCATATGACCCCTTTAACAACAAGAATTGGACCTTTAAATAAAGTGTGAGCAAAATTATATACTGCACGGATTACCTCATAGTGTCTGGCATAATGCACTCTCCAGTCATATTCATAGATGCAGTGTCGATTCCTTACAAACCCACTGTGCCACCCTCTGTCAGGTCCAATTGCTTTGCACACTGCAAGATGGGCTGGTGAACGAACGGCATCTGTAAACCACAAGGATTTATGGGTTAATTAAACCCAAAAGCTGTGTTTCCTCTGTTGGGTTAAAAGCGTTCCAGTGAGAGCCAGGGCCAGTTGCATTTCCACTGTCACTTCCGTGGCTTGATCATGCCTTCTCGGGGCCTCCTCAGAGCCAACAGCCAGGGGTTTTCAGATCGCTCAACACCTTGGTCTAAAGCAGGCCAACTTAAGAGTGGTCATGAGTTAGGAGGCACTTGACACTGTTTCTCATTTTCATATCAAGCTATCAGCTAACATTAGCATTTCTAATAAAGATTTTAATCTGTTTTAAAACTCACCTTCAGTCACCAGCAATCATCTGAAAGAACTTATGATTACAGCTAAAGGCTATAAATGCTAACCATTGCTTTAATTATATGTTATGCTTATTAAAATACCAGAGACCATTGGAACAACTTAGACGAAACAAAGTCTTAGTTTATAGTAAATAATTGATTAGTTACCATGCACACCGAAATTAAACTGCATTTTGAAACTGGCAAAATGCTGGCATGACAGTGGAAAATCACGCCTCAGCTTAATACTGGAAAGATTTGTGATACTGCCCATTAACTTAAAAGCATGGACAGAGGCGCATTAAAATTAAGAATCAGCCTAATCTACTGTAATGCAGTTATATGTAAAATAAAAGAGTTTACATACTCCAGGGCTCTCCTCTGGTATGAACCCACTGAAGGTCTTGACTTCTGCAGCCCTGGTAAGGGTCTCCTTTCCATGGGTGCACACAGGCACAGGTCCTGGAGTGATAGTAGGAGAAGCATCTGGCGTTCACTCCACATGGTCTAGCTAGGCATGTTTCACGACATGTGCCATAGTAGCCAGTGCAGACCTCATTGGCCTGACAAACGAAGTCTTGCATGCAGTTGTTACACTTGTGTGGTGTGAAGGATGGACAGGGTTGCTGTGGGCATTTATACTCAGCAGGTTGAGGGTGTATGGCAGAGCCCCAGCCAGACAAGCATGAGGCCTTACAGACGGTGGATCTACCTTCAGATTTGCACTCAACTCGCCCATTTTCCTGCTCAGCGTAGCAGAGAGGCAAGGTGCTCCACTGGCCTCCAGAGCACCCCACTGTGTGTGGGAAAGGCTTGAGTGATCCACTACATTTAATTCTGACTTGCTGCTGGACAGTGCTGTGGTACAGCTCCTTGCAATGGTTGTTCTGAAGATTCGCAGCATTTAGAGGGCCACATCCATTTCTATTGAAGAGTCTCCACTGCTGTGAAACATAGTCCTTAAAAACCTTCTCTACAATGTTCTTTGATTTTCCAGTGACCAGCCGATATTTCGACCAAGCTAAAACAGCTTCCTTTTCTAGGGCAAACATGTAGCGCACAAAATAATCAATCTGGTCAGTGTAGTATTTTGTGCACTCCACTGGCTCACCAGTTTGGGAGTACTGAACAAGCGATTTGCGAAAAATATCCAGAATGTTGTGTTGGTCTCCAACCCCTGTGCCCATCATCATGTGGTGAAATTCTGTAAGATAAAACTGAAATGAATGTCCTCCTCCTGTGAACTGAGATCTAAATTCAGAAACATAGTGACATTGGGTAATTGCACTGTTCTTAAGTCGTGAATGTAATGTGTTGATGAAGTGGAACTTCTGAATCACATTGCTGTATTTGACAAAAGTTTGTGTCCACTGGACATCATTTCGAAGAGACCCAAGTATTTCTTGTGTGTATTTCTTCAGCTCCTGGACAGTAAAATAAATTTTTGTCAGACCAGGGACAGGTTTATATATCACACTGTTGATTTCACCTTCAAGAGCTGCATAGTTCATAATATTCTGAATGCTTTCCTCACAAGCTGGACCATGGAACATCTTATGGCACTTGCAGAACACTTGTGCGGTGTCCTTGATGTGTTTACATTCTCCATGGTTGCAATTCACATCTGAACAAGGAGTTTTCAGCACAGCATTTCTTTTAAGGAAGATATTGAAGTCTCTGGGAGATTTATTATGGTGTCCTGCTCTCTGACAGCTCAGCTTGATATCAGGCACATCTGTTTGAGCATAATCTGAGGTTTTTTTAACAGCATGAAGGAACTGTATGTGGCGGGTAACTTGAGCGCCCAACCTGTGGAGAAGCTTATGCTTTATTGTTGCACACTTCCGAGTATTGATCAGATTTAATAATTGTTTTTGCATACTGGATGTAACATTGTTTTTAATGTTTTGATCAACAGTAGAACCCTTTTCTTGATGAATTATGTGAACAGACGTCTTATTTTTAACACTAATGTAAATTGACTGTCCAAAGGTAAACTCATTTCGAGCTTTTTTTGGGTGCGCAATCACTACCCATTTGAACCAGTGGAATTTGCTCTCCAAATGATGCTTAATATACGAAGCTAGGTTTCCTCTACTTGAGAATCGTTGACTGCCGAGTTTCACTGCATCCTTGTGAGCCCACTTCTCAAAGTCACTAGCACATTCAATCAAGGCATCCCGCGTGGCTGATAAAGTGTTGGACAACTGTTTGACTGCTTCTTGTACCTTTACTTCATCATTACAGCCCTTTAATTTGTTATAAAACACATTTAACTTCAGTCCTGAAACCATCAGAGTGGTGAAGTAGGCGGAGTATTGTACCAAAACATTAAAATTACCATTGGATTTCTTGATGATGAGCTTTAAGAGATTCTTATTCAAGCCAATATTATTGTTCTCAGTGATGTATCTGTATAAATTCGCAACACTCTTGTCTGTGCCAGTGTTTTTATAAAAAGTGGTGAACATCTCAGCCAGCCTGGTCTTCTGTTCCTGTGTGGAGGCCAAAGGAGCAGTCTGTATGAATTCAGTTAACTTAGCCCAGGAGTTCTTGATCACGTTCTCATCTTTGCCGTAGCTGCTTGCATAGTTTTTCCATTCCATTTCAGTTCGCAGGGTGGAAATTTGAAGGGAGAGAGAGTTAAGTTTATTGTTGACCTCAGCAAATTGTTTCTTCATGAACTCAAGCGTTGGATCTGATTGTGGAATATATGAAAAGATGAAGCTAATTGAAGACTTGATAAAGCCAAAACTTACGGCAACTTTGCCAAAAGAATCAAAGACTTTTAGGACTTTTGTGGGTGGGTCACGAGCTGTGTCTTTCCCCTCTTTTTTAAAAACTTCACTGAGACTTTGGAGAAACTCTTTAGTTGCTGTCATGCCCTTCTCAACTTTATTGACTTTGGAGACATCAATTTCAGCTGCGCCTAAACAGCTGTATAGAAGCAGATAAAGGATAGTGAGGAAAGTCTTGCTAGTATCCATGACAGCTTAACCTGTTTAAAAAGAAAGGAAGCATTAAATGTGTAAAAAGAAGAACTGAATATGTGGCCTGTGGCCATTTGAAGCATGCAATCACACTGGTGTGATCACTCTAGGCTGGTCCCTGGAGCGTGCTATCACACATTGTGTTCAGAATGATTAGTGCATTAGCTAAATTTTAAAATCAAGTGTGAAAGGTTCTCAATCTTCTCATAATTAGGGCTGGGAGTAGCGAAATACATGTAACGGCGTTACATATTTAAAATACAAAATCTGCGTAACTATATTTTGTTATAATTACATTTCAAATAGCCGGTAATCAAATTACAGTAACATCCAAAAAGTATTTTAGATTACAAAAGTGATTACTTTCAAATTTTTGTTATTTCTTCATTTAACATTGAAGTAAACAGTTTGGGGATTTTAACCAATAAGCAAATCCTCAGTTAAAAGAAACTGCAGCCTGATTATGTAGAAACCTGAAAAATGAAAAATGAACGACACAGAAAGCTATTCGCGTAATGCATTTCTCTTGTGGAAATACAAATTTTAATTATAAATCTGAAAAAAGACGTAACATTTAAGTGCAGTGTAATCTATTACAGCAGCGGTTCTCAATCCCAGTCCTCGTGCCCTACCGCTCTGCAAATTTTGTATGTCTCTTTTTGTTAATGCACCTGATTCTGATAATCAGCTCATTAGAAGAGAGCTCTGTGCATGAATTGCGTACCGATCAACATGGTCCCAACAGAGTGTTCACTACTCCCTGAGCAGGAGAAATCCGTTAAAGTTTACTTCACTTCAGAAGATTCAATCACAGATTTGCGCTGTAAATAAATGAATACGATTTAAATTATGTATTGCACACTTTTATGCACTTTGAATGGAATGTATAAGTTCGCTTCGAACTGGAATCATGGCGGAATATCTGGTGATGTCCACTTTGCAGGGCACATACGTTCGAATAAAAGAAACATCTGAAGCGACAAGAGAAACATACAAAATGTGCAGAGCGGTGGGGCACGAGGACTGGGATTGAGAATCGCTGTATTACAATTATATCTAATCTATTCTACATTATCATTACAATTAATATTTCTAAGAATTTAATTGAAAAATTACACAAAATTCACACTTTTCATTACGTTAAAATGTGTATAAAATAAAAGTTTACGAAAAGTCAAACAATAGCTTTTGTGTGCTTTACAGATGAACTTGAAGTCTTTCTTTAAATTCAAAATGTTCAAGAAGAGATCATCTTTGGTGTGGTAATCCTTCGTGCTAGGATTCGTCGTGAAGAGATGATTCTTTTGAGTCAATCTTTTAAATTAAATATTTTGTTTAACGAAACCATTGCAAATGGTTCAAACTGGAAACTGGATAGATCTTTGGTGTGTTTCCCAAAAGCATTGTTAGTGAACTGTGGATGTTGAATTACATTGAACTATAATGACATTACTTGTTGCGACTGCTTTGGCCCTGTCAATTTTGACTCAGCGATTCTTTTATCATTCGCTTCTCCGTACAGAGGATTATCAGTGAAATAATCACAAAAATTTTGGTCCATTCTTTAAAAAAAAAATTAACTATTGCATAATTTGGAGAATTGTGCCAGTTGTTTTGGCTACTTTTATTATATGTTTGGTGTGTTTAGATCAGCATGGAATCCCATTCATTGTTAATTTGACTTCATAAATGAAAATGTGCAACCTTTTTCATGCTCACTTCTGCAACCATACACAGGGCATTAGTGAAGGAAAAACATGCAGAAAAACTTTGATTAAGAAATAATTTCAAAGTATGAAGACATCTCTGCTTGAAAAGCTTAAAAGCATTGAAATAGTGTGTACCACAGCAGATATATGGGCTTCTCATCATAGAAGTTTTCTTGGGATGACCTGTCATTGGGTCAAAAAGGAAACACAGGAGAGAAAATCAGCTGCCTTGGCATGCACAAGACTCTGAGAACATCACACCTATGATTGAATTGCAGGAAAAAATAAGTGATATTCAAAGTGCATTCAATATCCAGGGTAAGGTCTGTGCCACAGTCACAGACAATGGCAGCAATTTTGTCAAAGCCTTGTGAATCAAGAAAAACGCACTTTTCGTGATTACAGATGGTGTGCAGTTTGCAGATATTAGTGCAGTTCTTCTGGAAAATTCACAAGAGCCCTCCCAAGAAATCTCTTGAAATTAAATAAAATTGATCTCCTCCACAGTGAATAGACTTGTTTTCTTGGCTTTATAATTCCGACCATTCTTGGCCTAAAAGTCAAGCTGACTGAAAAGATCTCTCAGGTACAGTTCTCAGCCAACATCATCTCAGCACTTGTCAAGTCCATTGATATTCGGTTCAGAGAGGTACTAGCCTCCCATGATGCCAATAACAGCAGCATGTACCATACCAAAGTTTCGATTGTGGGGGCTTACTGCTGAAGTTATGAAATATGTAAAGGATAATGGTCCAATAGTCTGCTCTAATGTACATTGTGCCTTCTGCTGAACTGACCACTGCTGAAAATCAACAAATGTCAGGAGACAAGCAAGACAACTTCTCATTTGAGAATACACAGATGACAAGCAGCACCAAAGCAGAAGAAGAATATACTGAACTATCTGCAAGATCCATGCAAGGCTTTGGATTCAATGAAGCTCTATCCAATCATCAAATCCCTCTAAAGGGCTAATTTTCACTCCATAGCGTGACAGATGAGCACTTTGAACACACTCTCTTGCTGCATTACAGTCGTCCTTATTTGGCTCAGGTTGGAGAGTAAATCAGAACTGCATGATACAAACTCGAGTTGTAAAGTCAAAATTGTGAGATATAAACTGCCAATTCTGAGAACATTCTTTTTTCCACTCAAAATTGGACTTTATAACTTATAAAGTCGCAATTCTGACTTTTTAAAGTTATTTAAGTAGAAACGGGCTTCTATATGTATTAGTCTTTACTGTGGTAAATTCAAATTTATATTACATTGACTGGTAGATTTAAATGACATAACATGTTTTTAGAAATGCTGTGGAAAACTGATGTTGTTAAAAGTAAAATATAAAGGAAACTCAAATCTTACGACTTTGTAATCTTTAGTAAAAAAACATTTTAAAAGTAACCTTCCCAGCCCTGCAAATAAAGTTACAGCAGAGGCTTGTATCCCTTTCATCCCTTTTAATAACAGCTTCAGTGGCGCAGAAGGTAAGGTACGTGTTGAAGTCAGTTTGGACACAGTCAACTTGGGTTTGCATATTGCCGAACATTTTGTCGGAAAGGCATGCATTTTCAAAAATACTGAAGAAAATAAAAGTTGAAAATAGCAGATAATAATAAATATCAGAAAATCCAGCTGTTAACAGAATCTTTAGCTATGTGCATGCAAATATTAAGTGCAACAGGGACATGAATGTTATATATAACTTCCTCCTCATTTTAAAACACCACCACACAGCTAAAGAGGACCGCTCGGGCAACAAAATCTTGTTTCTGTCTCTCTCATTTATTGTGAAGAGAGTACTACATACATATTAATATGTATTTATGTAAATGCAAATATAATAATTCTATTAATATATAATATTAATTATATATAACTATAATATATTATAAATATAGTAAATAATTAGTAGCAAAAACCATTTGTTTTCAAACTTTTAGCACTAAAAACTACTTTTATTTAAAATCTTGCTGCACCATTAGTCCAATAGTCCAAATTCGATAAGATCTTTAAGAGGTAGAAAAGAACTTAACTTGAAAACTGCTTCTGTCTTGCTCTCATTTAAATGTAAAACGTTTAGAGACATACAAGATCTTAAATCAGCTAGACATGGAAGCAAAGTTTCTAAAACTTTCCTGTCATTATGTTTCAAAGGTAGATATGTTTGGGTGTGGTCTGCTTACAATGAGAAACCCACACCATGCTTCTTAAAAATGTAACCTAATGGAAGCCTGTGCAAAGAAAACAAGTAGGTGCCAAAACAGAGCCTTGAGGAACACCACAGGTAAGTGGTTGCTATGGATTAGATGGTGTCCAATGCCTACTGAAAAGGTTTGGTTAGTCAGTATTAAATGCTGCACTAAAATGACTAAAACACCAAAGTCAACAGAGAGCAAAATATTGTTAACAAGACAGACTCAAATCCTCTATCTATCCTAAATTCTGTGTGATATTAGTAATTTTCAATGCTATTTAGGGCAGGGTCAGTTTTTAAAAAATATTTAATACATTAACATATTTTTTGGTACAATTGGAGTACCTTGTTTTTTTTCCCTGGTGTGGATTTAAACTATTTTTACACATTACATAATATCAATCGATCAATATGTTCTTGAAGTTAATTGTATTGTAGAATTTTTTTTTCTTAAGTATCAGTTAGTACCATAGCCTTGTGTGCTGTAGAGGTGTTGCGCATTAGGCAACTTCGAGTTTGAATTCCGTCTTGCAGGCCTTTTCCGAACCTGCCACCTTTCTTTTTTCCCCCAGTCTATTACACTATCCTATCCTAATAAAATCTTTAAAAATTAAAATTTTTTGAGGTATCTGCAAATATCACTGGGTATGCAAACTGATCTCATATATTTTGACTAACCCTCCGATTTACACCTCTATAATAAAGCACATATTTTGCATGAACATAGTCTACATCCCTAATCCTATCCAATACCTACACTTAACAACTAACTTACTGTTAATAAGAAGTAAATAGCAAAAGTCAATAGTTAATGACTGGTTAAAGTGAGACAATAACCATTTAGGAAAAAGTAATATGCTATTGAGATACAATACGCAAAACAATAAAACACCAGGATAACTTACCTCAACACACGATCATACAGGTACAAATTCAGACAAAGAATAGAACCCATACTGAGCTATTTATAGTAAAGATAATGAATGACATGACAACCAAAAAAAAAGAAAAAAAAAGAGGAAATGTAAAAAAAATCCCAACTTCATTCAAACTCCTGTTTTGTTATCCTTTATCATTGCAAACTTGTGCCTTATTATGTTTTTACATTTTATTATTATAAGCCATATATCTCTGACAAGCTACATATATTGTGAGACAGTTGTCTGAAAGCTCAGATCTTTGGGACTTTCAAAAATAACAATAATCTTGCTTAACATTCATCTTTACCTTCATGCATTTTAAAGTTTAGTTATTTTTCTACTTGCTTTCAACTGCTATTCACATTAAAAGAAATTATGACCAGCATTGCCCAAACATCACTGTAGATATATTAAGAAATAAATGATTTAACACTTGAATGCAACGCTGGTAGATTAACTCATATTTCACTTTACCAATGAGAAAACATTACCATATAAAGAGTATATTATTACAATAATAGCGTCTTTAATTTTTGCTGAAATGAGCTGTTGACTTATTGCCTGTGCACCGCAGAGGTATGGAAATACATATTTTGACAGGCAGGCAGGACAGCCTTGTTGTCACGCGAGGAGCTGCGTGTGGTGAAGAGCGTGCCGTGCTTCTCAGCGCGGCCAGAAACAAAGGAACTCAGGGAA
>JAUCMR010000091.1:16998614-17014269 GCA_032357425.1 Enteromius argenteus | reverse complement strand
TGTTCTTTGAGCCTACATTCAGTACGAGTAAAATACTCAAGTTCTTTTAAAATCGGATACTTTAATACTTTTACTCAAGTCTTATTGGAATTGATGACTTGTAACTTGTAATGGAGTCATTTTTACAGTAAGGAATTTGTACTTTTACTCAAGTATGATTTTCAGGTACTCTTTACACCTCTGCTGCAATGATAGAAGCCTATGATCCTTGAGTATGGACTATGCGCTTTGAGGCAAAACATATGTTCTTTTAACAAGTAGACAGGTTCACGGGTAACTTCAAGAATGTTTTATTGTCACTTTCAACAAAGCATCAGATGATGATGGCCTACCATTGGCTGAAACAAAAATGTATGTCTACCCTAATTGTCATCTGTGCCTCTGGAAGTTCTAGATGATCAAATCCAAGAATCTGTTAAGGAACTGTTCCCTCAGCTAACCAGCATACAGTTGTCAAATATTGTGACATACTATGGTACACAATATTCTGCTGGAAAAACCATCCCATATGGTTCCACCGGTAAGAACATTTGATTTTGTAGAGATTATACAGACCGTGATTTTGGAAACCAATCTCTACTTCATTGTGAAAAAACTCCAGTACCAGTGCCTGGTACCTGGAGCATTTTTGGAGCACTGGTATCTTATATGGTGGAGGGAGTGTAGCTAGACAGACAACTTACATACAAAGAGCACCTCAAAGCACTATGTGCAAAGGTGGCTGCTAGAAATAACTTGCTACGCTGTTTGGCTGGAACATCATGGGGCGCCAACACTACCACCTGGCGAATCAGCGCACTAGCCCTTATCTACTATATCAAATATGTTTGATATGATCAGGGCAGCCACGATTTGTGCGCGAACATATAAGGAGGTACAAAGTTCCATCAGTGAACGCCTCACATTACCAGATAATCTGCACTGAACATCAGGACCAATTGAGGTGCTCAACAAGATTTTTGCTCTAATAATCAGGAGTGTAAAACCGGGACAAAATTGGGCTAATATTCCTGTAGTGTGAGCCAGGCTTTATGCACTTCATTCCTATTTCACTTATGGTGTTCATTTAGTAGTTGTTGATTACGCTTGTGTATCTTTCGTTTAAATAATGTATATTTTTTTTACACTTGTGTCTTCTTTGAGTTGATGATAAAGAAAGGTTCTACAAGTTAGAAATCCCACCAATCTATCTTATGAAATGTATAACCATAATGCATCTGTTACTTAAGGTGTCCTTTTCAGTGGAAACAGTTTCACAATATTGGCAGGTAAAAGTTTTCTTCAATGTCCATTCTCATGTGGACTTTAAGGTTTCCAAGCAAAGCAAAACTCCATACTTTTGGCATCTTTAAGGGTCTTCTACAGTATGAGTTTTCATGTGTCTATTAAGGCTTATTTTATGATTGAAACTTTGTCCACACTGCTGGCACGTGAAGGGACTCTGTTCATTGTGTATTCTCATGTGGACTGTCAGGTTTCCATGTTGAATGAAACTTTTTCCACACTGGGGGCACGTGTAAGGCTTTTCGCCAGCGTGAATTCTCATGTGCCTTTTAAGACCTATTTTACGAGTGAAGTGTTTTTCACACAGCTGGCAGGAAAAAGGCCTCTCACCATTGTGTATTCTCATGTGGACTATCAGATTTCCATGTTGACGGAAACCTTTTCCACACTGAGAACATATGTATGGATTCTCTCCCGTGTGAGTTCTCGTGTGAATATTAAGGTTTCCTGGTTGAGAAAAACTCTCTCCACAGTGTTTGCATGTGTAAGGCTTCTCTCCAGTGTGAGTTCTCAAGTGCCTGGTAAAGTTTTCTTTTAGAGTGAAACCTTTTCCACACTGAGGGCATATGAAAGGCTTTTCTCCAGTGTGAATTCTTATGTGTCTCTCAAGACTTTCTTTACGAGTGAAACTTTTTTCACAGTGTTCGCAGGGAAAAGGGCTCTCTCCAGTGTGAATTCTCATGTGGACTTTAAGGTTTCCTTGTTGAGCATAACTCTTTCCACACTGAGGGCATGTGTAAAGGTTCTCTCCAGTGTGAAGTCTCATGTGTGCAGTAAGGTGTACTTTCTGAGCAAAACGGTGTTCACACTGAGGACAGGAGTAAGGTTTCTCTCCAGTGTGAACTCTCATGTGCTTGGTAAAGTTTCCTTTTTGACTGAAACTTTTTCCACACTGTTCACAGGTGAATGTCTTCTTTCCAGAGTGAATTCTTATGTGGTCTCTTGAGTTGTTTTGTTGACTGAAACTCTTTTCAAACCGAAAGCAAGTAAAACTTCTAGTTTCTGTCTCTTGAGCTCTTTTTTGTGTGGAAATCTTTTCAGTCTGAGACCAAGATTTTTCTCCAGTTATGAAATCATGAAGATTCTCATATTGATTTTCCTCTTCATTCTCAAGTGCTACATTCTCCTCTTTTAGTGCCATTAGATCTAAAGTGAAAAAACAAACAAACAAATAGTTAACAACTGTGTAATGGCAAGACAACAGATATCAAAACAATTACATATGTAATGCATCAAAACAATAGGTTACTGTTGTAACCCCAGTTCTCTGAAACATTGAGTGGAGAGAGGAGACATATGTAATGCATCAAAACAATAGGTTACTGTTGTAACCCCAGTTCTCTGAAACATTGAGTGGAGAGATCCACCTATGGGAAGGGCATCTGTACCTGACCTCTGCAGAAGCATCCAATTGCACCAAGTCTGGCTTGACAGACAGAAGCGCGCAGCCCGGTAAGGCCCCGCCCCCGCCCCCTTACCTGAGGGAATATAAGGCCTGCACGCTCTACTACTAATCCTCAGTAAGTATTTTCGCTTCTCGTGCAGCAAGCGGGGCAAAGCTGGTGGATCTCTCCACTTCATGTTTCAGAGAACCGGGGTTACAACAGTAGCCTGTTGTTCTCTTTTATCATCTCGTGTTCGAGATCCACCTATTGGAGAGACATGGACAGCCCCTGATTGCCCAATACACTCACAGAGAGGACCTGTAAGCCCGAAGAGGACGGTCTCCCCAAGGGGCGGTGTCTGACTCGTCCTATAATCATATACCTGGCAACCCTGATGCAACACATAACTGCTGTACTATGCAGGGCTTGAACCAAATATAAGGCACACTCAATTTGAAAACCCCACAACACATATTAACACCCTGGCAGGAATGTAATACATGCTTGGTGACCTGAATATGTAAGGCCTAATGGCTCATTCATCCTATAAGAACCATTACTTAAAGAAGTAGGGAGGAAGGGCGAAAGGAAAATAACACAAAGCGTCTAAGATGACCCAACTCCTAAAACAGAATGCGCTACTGAGGTTTTAGTGACATCCAGACGGTTGTAATGCAGAAATGTGTGAGAAGAAGCCCAGCTGGAAGCAGAGCAAACGTCCTGCAGCGACACACCCTGGAACAGGGCCCAAGAGGCAGCTAAAACCCTCGTTGAATGACCCCTGATCTAACCCGGGGCCTGCACTCCCTTAGATTCGTATGCCAAAGATATAGCCTCCACAAGCCCGTATGAGAGGAGTTGCTTCGATATGGGACTCCCCTTAAGAGGGCGCACCCATGAAATAAAATCCTCCTCTGAGGAAAAAGGCGGGGGGTGAAAAGCGGACAGCTCCAACCACTCTGAAGTGAACGCAGGGAAGCACTTTGGCATGAAAGTTGGGTTAGGCTTAAGAGAAACCTTATCTCCACTTGGAGAGAACTTAATGCACGAAGAATGAACTGAGAGTGCATGTAGCTCACTAACATGCTTAGCTGATGCCAAGGCCAAGAGCAAAGCCATCTTGAAGGACAGCAGCTTCAGGGAAATGCTTTCCAGGGGCTTAAAAGGATACTGAGACAGAGCCTAGAGCATGAAGTTTTTACGAGTGCATGCCGCCCTGGCGATTGATATATGCCACCGCTGTGGTATTGTCGCAGCGTACGAGCACATAATGACCCTGCAGATGAGGCAGGAAATAATTCATTGAGCTTTCCATATGGTCAACATCGAACACGAGATGATGAAAGAGAACCAACAACTTGTACAATAAATAAGTGATTCTCAAGTGCAGTCCGCAGGGCCCACCGCTCTGCATTTTTTGTATTATCTCTTTTATCTGACACACCAACGAACCATGCTATATCGCAATGTATGATGGGTAATTATGTAAGTTCCATGAAAAGCGGTAGATGATGTCTGTGGGTGAGCATGTCTTCACCATTCAAAATCAAAGTATGCCTTTTTATTTTATAATGCTATCTTATTGTTCTTCATAGTAGGTGCATTTTAACGTTTTCCCAACGAATCCTTAACTCTTGCCGTGTTAAAGCAAACCGCACCAAAAATAAAAAGCAACATTGTAATAATTTTAATTCCTGTTTCAGAACAAAACAATCAATCTACAGGTGTGAAAGCACCCTAAGTTTTAGGTATCCCCAGAACGTGTTTAAGTTTCAGATCAATATACCCCACATATTAATTATTACACTATGGCCAAAATAACCATTTTTGGATAGGAGCAAAAATATACTTTCTTTTGTTCAGATTAAGGGGCAGTTATAAAATTCACTTCCAGAGGAGTGAAATCTTTTTCTTTATTTTTTTCACATGCTTGCAGCGAAAGGCTTACCAAAACAAAGCAGCTTTTTTCACATTTTCAAGTTGGAAGCTGCACTGGGGAAACAGTATGTAGAAGACTGCTTTTCTAGTTTTAATAATTTATTTGTAATACACTAAGGAGATTTTTACATTTTATTTTTTTTCTTACTTGAATGCTTTTGTCTAAATGTAAAAGATAATGCATTGTTTTCTCTCTATATTTGTTCTACTGCTTTTGTATGTTCTTATTTATAGTAGCAAAATAAAAATATAAAATAAGAAGTATTCATATTGTGATTATTATAATAATATACTAAGATTACTATAGTAATTATCATATAAAAAGGTAAGGAAAAGATGCAATGCCATTAGGTAATTTTGCTTTTGAAATTAAAAATAATTCATTTTTGAAAATCATAGAGATTAATTTTTGCCAACACAGGTCACAAATGTGGGACCTGAGATCAGCTTTCAGAATAAAAACCAACCTGTTTGTTCCTCAGTATCTTCATGTTTGACTCTGAATGTTTCATCAATCTTCATGTCTTCACTCTCTAGTTTAATAAATGCCATAGTTGGTCCACTAGGTTTTTATTTCTGTGGACACTTTGTCCTGTTTAACACAAAGAAGAAAAAAAAGAATGCATCAAACAATCCAAACTAAATCTCTAGCTGTGTCTCATATTCAGTAGTTAGTACAGTGATAAGTTATATCAGTCAGAGAAGAGTTAATAGACTTAAATAACCTGACTAGACAAAAAATAAATAAAAATTGAACAAGTGAACGAAAGAACAGTATTGAAAGTAAGTTACATGGTGTGGTATTTGATTTACATTTGGTATTAATTCTGTAGATCACATTTAATTGATAGGACGTTCATTAAAACATGTGATTAGTTGTAATTGTAGCAATCACTTTAATTACTAATGTTAATTTGGTGTGTGTGTGTGTTGTTCCCGTTGCATTAACACTGTTTGACCAGCGTGTGACGTCAGCGTGCGGCGATTCGAGCGCTTTGCACGGTTTTGAGTTTAAACTCCATTTCTTCATTACTATTCGCCAGCGACCGATTTTATGTTAATGACAAAATGATTCACCATATAGGGAGCAAAATGAAACGTTCCTTTGCTGTTACTCTCATGCGCTTTATTCTTATAAATAACGTAAGCAAGATAAAGCATTACGTAATATTTCATTAATTTTGTTTTGCTTGTAAATACTATACAGTGAATGCTTTTTTATGGATTTAAACACTAGAAATGCTTAAAACAAACCTTACTTCAGCCAAATCCCGGACACTGGAGCGCGGCGCAGCCTTATGACATCACATCGTCAGACCAAAATAAAAGCCCTGTATAGTGCAAAGAAGTTTGTGTACAGAAAACAAAGATATAATTGCGTATTATAAGTATTCTGTGATAAAATGTTTAAATATGCGTGTTGTACAATGATGTACTGGAAATAAATAACAATTTAAGTAATATGTGAAATTTGCCTGAAAGGCTAAACAGGACTGTCTGGGTGGAACATGCACAAGAACAATTACCCTGCCTTATTTGAGATATTTGGGTAAAATGCTGTATTATTTTGCTGTATTAACAAAACTCAAAATATGTTGTTTACATAGGCTACCTAAAAAACATATTTTACAGTCACTCTTATAAACGTTGATCATAAATAGCTCAAAGATTTCCTTTCAGTTTTCCTCAACATAACTTAAAGGTGCAGTGTGTAATTTTTAGTGGCATCTAGCGGTGAGGATTCAAATTTCAACTAACGACTAAGTCCCCCGCTTACCCCGCTCTTTCGAAAAGCATACAGAAGCTACGGAAGCTGACACAGGACAAAAATGTTGTCGTCTGTTACACCTGACAGTAGCCAATCAAGCGAGGAGGTTTATTTATAAGTCAAAGAATTATATTTACTTAATTATTCAGTAGACCAATATGTTATTGCGAATATTATTGTTACTCATTGATCATTGTCTCAGATTTATTCGCTGACTTTTAGTTAGATTTTTTGTATGACAGTTAGTAGGGTTGGGCGACGTCTACCAAATTGGTATCGGATGAAGTCAATAGTGAAACATCATGATGAAAAGTGAAAGTCGCTTCCTCCACCAACTTCAAAGCGCTTCGCGTTCGCGCGCCTATAGTGTCTGCTGTTACTAGGCAACCATGAAAGCGCTGTCAGTTACAAAATAATTTCTGCTTTGGATTTTAAACTGCACGGCTCTGTTGAAAATGAAGAGCTTGCTCGCGCAAAACGCGCTGCATGTGAACTATCCCTAAGCCTTTGGTGACACATTAAATAGTGAATCTCTCCCCTGTCGTCTCCCCTCACGCAGATTGTCCGGCAGGAAGAAACGGCGCCCTGGATGTCAGTGGATGGCGCGCACGGTCTACGAACACTCAGCTTTCACGATTTGAAATGGCTCAAATCTACTTTTTATTAAGTTTTAATTAATCAATAAATACCATCCAAGGCTGACTTTTCCAAAACACTTCTTTATTTGCTGCTAAGAAGAAACCCCAGAAGTTATGTGAAGTATAGCTCCATTGTTGTTCAAAGTAAAAGAAAAGGGGGGAAAACAAGGTCATATTATGTTATCAAGAAATTCTATTTTTTTTTATGTATTTTTGCCGTATCGAAAACATACCAAACCGTGACACTACTGTATCGTATCGAACCGAACCGTGATTTTTGTGAACCGTTACACCCCTAGTTCAAACCGTTTAACCTGACTGACAGTGAGATTAGCAGCAGACATTTTTCTCCCCGTTTACAAAGTCAGGGACAACCAGACTCAGACTCTATACCGCAAGTAACAGAAAGAGGGAGAGGAAGAGGGAGAGGGAGTGAAAGAGGAAGAGGAAGAGGGCAGAGAGGCAGAGGTACATTCAGGGCGAGAAGAGGCAGAGGTGCTTCCCGGGAAGATGGCAAAAGAGAGGATGAGGAAAGGGTGGAAGGCCGGAGAGTTGTAATCAATGTTTGTAACATCATTTATAAAGTCACTGTAACGGAATTATATTCCGACATCACAATACAGCTAAAAGTACTACCGTTATTTACATAGCAGGTCTGAACATGTAGAATCGTCATTTTAACAGTTGTCTGTAGTTGGATGTGTAAAGTGTCATTTCCTGGGTAACAACATGTTTATATGAAGCCAGCCACAGTAAAATACCACTACCAAGGATTCAATTCCTATACAAGGAAAGTCTCCAACCTTTCTCTCTTTCTAGCAGATACCTCTGGGAGCCATTAATTGACAGACAGACTGGCATACCACTGGAATGGTGGAAACAGAATGCATTCTGTCTGTGCTGCAATATGTTGAAATTCCTTTCTCCACCTTCCTCCTCTGTTCCCAGTGAGGGAGTATTCCATTAGATTGGGATCATCTTTAAAGAGGAGCAGGCTCACTGGAGAAAATGCAGAGAACTACAACCTGCAGCTTTTAAACTGGGAGTGAACATGTGTATGAGTGAAGTTCAGGTATAATTGTTATAAATTATTGTTCACTTCAGACCAAAAATATAGAAATCCTACAGAGTGCTACTGTATAACACAATTTTTGTTTAGTATCACAACGCAATGCAAATTTTAACGTATTTGACGTAATCTGCATTGTTTACATTGTTGCTTGGTCTTTTCTAAACCAAAGTCTTTGTCTGAGATTTTGTCATCAGATTTTTAACATAAACTCTGATCAGCATTTTGTGTTACACGGAAAGAGCTTTATCAACATCTGCTCTGTTGTATGTAACACCCATGTCCGAGCCTGTGTCAGAGGTGTGAAATCACAACGTGCATACCATAGATGTAACAAGTGTTACCAAAACCGGTGTCCATATAGGAAATCGAATGAATTTCCTTCAAGTTAACACAAGGCTTAGAACTGACAAATGCTAAAAACAAAATATAGATATTGAACACCATCAAACACATTCACCTTTGGCTAATCTTAACATTGATGTGGTTGCAAAGGAAATGCAGGTTTGAATGGCATTTTTTAATTCTAAATATTTGAAATATTAACCATATACCAAGAATAAAGAGAAGATAAATTAATTGATTGCTATTTGACATCTTATTAAGGATGTATCATCCCTTTCAAAGTTTAACTTGAAAATAGAATGCTTTTTGGCAATTACAACATTTTAGATAAATTTTTAAACCATTTTAATCTCTCATAACTTACAGAAAACATTTGTTGTAATAATAATTATAATGCCTGTTTATGAATTTTAGCCTACTGTATCATATTTATATTTTTTTAAGATCAACCTTGCTGTGTGCATCCTACATTTTCTTTTCTAATAATAAATATGTTAGTATCACAACCTTTATGACCAGTCCTAGAATATCAGGCCATCCTGATTTTATAAGTTGAAATCACAAAACAATTATTTAGTTTCCATCTTTTTAAAGATATTTTTAAGAACGCTTCTGTTTACTCTTGTTACAAAACACTTGCTTCATTTCACATCCTTCTTTATTTTGGACCTCTTGTGGATTTCTTTCACAGTATTATTTTTGGCAGTAAGAAGTGAAACTACAGAAGCAAAAGGGTTTTAGTTGCTGAAAATGTAAAAACCTTAAAAAGAAAAGGCTAACTGTGCATCATCAGCATGTTGAATCAACACTATTGAAGGCACTGCTTTATAATTTTGTCTGCATTTTCTCAGAATTGTTTAAAGGTAAGCGTTGAAACAATCAAATAATATGACTCTGGAAATCATTGTAAAAGATTAGAAGTTCATCTGACTTAATTCCTTCTGATTTTTTGACATTACCCATTTTGATTGAGATACTTTCTGTTTGTATGTTAAAACATTTAAAATATTTTCTACTTCTAAACATGTCGTTTTCATTTTATCTGAAAATAACTGTGTTATATTTTATAGAGTTAAAGACAAAAATTATTTCTAAAGAACACAGGGCTCTAGTTTAAGTATGCACAAACAATGTGTTAATAATAATTTACAAACAGTCGCCATTCAAAAATTAAATGAATAAGCTTTACACCACACTGAAAAATAAGTATACTGCATTAGTTAGACTTAAACATTAAGTGACGTAAATGCTTTCTTGGGGTAGGGGGGAGAAAAGTATTAAATTTGTTTTTCTTAGGAAACAGTGCATTGTGCATTCAGTATATTTTAAAGTGTTTACTCAATGCACAGGGATTAACCGATGTAATGGTATTTCCTTTGCTGCTGCACAACACCATTATCACTGCACTTACACTGATGTTCTCTTTCTTAGGAAAACCAAAGCTAAGAGACGTCAAGAATTTCTACTGGATGATTTATTCTATTTAAGTGATTATAACAGGGTAAATATCAAAATGTCTAAGAGAGAGCATGGTTTGCGCTTCAAGAAATACTGTAGTTTGACCTCATGGCTGCTTTACTGCTGTACTTTCATAAGTCTTATAAATGCATACTCCTTAAAGGACTGCACCGTCAGAGGGTCTTTGAAATATGCCCAACACATAAATGTGTTTTGTGATAAGAGGTCCCTGCATGTCGTACCAGGGAATATACCAGACAAAACCACATACTTGGACATTTCTAACAATGTCATACAGAGGATAGTCAAGAAGTATTTCTCTCAGCTGTGTAATCTTAAAAGTCTTAATGCACGACACAACAAGATCAAGGAAGTGGAGGAAGGAGCGCTAAGCAGTTTGGTGGCTTTGCAGGAATTAAATCTGGCCAACAACAAACTGAGAGATATCTTGGGAGGAATGTTTCAGAATCTGGGAAACCTCACTGTGTTACATCTCAATGAAAACTCAATCACAAATATCAGCGTCTCTGCTTTTTCACCCCTCATCAGTTTAAGAAAAGTTAATCTGTCCAGAAATCATCTGAAGAAAATAAGCGAGGTTCAGCCACTCTTTTTATTACCACAGTTACAGGAAGTGCACATTGGGAATAATGGCTTCACCTCTTTTCAGACCTCTGAGGTGTCCAACATATCTTTGACACTAAAAGTGCTGGATTTATCTCAAAATCCTTTGAAAGAGTTCCTTATCACTGCAGATATTTTTCCTCAACTTGATCATTTGGACTTGGCTTTTATTACTGACAGCATGACATGGGATGTGCAGGACAAATGGTATCTAAAAAGTGTGCAGCATCTAAATCTAAGTGGAATACAATTGCCTCCAGAGAAGATCACAGATCTCCTACAAATCTTCAACTCCTCTTTGGTCAGCCTAAAGCTACATTATCTGGGGAATGTAAAAGTGAGAGCTTTGATAAAGAACGTTTGTCTGATTTCTCCTTTAAAATTTCTAGGCTTGCAGTGGAACAACATTACATCTATATCAAAAGATGAGATGCAGTTTTGCACACAGTTAGCTGAACTTGATCTCTCCAATAACAGACTATACAGTGTCCCTGCTGTTGTCAGCAGCCTACCAGGTCTTCATTTTTTGGACCTCACCTTCAATAATATAAAAAACATAAGTGGAGTTGATTTTGCCAACTTAACCCAATTACAGACCCTTCAGATTTACAGTAATGATATATCTTTTGTTGACAAATTTGCTTTTAAGGGTCTGAAAAACTTAACAACTCTTATGATTGGATCTAACAAACTTTCTTCCAATGGATATTTGAAAAAAGAAATTCAAAAACTTAAGAGTTTGGATCTAGCAAATAACAAGCTAGACTCTGTCCATAAGGGAGATTTTGACTCCTTAAAATTACTCAAGAATTTGTCTTTACCAGACAACCAAATATCATTTATTGAAGCAGGGTCCTTTAGTGGACTGACAAATTTAATTTTCTTAAATTTGCAATCAAACAAGCTCTCTCGGAGTGGAATAAATGCTTTTGTGTTTTCCGGACTTCCAAACCTGAAAACACTTCTGCTGAACAATAACTATATTTCATATGACAGTGAAGACACTCTTGCACAACCACCCTTTAAACATCTAAAAAAGCTAAAGACCCTGAACATTTTTAGCCAGGGCCATAAAGGAATGCTTCATTTACCCTCAAATCTTTTCCAGGGACTGTGGAATTTGGAAGAACTTCAAGCAGAGAATCTTAATATAAAATATTTACATCCAGATACATTTACTTACACTCCTTATCTGTGGGTACTGGATCTCAGCAGAAATGAATTCATTTCACTCACAACAAACATATTTCTGCCACTCCAGGTCCTCAAGGTACTCCACCTGTCCAAAGTTGGCTTGCAATCTTTGGACTTTCTGATTAACGCAAATCTCACTAAACTACATCTGCTGCATGTAAGCAAGAATGCATTATCTGTCATTAATGAGACTTTAATCCAGTCTCTTCCAACACTGATATACCTTGATCCACGAGGGAATTATCTCTCATGTGACTGTACCAATGCCTGGTTTGTCAACTGGACCATAAGTAGCAATGACACAGAAGTTGAGAGTGCTTTTGAACTCACGTGCAATTACCCAGACAAACTCAGAGGACATAAACTCATGGATCTTGATGTAGGTTCATGTAATGTAGATGTTGGATTTTTCTGTTTTATATCCACATCTACACTGGTCTCTGTGACCCTTCTTGGCTCTTTTCTCTTTCACTTCCTCAAATGGCAGGTTATATATGCTTACTACCTTGTCCTTGCTATTCTCCGTGATAATAAACAGCAGAGAAAGCCCAATGGTTTGCAGTATGATGCGTTTATTTCCTATAATGTTCATGATGAATTGTGGGTAATGAGGGAACTGTTACCTCAGCTGGAAGGCGAGCAAGGCTGGAAGTTGTGTTTGCATCACAGGGACTTTGAACCAGGCAAACCTATCATGGATAATATTGTTGATGGCATTTACAGCAGTCGCAAAACCATCTGTGTGATTAGCCGTCACTACCTGGAAAGTGAGTGGTGTTCCAGAGAGATCCAAGTTGCTAGTTTTCGTCTCTTTGATGAGAAAAAAGATGTTCTTATCCTGGTATTCCTGGAGAATATTCCAAGTCATCAGCTGTCTCCGTACTACAGAATGAAGAGACTAATCCAGAGGAAGACATACCTCAGCTGGCCTAAACCAGGAGAGGACACCAGGGTCTTCTGGCAGAAACTGAGAGTAGCTCTTGAAACCAAAGGCACCTCAGATATGGACCATCCCATTGGTCGGGATTTTGAGGTCATCTAACTGTATCCAAATCAAAAAATATTCTGCAGCTTTGTTGTTTAACTGCTTAATTTTTATGTATACCATTTTTCCTTATTTCCTAGAGCATGACTAAGCGTAATTTCTTCTTCTTTTTTTTTATTTTTTTTTATTACACATATACACATTTATTTCTGAATTTATATAACAATTTTTTTGTCCATTGCTTGTTTAAGCTGGTCTTTTTGCTCATTTATGCTGGTCCTTTGCTGGTTTATGCTGGTCCAGCATATGCTGTTTTTTTCAACAGGGTTAAAGGTAGGGTAGGTGATTTCAGAAGGGCTAGCGATAGCAAGCTAGCTTTGAAAGCAAGATCCCCCTCCCTGTAAATTCACTTTGCAAAGACACACCTCCTCCACAACACATAAACGCACTCAGGCAGAACAGAGACTTAGCTGCAACATGATCAGAGACTGCGTTGGTGGAGGATTGAATGCAACGTTCTCAGATTAATTGGGGAGAAAACATTACACTACAAAGCACAAATTATTACAATAATGGCGTCTTTCTTTCTTAATGAAATGCCCTTATGACATGTCATGTCTGCACAAATGGTGTGCTTAGGTATACAAATACATAGTTTGTCCTGCCTGCCTGTTAAAATATCATAATGTTCGTAGCAAATATTTTTGTTGGATGAACATTTAATGATCCCATGCCTTTCACAGATGATATAAATACATAAAAATAAATTTAGACCTCTTAACTTTGGGATTGCTATCAGGATGTGAAGATAGTTTCAACCAGCATGACAAAAAATGTTTTTTAACCAAATCACCTACCCTGCCTTTAAGTCACATCATGACTAATGCAGGTTAAAACTGTATATATGGCATATATACTGTATAATGTATATAATCACTCTATACAAAATAAAAATATTACATCAACATGCTTTATGTTATTGATGGCTGCAGTTTACATTTGTTCATTTAAGCACTTTGTATGTAAATACCTTATCAGTTATGTTCTTAGATGCATCTATGTTGTCGATAAAAGCAGTGGATACTTACGTTAGATATAGATATAGAGGATGATGCAGAACACAAAGAATGATATTTTGAATAAAAGTTTGTAACCAGGCTGTTTTGGGTTAACACTGACTTCCATAGAAGGAGAAAGAAAAAAATACAATGGTCAAAAGTCAGTAGTGTCCCAAAACAGCATGTTTACAAACTTTTTTCAAAATATCTCCCTTTGTGTTCGGTAGAACAAAGCAATGCATACAGGCTTGGAACTACTTGTGGTTAGTGTGTTTTTTTTTTTATTAAGTGCTGTAAATGCTGTCTGTTGTACAGATTGCTTGTGTAAGAACAAAATGAAATGTTGATGAAAATAATCAGTTCGCAGGTCCAATATTACAATAAAATACCTTTTTTTCATGTTGATTGTAGCTCTATTGGTGTTAATTGGTCTATGTCAATGTATTTAAGCTTAGAATACCCAGGTCTAGAAACAGCATCAATAAATTGTACATTACAGTTTTTTTACGATTTTTTTACACTAAGATAAAAATTTCCACACAATTTGCAAAATTCTACTCCAAGGAGCAAAACACCACCACAGATTTGCACAACATTACACACAATGTCTGCTTCACTCTTTTTGCAAAACATCACACACAGTGATTTGTAAAACTCTACACAAATTTCAACACCTTAGACACAGATAAGGATTGTGAGATTACTTCCTTGTCATTACAAATAACCCTGGATTACCAATGACCACACTAATGAACGAATTGGATAATTTGAAAACGCAGCACTCAGGTGTGCTATAAAAGACAGCAGGTGAGTTCACCTGTATTCATCAAAAATGGAAGGAGCTAGAAGAAGAGTGAGAATGAGAGGGGGAGCTCAAAGAGGAGAAGGAAGTAGAGGTAAAGGAAGAGGCCTAGCTTGAGGAATAGGTAGAGAAGGACTTGAAGAGTTGATAGAACCTGAACAAAGAAGACGAGGACCAAATTTGACTCAAGAAATCCGTGCAACACTTATTGACCATGTTATCAACAATGGACTGACACTGATGGAAGCTGGACAAAGAGTTCAACCAAATCTCAGCAGAAATACTGTTGCGTCAGTAATTCGGACATTTCATCGAGAAAACAGGTAAGCTAACCACACAGTACATTGAAACTTAAGCTTGCTGTACTTATCATCAATATTGTTTACTGTGACATTTGACAGTAGGCTGCATGTGTATTTTTTTATATATACAGTATATTTTTCACATAGGATTGAGGGTCGAGGACACCAAGGTGGAAGGGGCCCTTTGTTCACCCATGCACAAGAGGCCGCCATTGTGAACATGGTTATGGCCAATAATTGTATCAGGCTGCGAGAAATTCAAGCCAATATCATCAACGATGACCATATTTTCAATAACATCCAATGAGTCTCTCTGTCAACATTAGCTGGAATCCTCAAGAAAAATCAAGTACACATGAAGAAACTGTATCTTGTACCATTTGACAGAAATTCAGAGAGAGTGAAACATCTGCGCACTGAGTATGTGGAGGTATGTATTGTTCATTTTACTGCTATGGTGTGGTATTGTGCACTGCTCATAATGTTCTGGCACAAAAAAAAATGTGCAATAGATATTGAATAGCATCCTATTGTCTTTTACTGTGTTTCAGAGAGTCTTGCTAATGGATGCAGAACAAATTCAGCATGAATTTATATATGTGGATGAGGCTGGATTTAACCTTGCAAAAACACAAAGACGAGGAGAAATGTAATTGGACACAGGGCAATCACCAATGTGCCAGGGCAGCGAGGGGGTAACATCACCCTCTGCGCTGCTATCACACAAAATGGGGTCCTCCACCACCATGCAAATCTGGGACCCTATAATGCAAATCTAATACTTGCATTTCTTGACAGATTGCAC
>JAUCMR010000091.1:16978170-16998514 GCA_032357425.1 Enteromius argenteus | reverse complement strand
GAACTAGAGATGTTTTGTAAAGAGGAATGGTCCAAAATACCTTCAACCAGAATCCAGACTCTCATTGGAAGCTATAGAAAGCGTTTAGAGGCTGTTATTTCTGCAAAAGGAGGATCTACTAAATATTGAGTTATTTCTTTTTTGTGGTGCCCAAATTTATGCACCTGCCTAATTTTGTTTAAACAATTATAGCATACTTTCTATAAATCCTATAAACTTCGTTTCACTTCTCAAATATCACTGTGTGTGTCTCCTATATGATATATTTCACTAATTTTTTTTATCATAACAACCGTTGATTTATACAGGAAAATCATGAAGATTAACAAGGCTGCCCAAACTTACGCATCCCACTGTAATTGTTAGGATGGAGTTCCTCGTTGCTCTTCCAGATGGCACTCCATCTATATCTCCACCAAAACCTCGGACTTCATTTCCCATAATACATCACTCACTCACACCTTTCTGTAATTTGCACTCACTCACCAGCAGCTGTTTCTCGTCACCACACCCCTTCCCACCTGCATATAAGCCAGAACCAAACACCCACACTTCGAGAGGTCTTGAATTCCCTTTGTGTTTCATTTCTGAGCATTTATTCCCGTGTTTGTTTTCCATGTTTGATTCTAGACTGTTCATCTGTTTATTGATTGTCTGCTGCCTGCCCCGATCTCGGCCTGTTTACTCGACTCTGATTCAGCCTGTCTACATTGTTCTGTCTGCCGATGATCACCTCTGCCTGCCTGACCATGCTTTGTAATAAAAGCTTGTCTCAGCTCCCTTCGTTACAATAATATACTCCTCAGTCTAGTAGGACCAAACTATTTTCCTTACACACACGTTGTTATTCACAGACAAAATGCAGTGATCTAACCAATAAATTGTGTGCCACTCCTCACAGATTCAAGCTGCATTAGCAAAACTGCATTACATGATTGTCGAGTATAAAGTTACCATCTGGTTACACACAGGGCACACACAAACAAAAAAATGCATGCAAACAATCTGTATTATTACATGATGATGCTAATTCGTCTGTGCCAGCTCTAATTATTTACTTGTCTACGATGTTCATAGTGATAATGTTTGCTGTTTAATGATTCATGTTGATAAATAATTATAGTAAATGCGATTAAAGATGTTAACGTGAATTATTTGAATGACATAATGCAAGTCAGCACGCTGTTATGTGATGTTATGCATCGTTATGTTATTGTTATTGTACAAGTCTCAAACAAAAAAGTCTCAAAGGGAATGGATCTTCTTAACAAATGAAACCTCATTTACTTTAACACTGGAGCCTTCAAACCTACTACTTGTTAAGGTGCATCCAAAGGCTGACTCCTCCCTCTGATGTCGATACCTGGATAGCAGTGATAATAAATCTCTTAAAATTGATACTTCCCTCTGGTGTGTTCTGAACTAAAAGTAGAGTACTAAACTACTAGTGCGATTTTGCGCAAACTATTTCCCAGTACCATTTGGAGGATTGCGTTCGCACTGACAGTGGGTACTGAGAAGTGATGTAAGCCGGTCAACAGCGATGTCATTTTCACGCAGCGTTCAACAAGTGAAAGCATGAAGAACGCCATAGACAAAGTCTTCAGGTACAGTATATGCTGTTTATAAAAGAAATATGTTGATACAGTGTTTTAAATCATGGCAGGTGAGGGTGTTTTCGTACCTGTTTAGCCAATCAGCTTACACTTACGTCACCAATAGTTCCTGGAACTATTTTAGACCCTACTCTGAAGTAGGAGCTAATATAGTTCCTCCAACCGGAGTTCCTGGAAGTAAAATTGTTCCTAGTTCCTGCGGTGTGAACATGACAAAAACTGGGTAGTACCACAATTAGTTCGGGTACTATGAAATAGTGGTGTGGAAGGCCCTAAAACCATTCAATAAATGAAGTCAAAACTCTGCATCTGAACACTCAATAGCTAATAAAAAAACAAAAAACATACTTAGAGGCTCTGGGTCAGAATTGGAAGATCATCCTAGCAGTGTTGGAATTCACACATGTAGTGTCCACAACATGGTGGCAACAGTAGTACCGTGATACCTAAAACTATGCCTTATTTTATTTATTAATGCAAATACTTTCACGTAGTGATGTAGGTATGTGAGAGAGAATTTGATGAATGTGTTTTTGGTCTGGATCAGCCTTCACTTTTAGGGTGCTCACATCCTTTTGAACCATTGTATTTTAAACCAAGCGTATCTTACCTAGTTCACTACTGCAGGGGTCTCCAACACATCGCCTGCAAGCTACCAGTAGCTTGTGGCCTGATTGGAGGAAGCTTTTTGTGTGAAAACATGACTGAAGGCAGAGTTCTGAGAGAAAGAATGCATAGGGCAGGCTATGTGTATAAAATAATGTATGATTTAATTATTTGCATGAATACATAATAGGAAACTATCTTCAGAAAAGTTTCAATGGCATTTGCTTTCCATCTTCTTTTCTTGTAATGCGTAATAAAGCAGTGTTTAGAAGCATAGCTATATTTAGAGAAGTTACCAGGGAAACAGCACATGACTGTCAAACTTTTGATATGTATTCAACCATTTAGCAGAGGCTGTATCCTAATTTATTTTAAATTATATAGATGCATTTTATTTTATATATATTTTATATTTACAGATTCATTCTTTTTTTTACAGACCAATGTAAAAATCAGTCCAAATTGTTGTAAATATTAAAAGGGTGATGGAAAATAGTTATCAAAAGTGTTGATTTTTAGAATAGAAAAGAGCTTACACCAAGGAATATTTCAATCCTTTTTTTTTGTCAGTTACTGACCTTGCTGTTCCAAGTTAACCTGTCATTAGCAGTTAGCAAAAAACATTCGCATAATTTTCCTTGATTGTGAGTGAGTGAGTGACATGACATGTAGCCAAGTATGATGTCCCATATTCCAAGAGCACATACACACCTGGAGCAGTGGACAGCTCTGGGAGCAGTCGTGGGTTTGGTGCTCGAGGGTCTCACTTTAGTCGTTTTATTGAAGGTGGTAGAAAGCGCTGTACATTCATGACAAGTGCAGCGCCGTGTTGGCATCAGCCAAAGCATGAAAGCGCAGTTTGAATTTGGCATTTGTTGGACATCACTGAACGTTCTAAATTCTAGTGGGAATGTACTTCCTGGATCTCATTGCATCACACACAGACATGACAAACTTGAAATGACTACTTCTAAATGTACCTATTTAGATTTGAAAATTAATATGTAATCATGTAAAACCTACGCCTCTGTGCTCATTATCTGTAATGTAGTCACACCCGCACACAGTAGTCATCCACGTGAGCTACGCGAACCATTAAACACTCCCATCACCTTTATTAACAAGGCAGCAAACTTCACCTACTTTCACTGTTTTTAAAAGAAGACGTGCTGAGGAATAAGCCAGAATTGACCTCAGAATAGCAGCGTGATCTGACACAGCTTCATTCGGCAGAGACGTGTAAGTATTTTAACTTAAATTAGTTATTTTTACAAAAACTTGAACTCAGTTTACTAATTGGGCTTTTCCAAAGCTACTTTTGCCAGACAAAATTGTGTGAATATGAGCGAAACATGCTGAAATATGACAAATATATTCCAATATAAGGTCTGCGTATATCACATTAGGCATATATACAAGCAACTTTTAATTAGGGTTGAGTGCCAGAAAATGCCCACTACTGTTTTTCCCAAAATAACATCTAGATAAAGTCAGGATACTTTTTTTTATTATTGTTGCTATTGACTGGATTGACAATAGTGATTTAGAAGTGCTCACCATGAAGCTTAGCATTAGTGTAAGTGAAAAAAAAATGCAGTAAGAAAAAAAGTGTTTTAAAGCTTGTTGTTTTGTAGAAAATCACAGTTATATATTATATGAGAAGAGTAAGGCCTGTAGATAGAGAGTAGGTGTTATTTCAAGAAAAAATATATTTTTAGAATGGCTTAATTATCGTTGTTACTCTTTTCTGAACATCAAATCCTTTGTTTTTCCATCAAATTTACTCTAACTAGTTGGTTAAATAAAAATATTTGGACTTTATATTTAAAAATTACCTCAGGTAAGCATGAAGTAGCTAGTTAACTAGGCAGTTAGCATCTGCTAATAATATATTTTTTTCAAATAGGCTATTTTAATTTTGTAATTTATAGTTAATGATTATATTCCTTTTAATTTTAGGCTAAACCTGTACTCTCATTTTGCTGTAAAGCAAATTGCTTTGTCAGACTGGGGGCATTTTACCCCACCTGTAGGGCAAAACAGCCCTATGGTATAAAAACTCATTTGAGTATGACAATGACATCAATTATGAACCATGATAACTATTCTGGACACATTTATCTTTATACTAAACAATAAAAAACTAATTGTTTCTAAAACACTAAAAATACATAAAAATGTTTTTCATGTGATTCGTGATAATACATATAAAGCACGTGTATGTCTGACAGCACAAAATTATGTTATTTTCGTTATGAGTAGACATTAGCATTAAGGAAATTCTTTACAATAAAGTTACATGAATAATAATGTACTAATATCTGAATTATACCGACTTCAACATGAGCTCATGATTAAGGACAAGAAAAAATGAGCTAATCATGAATCAATTAGGAGCATCAAATTCAGTTGGATCTTCACATGAATAACACATGCTTAACTTTTTAGTAAATTTAGTAATTTGATAGTTAATGCATAAATGAACATTTAGGGGCTTTCAAATAAATATTGTGTTAAAAGGATTGCTGGAATGTAAAAGCACTATGAAAAGATGAACATAGATCATTTCTCAAAGTCAAATAAATATACAGACTAAAGCAAACATTAATCACCCCAATGGCGATTTCAAACAAAACAAATTTCCAATAAAACATCAGAATTAACTAGAGCTAAAGCTCTAAAGCTACAACATTTTTGTCGTACGTTGCAGACGTATAAGTGAAGATGGTAATTCTGTTTTTGCTATTGTTTAGATCAGTGGTTCCCAACAGTGGTTTAGATGTTTAGTCATCCTGTGCCAACAGATTTAATGTATTCTATAATTTGCAGTTGATTTAATCTAGGGCTGTGGCTGTAAGTAATTTGTAGTTGTTGTGTTTCTGCTTGTTTTTCATCTGTTTTCTGCTCATGTTGGTTCTCTTTTCCTTCAGTAATTCTGCTTGTTAACAGAAGGTCTTCCCTAAAAGTCCATTTTCAATTCATCTAATTCACTGCAGCACTGCTTCACTTTTATCTTTAGCTATCTTTAATGTGGACTTACAGTATATAGATGTTGAGCAAGAGTTAATTTCATTGTGTTTTTTTTTTTTTTTTTGTAGAAATAGTTTTCTTGCTCTTTTTTATCTTGTGATTCTAGGAATTTGGATTCAACAAAGGACAAGCACTATAGTGTGACAATGAGAGCTTTCTGGGTAAAAGTGTTTTTAACTGCTTTTGCTCTTCATCTGAGTCTTCCTGTTTATGGTCAGGTAAATGTTCCCAACAGATATTAATCAGAATGCACAAATACAGACACATATCCATGATATCTTAAAAAAATTAACAACACTTTCATAAATTACCTGAGAAATTCTTGAGATTGAACAGTACACTTTATATTGTTGTTTCTGCAAACCAGTAACTGTCCTTTGCCCTATCCTTTAGTATGATTTTGGGGATCTAATTGCATTTAATCGGACATCCAAACTCAATCCAGATGTGACCTACTACATGCACTGGGCTGTATATGTGGGGAAGGGGAGAATCAGTGGCCTGGAGAATATAAAAAATGATGATGAGGATGTTTTCCATATCACTGGTAAACTGACAACTTCATGACGGCATTTTATTTAAACAAAAAATATATATGAATGACCGTGTATTACTACATTTCGAACACAGGCTAGTTTACATTGAAATTTAGGAAATTGTAGGTATTTCTCAAAATTTGGTCTCCACTTTATATACAATACTGTGCAAAAGTTTTAGGCAGGTGTGAAAAAATGTTAGCAGAGTTTGGCTGTTCCTCACCCAGTTTTAAGACTCCTATACAGTTGTTTCTGTTTCAGTTTATGACAGTTTATGACATTGATGATCATTAGCACCTGTTTGGTATAATTGGTTGATCATGCACCTGACTATAATCCTACAAAATCCCTGACTTTGTGCAAGTGTACCTATAAAGCTGCGTTCACACCGGACGCGAATTGCGCGAATAAATCGTGCTATTCGCACGTACTTGGACGCTTGAACATTTTGAGGTTACTCGCTTCATTCGCACATAAAATTAACTTAATAACAGACGCAAATTTGCGTCATGAGAGGGCTTCTGCCAGGAGGCTCCAGTCTCATGCATAGGTAGAGGGGAAAACCGCAAAATCTTCTAAATATTGTTGTTATTGTGCCATGAAATGCAGTTTTACGAGTATTTCACGCGAGAATATAGTTGTTTAAAATACAAATCTGTGGTTTATTAAAAAGGAGAGCGCCTATTTAAAAGTTGGCATCGCCGATTTCGGAGCCGTGAGCTCCACACCATCACTGGGTGCTCAGTGCTCATGTATCCGCTGAGGGCAGGCTCACCGCGGCTAGTAATTCTGACACCTGCCGCTGCCTCCCGATGTCTCTGTAGTGGTTAAACAGGAGGTAAAATTCGTTTTGGGTACATCTCATAGGCAAACTTTGGTTTAATGAATCTATTATTTATTTCCTTTTTGTTCCTGTTTCTATGAAACTATGAAGATGTATCATACAGCGACGATGATTTTGTTCTCCATAGTTTCGGAATTCTGCCTCCGCTTGCTAGTAATCACGTCACTACTAGAGCAAGCTCCTGATTGGTTAACTTAAAACTGCACGAATTTTCGCCAAAGTTCAGATTTTTCAACTTGAGCGTTTTGCGCGAATCGCGCTACTTAATTCGCGCCGCAGGATGTCTAATCGCGTCTTTGCATTGACTTAACATGTAAATCACTCGCGCTTGATGCTTCATTCGCGTCCGGTGTGACCGCAGCATAAGAATTGATGCTGGTTTGAAGGCAAAATGTAGTAACACCAAATATTTATTTGATTTTTCTTTTGTTCGCTAACTTGACAAAAATTAACAATCATTATTTATATTTCTGAAAGCTTTCTTTGTTTACAGCATTTTTTCACACCTGCCTAAAACTTTTGCACAATACTGTAAATCCACCAGAACTACAAACCACCCTTAATGTAGGATAAAATACTAGTTTATTGAACTGTATTTTACTCAAAAAATTAACTTTAATCATGCACTCTCTGTTCATAGGTTTTGTCTTTCCCAAGGGTTCTGACTGTATATTTGGAAAAATGAATGAGATCTCAGGTAACCCGTGGAAGTTTAACTACCTGGATGGAAAAATTAAAGTACGATCTACTGATGACATGAAGAAAGTCATAAGACAAATACACAAAAATTGCTGGACATGGGACTTGCTTATGAACAACTGTGAGCATGTAGCCACTTACATTCGCTATGGGGAAAAACACTTTGAGCAGGTAAAGAATGTGTTGTAAGCACAGCTGTAATGTTACACAAATAACTTATTTTATTAATGTGATTATATAAATTAAAAAGTATTTTGATCTACGTATATGTACACATACAAACTTGGGATTGGAATGTTGTTCTTCACAGATTGGTGCCAAATCTGCTCCTCTTTGCAAACTGAAGTTACCAACTTTTACTTATGAGGGTGAAGAAGAATTATAATGGCAAACAATTTCTTTCTCCATGATATGAAAACAACTTGATATCAACTTAGTGTCTTTCTAATGCTCATAGATAATGGGATATTCAATGAAATAATAAACTGAATGCAACTGTCATGTCTGCTTTCATGATTTTCCATAAAAAAAGACTCCAGTGGGCACTAAGTTTTGTCTAGTCAGAGGTCAGCCAAGAAGCCGGAACTAGACTTTCTCACGAAGACGTGTTACTTAAAAAAAAGACAGTGGCACAGGAGACAATAAATGTAACACTTTATTTAAATTAAATTAAACAACTGTGTAGTTGCTGAAGCAGTGATAGTTACATTAGCTCATCGTTAACTGCAAAAGATTTACATCTTACAGAGAATGTTTCACAATAAAATTTCAAGAAATACTTTGATTTATCACGCTGCTCAAAGCATTATGGGTAGAACCTCTCTACAATTTTTTGTCTAATTAATCAGCACAGCTTCACTGATGATTCATAATAATCAACCCCAAACCCAGGATAGAGTGGCTCAGTAAATGTGGTCTGGACTGTGTGGATGAGGCTCATTTTGTCAGACACGCTGTAGTAGGACACAGTTCCTGCGTTCTCATCTACATACACTCCTATTCTACTGCTATTGGGCTTCATGGGGAGATCAGTCTTTTTGTTATTGTGTCTTAATGAGTAACTGGAGGGAGAGCAGAACAAACTCCAGGACTGATCATTACGTCCAAACCAATTCTCATCCCCCTGCCCCTTCCTGCTGATGCTCTTATATGACACTGATATATCCACATATCCAATCCACTCAATCTCCCAGTAACAGCGTCCACACACTCTCTCTCTACACAACACCTGACGATAATGATCAAATCGGTTTGGATGATCAGGATATGGCTGCTTTTTGACAGTATATTCAATCACTCTGTTCTTATCAGACAGGTGGAGACCTTTATTTAGTGTGCTTGTATCCAGAGTGAGGCGATGGTAATCTGATGAAGATAAAACAGGAAGGATTATGAATCTGTTGGATCTTTAATTGTATATGAGGTCTTCATGTTCAGTTTATCAACAGTGCTTCAGTACAGATTACCAGATACATGGTGATCAATTTTTTAGATTAGATTCTCTGCTTGTTTTCTCAGTGACTTACATTGGAGAAAGTCGTACCTGGTCCTGGGAGCAATGTTGCTGAATCTGACTGTGGAAATCAACAGATACCATAAGTGCGATTCTCAAATCAAGAGAATGATTTTGCATTTCTAATATGATGTTCCAATAGCAAATTCTGATAGCAAAATGCCTTGTTTTATGAGTAATACTTAATAATATCTCAAATCACAGCAAGGTTGTTTTTCAGTCACACATGCATGTTTCATAAGGTTTCAAAGTTTTTGTCAACACTGTTATTAAAATGTAATAAAATCAGGTAATATCAAGGACAGCTGTCACTTTAAAGGACCTCACCACAGTTCACCTCTGGAGAATACATCACCATCAGACTAAGTTTTATAGTTTTAGAGTATTTTAAATCCTAGCGTTAATGTTTCCTGTGTCACAACCATGATATGTCAATACCATCTTCCAATTTCTCAGGAAAGGATTTGAAATATTTAGATCATTTTATTCTCCTTAAGCAGATTCCATTAGCATCTAGCATTAACATAAAAAAGGCTACTACATAAACTATTTGCTTTGTGAAAAAAATGGCAAATTTGTCAACACCGTCAGATGTTGTGTTCCAATGATATATAAAAATACTTCAGTGTGACTCTTCAGTAAACATTTTCTAAACAATAATATACTCTCTTTTTCTTGTGTTTGTTTTGTTAATAAGGGCCCAGGACTTCACCTCTGTCAGAGATCTTTTTGAGCTCTTCATTGCAGAAATCCTGCAGTTTGTGTCTCATCTGACTGACAGATTGTCTCACGCCATCGAAAGAGAACAGAGCAATTAAGGGATTGTCATGTACATCTGTAGATTCAGGAGGTGCTGATAGAGACTGGAAACTCTACAGAAAACAGAAATTAAAACTTGTCACTTAATATCCATTTCTAATATAAAGGCTCACTTCACATTTGGGGACTTGTGGGCAAATTCATAAACATGTTAAGAGTAAATAAAACTTTTATCAGGTTTGAAAATCACCTGATCCAATTTTGAGAAATGTAGCTCAAATTGGTGCATTCGAGTTCACCATACTGGAATCAGGAGAATGAAATATCAGTGATTCTGTGAACTGCTGGTGGCACTAGTGGTGTTTAATACCATACATCTTTCCGAAGAAAAAACTGATGCATCTCTTTCAAAAGAAGGTGATCAGATGTGATCTGACTGATGATTACATAATAACACACTGAATAACACTGCCTATTCTGGTCAAATAAAATGTTTCTCTGCGATTTTGATTTTGCTGAGTCAGATGCATTCCTAGGTCAACATATATACATCTCAACCATATCTCTACACATAAACCTAACTTTAGCCACGAGTAATACCTAAAATCAGAGGAAATGATAGATGGATGACACTGCTATACAAGCACCAAACATGGATTGTAAGCCTAAACTTTACAAAAACTATAAACTGGTTGTTCAAATCTGATTGGTTAATCACAATGTTGTTCCAGGGTCAACAAAGATGTTGATCCAGAAACGTGTTGTACTCAGCAAAATCAGGATGTACGTCTCCTGTCACAGCAGGATCTGTGATTCTGTTCTTCTAGATCTCTGTTACCTGTAGAAAATGGATGTGATCCTGTGTCTGTGAAAGCCGCTCCAGCTCAGAATTTCTCCTCCTCAGATCACTGATCTCCTGCTTCAGTTGCTTCAGTCGTTCTTCAGCTTGACTCACTGCAGACTTTTCTTGATCTCTCATCTGTTGTATCAGCTCAGAGCGTCTTTTCTCAATGGAGAGGATGAGCTCCGTGAAGATCCTCTCAATGTCCTCCACTGCTGTCTGTGCAGAGCACTGTTAGGACACACAGCGCAATCACACAGTGGGCTTAGATGGGACTGAATGAACAGAATCTGAACTGAGACTGAAACAAACTTGTCTGGGTCACCTTATGAGACTCCACAGACTCTCTCAGCTGCTGAAGATCTTTCTCTCTCTGCTGGATTCTCTGCTGAAACCTTTTCTGAATCTCCTTCACCTGCATCTAGAGGACAAACAGGAAATGTCACTAAACTAGTGGCATAAGGGATAAGGGATGTTGATCATTTGCCACTGTCTTATACAAACTAACATGAAGATTAAGGCCTGTAAGTATTGTAGGATCTCATAAAACTTGATTAGAAAGATCTTTAAACAACACAAAGAGCAATATTCCACAAAGAGGGCCAAGACAACATAAATGAGCATTAATCAGATATTCTGCCACCAAGAAGTCTAACTTCCTTAACCTCAAAAACTTCAAACAGTGTACAAGACTCCATACCCATCCTTGCTGATTGGTTTCCCAAGACATCACTCCCAATGATATCAGCCTGCTAGCAAATCAACAAACCTGCATGGGAAACCAATGAAGCCATGGAAAGAACTCCCAACAGATTTAATACACAGATTAAAGTTCCAATCTTTTTACTGTGCAAGTAAATTATCACAGTACTTTGATATTACTGTCTGTTGCTGAGTTGTTGTTATATGGCCAGTTCAAAAGCCAATTGCTGATTCAGCTGATCAGCCATAAACAGTCATTCTGTCAAAATTCCCTATAAATATCATAATTTCCATTTCCTTTTAGCTAAATTTACCTGTTTCCCTAACAGTAGCATAAAAGTGAAACTATTGTAGAGGTTCACACTGACAGTTGTGTTCTGCATAAGCTCTAGACAGAAAATAAACACTAATGGATCAGTACACTGAGTATAAATTTGATAATTGTAAAGTCTATTTTACAAAAATATGAGCATCACCGTTACATAAAAAGGATAAACCTCCCAGATGATTTTATTCAACAATTTATTTTCTTCTCTGTCAGTCTTCAACTTCAACTTACTTCCTTACTACCTTTCTAGGCCTTGAATGTGGGAGCGTCAGATTTCATTAAAAATATCAAATAGCAATAACACGGGCAAGTGTGAGCAATATTTCCAGTTTTAAATACCTGTTTCTGTGTTCTGTGTGCTGCAGCTGATGCAGTGTTGTGGTGTTTATGCTCATATTTTGTACAAAGCACACAAATGCATTGTTGGTCAGTAATACAGTACATGTCCAGCTGTTTGTCATGTTCACGGCAGATCATGTCCTGCAGTCGTCCAGTGGCATCAATCAAATTGTGTCTCTTTCCTTTAAAGAAACTCTCATGTTGTGCAAGGTGAGTTTGACAGTAAGAGTTCAGACACACAAGACAGGACTTGACGGCTTTGTATTTTCTTCCAGTACAGACATCACACTGCACTTCTCCAGCTCCAGCGTAACAGTCAGCAGGAAGTTTAGTGTTCTTCAGTTTCTCCACCACTTCAGCCAGGATGGTGTTTTTACCTAAAGCAGGTCTTGAACTGAAGGACTGTCTGCACTGAGGACAGCTGTAGACTCTAAACCGATCCTCCTGATCCCAGTGGCCTGCAATACAGCTCTTACAGTAACTGTGCCCACAGGAAATCGTCACTGGATCCTTAAAGAGTTCCAGACACACTGGACAGATGAACTCATCCTGAGAAAATCTGGTTTCTTCCATTTTACTGCATGAATACAGAGACACAAACACAGCAGCTAAAACACACTTTGGTTTCTATTTTCCCTGAACTCATGAGATTCCTGTTTCCTGGTTCTGGGTTTGCCTCACGTGTGTAAAACAGGTGTGTCTGCAAGTATAAAGGTCACAGATAATAAAACATCCTCTACATGTCAGTCCTAGGCAGACAATTAGATTGATAAGGAACAGAGTACAAACAGACCCGGATCTGAAAAATCAGATGGCACTGCAATCTACTATAGTGCAGTGCTTCTCAAACCTGTCCTGGGACCCCCCTTACTTTTTTGTGGACCCCCCAGCACTAAATAAAATGAATTCCACTAAATTGAGTTGCAAAATAAAATCATTTGACTTGATTTGCTGAATAGTTTATAGTACATTAAATATATAAAAGAAATACAAAGTACTGTATGTTTAGTTTGTTAAGGATGATCATTTCACAAATTGTAGTCATATTTAAAGAGGTAAAATATTAAATATGATTCTTTTTTGCATGTGTCACTCTGCGTGTTCCTAACAAGATTTTCCTAAACTACATTTCCCAAAACTCCATGCAAGGTGAAGGTTCATCACCTGGGAGTATAAATGTAAGCCAGTGAGGGCCCATTTTGAGGGTGTAAGTTTGGAGATTTTCCTGTTCCTTTGCGTGAAAAGAATTTGATAGTATTTGGATAGCTTTTTGTGTATGATCCCTGGACTGCAAAATTAACACATAGATTTGGATTAACCTATTAAACTGACAATGGCTGAGAAATCTGGAATGTCTGGGAAGACCAGTATAATGGATCATTTTTGGTGATCCGACTCGTACAACTTTAGGTAAAGATAAAGTAATCTGCAATCATTGTGGTATACCTTTTCATGGTTCCATCCGAGCTACATCAAATTTTAAACGTCATCTACAGGTGAGTACTGTTTGTGGAACAGGTACTTTAAAAACACTTACATATGAACATTTCCACAAAAGAATCACACAGATATAATTTTATCATTCGATAATAAATGTGGACATTTTGTTATTTACCAATGTAGAGCAAAAATAATTTTGTTTATGTTGTTGCATGCAATACATTTTGCATGGGACACAAAGATTTAATGCAATCAATATCGATTAATATGTCTGGCACTTGTACTACACTTCTTTACCTTGTCAGGCATCAATGCTCATTCCAAAAATTGAGCCTTTCCAGTTACCATCATTTAGTTACATTAAATAACTGATTGTGGTCACAATATGTCTTGTGCTGTATGTAGTTTTTGGAGACACATGAACATTGGAGTTAATCAAAGTTGACCTAATGGAGTTTTCTTTACTTGTCTTGTTTTTCTAGAGGAAACATCCTGAGATTCTTAGTGACACAGCTACACTCACCAACAAAAGCTCAAATTCAGTCTGGACAGAATGACTTGCTTGACCTCACGACAAAATTGCCAGCCACTAACTGTCATCATTTGGAGCTTACAGATAGCATTGTAAACTACATTGTTAATGGGATGCTGTTACATCCACGCCAGGCTCCACCCTCACTCCAACACAACGCTCACAATGACCCAAGTTCTGATCACCAGCACCTGACAGCAATCATCACACCAATCAAGCACCACATAAAAGCACACACCACTCTGCACTCCCTCTCCAAGCTCGATCATTCGAAGTGGACTCGCTACTCTCAGCATATTACCTGTGATACTTACCTGTTTGAACTTACCTGTGATCTCCTTGTTGGCTCCTCGTTATTCTCTGTCTCCTCCAGATTCCCATCGATCGTCTTCCTCGTGTCGTCCAGTGAGTTGTGGTGTGTGGATGTGGTGTTCGTCATTGTATTCGTCTTCATATGATCATCTGTGTGTACAAAGGAAATAGGACTGGTTACAATCTCATACAACGCTCTCAAACATTCTCAAGATTGAATACTCACCTCATATTATCATCCTGTCTGTTGAACTCATTACAATAAACTGGGAGATTGCAAGGGATTTCTTCTCCAGTGCTCCATCACGTTCGCCACATATCCTCATGTGTATAATTCTGATTCCTCAAAAATCGGATATCTGATCTCTTGTTTCACAGGCACAGCACTAAGATGGGCGGAATCGATCTGGAATCAAGCGGGACCTGCCGTAAACATGTATGCTGCGTTTACCCAACATTTCATGGAGGTATTTGGACGAGTAGATCAGGAAACATCAGCTGGTGAGGAGTTATACCATTTTCGTCAAGGCACACTCAGTATTCAAGAATATTCTGTGAGATTTCGCACTTTAGCAGCATCCAGCGGCTGGAATGAAAGGGCCTTGCTGACTACATATCGTGAAGGACTCCAACCGAACCTCCGAATGATGTTGGCGCCTCACCATGACTCCATGGGACTCGAACGCTTCATTCAAATGACCATACGTTGCACTGCCCGCATCTCATCATATTCAAAGCCATCTCTGAGCACTGGATTCGCATCTCCTAGCCCACCAGCGGACCACAGCCCTCCAGAACAGCCCACCGAACCCATGCAAGTGGATTCTCGCCGCTTAACCCATCAAGAACGTCAAAGACGCTTATCAATGGGTCTATGTCTGTATTGTGTGCAGTCTGGTCATCAGATTCGGGACTGCCCCACACGTCCTGTATGTCCATTGGTGAGTACTATCCTCCCTATGTACGAGAAGTTAAATCCATTTACTTCCAATCTCACTCTTACTGCAAAGGATGTCTCCTTCACAGTGGCAGCCCTCATCGACTCCGGGTCCACGGGCAACTTCATCTCTGGTGCCCTTGCGCGATGCCTCGGTCTTTAAACCACACCTACCGAAGTAAGATACCATGTTCACTCCATAACTGGAAAGTCACTTTCCAAGAAGGATGTTAAACATCGCGCTCGACCGATTCATCTACTAATAGGGCAATGTCATGAGGAAGAGATATGGCTGTTGGTTGTGGAGGGCTCCACCATCGACGTGGTCCTAGGGCGTCCGTGGCTGGCGAGGCACAATCCCATCCTCTCTTGGGGCTCAGGAGAAATATTGAAGTGGGGCGACACCTGTTGGCCTGAATGTTTTCCAAAGCTTCTACTTCGTCCTATTGTTTCTATCTCCATGTGTTCCACGACAATTGAAAGCCCCATTGAAAAACAATCTGTTAATATTCCTCCTTGCTATTCTTCATTCCAGGACGTGTTTTGCCCCAAGAGAGCTGCCCGCCTGCCACCAAATCGACCATGGGACTGCGCCATAGATCTGCTCCCGGATGGCTCTGTGCCCCAAGGACGAATCTGTCCACTCTCCATTCCTGAAACAAAGGCCATGGAGAAGTACATTCAGGAAGCATTACAACAAGGATATATCCGTCCTTCAACTTCCCCAGCTGCATCCAGCTTCTTCTTTGTGGCAAAAAAGGATGGTGGGCTACGACCTTGTATAGATTACCGAGCTCTCAATGAAGGTACAGTCAAATTTAAATATCCCCTTCCACTCGTCCCGGCTGCCATTGAAAAACTCAGAGGAGCCAAAGTATTCACCAAACTTGATCTACAAAGTGCGTATAATTTAATCAGTACACACAAAGGGGACGAGTGGAAAACTGCTTTTATCACCCCTACTGGCCATTATGAATACCGGGTGATGCCTTATGGGCTCGTTAACGCACCGTCTGTGTTCCAGAACTTTATGCATGAGATTTTCCGCGATTACCTTCACCAGTTCATGATCATCTACATAGATGACCTTCTGATTTACTCCACTAACCTAAGCATCTAATCACTTGGGTGACTTCCGGAGTGAACGCTGGCGCCATTAGCTGCCGCTGCTCCTTGGAAAAACTTAAATTTTAGCTTTTTAATCTTTTGATGATTTTATTCACGTAATCTTGTTTTTTGGGCGAGATTCTCTCTGTCATCTGAGACTGTCTGCGATACTGCACGGACCTGTTAGTTACTACATGCAGGATTATTCTCGGCTGTGACAATGGTAATCGGGAAACTACTTCTGTGGCTTGCCGCTGCGGGGATTATCCTTGTTTCAACTCTTCGTCCATTGTCATCTGTACACCGATACTCGGCAGCCGAATTGCTGCAGCTCCGTGGCCGCCACGGCCCACCTCCACCTATGCTGTACCTCCATCAGGAAATCATCTATGTACCGCGCCGTAAATATGCCCACCGTGGCTCACGCCAGAGTTTTAAGATCGACTCTACAAGAACAATCCCTTCCTTCTGGTCTTCAAATTGCCGTCCCCGAAGGAATCCTACTCGCTCTGCTGATCCTAGTCTGCTAGCAAAGCTCACTAAGGTGGCTCCATTAATCTCTGGTAAGAATGATCTTTCATTCGGTTTGTGAAACTTCCGCTCACTGTCCAATAAGGGGCCGTTTGTGTACGACCTGTGACTTGGCAACAAAGCAATGACTTCTTTCATTTAAAACTCTCTACTCCTCCTGGATATGCTTTCACCAGTAAACCGCATAATGTTGGACGCGGCGGAGGGATAGCAATATTACATAAGGAGAAATGGAAAGTAGTCCCTGTCTCTGAATGTGATTGTGAATACTCGTCTTTTGAATCAGCTGCAATACATATTAAAGGTGTTGTTCCCACCATTCTCGCGGTGGTGTACAGACCTCCAAAGCCTAATCCAGTATTTCTCCAGGAATTCTCCACATTTTTAACTTCTCTCTGTTCTCTGTCCCCCAATGAGGTGTTGGTCGGTGACTTTAATATCCATGTAGACGATACAGAAAGTTCCTTTTCAAGGGAATTTTTGTCCTGTATGGATAGCTTTGGTTTACAGCAATACATCAAAATGCCTACTCATTCTAAAGGCCATACTCTGGACTTGGTCTGTTGCTCTGGTGTTATGCCTGATAATTGTAGTACTGCTGATTTAGCATTGTCTGATCATTTGCTGGTATCTTTTAATGTTATTCTATCTATACATAAGTTAAATCTGAGTCGTACTATGACTTTTCGCAACATCAAGAATATTGATGTCTCACTGCTCTTAGAATGGTTGTCTTCCTTACCATCTATTAACTATACTTGGACTCTGGATGATTTAGTTCAGCACTACAATGTCAATTTACAAATTATCCTGGATACCTGTGCCCCACTGAAAACCAGGTCGGTTATGCTTGTCAACTCTGCTCCCTGGTTCACATCGGACCTTCGTCATCTCAAGGTCATGGGCCGTCGTCTGGAACGATTATGCGCTAAGACTGGTCTTGTAGCGCATAAACTTTTGTATGCTGATCATATGAAACACTACAAGACTGCATTGTCCACTGCCAGAATGAACTATTATGCTGGTCTGATTCGATCTGATGCGCGAAATACTAAATCACTAGTTTTAAAACTGCAGTTATAACACCTATCTTAAAGAAACCAGGGTTTGATTCAAGCAAATTTGAAAATTATCGCCCTGTTTCCAATCTGCCATTCTTGTCTAAAACTCTCGAAAAGATTGTCACTTCACAGCTCAGCGGGTACCTTTCTAGTAATGGTTTATTTGAAATATTCCAATCGGGGTTTCGCTCTCAACATAGTGCCGAGACTGCACTTGTAAAAATCTCAAATGATTTATTACTAGCTGCTGATTCTGGATTATTATCTATTCTTATACTCCTCGATCTTAGCGCTGCTTTTGATACTGTTTCTCACAGCATACTATTAAATAGACTGGAAACCATTGGTATTACTGGGACAGCCCTTTCCTGGTTTTATTCTTATTTTTTAGACCGCACTCAATTCGTTCAAATTAAGCAATTTCGATCAACCACCTCTCCAGTTGTCACTGGTGTCCCACAGGGCTCTGTTTTGGGACCTCTCCTATTTCTTATCTATCTTCTCCCAATCGGGGCCATTTTTAGAAAGTATAGAATTCAATTCCATTGCTACGCAGATGACACCCAACTTTATCTTTCCTCTAATCCTTCCACGCAGTCTCTACCTTCTGCTATTGTTGAGTGCCTTGAAGAGTTAAAGGTTTGGTTTTCAAGGAATTTTCTCAAGTTAAATAATAATAAAACCGAAATTCTTTTGGTGGGTTCAAAATCAGTACTGCGAAAGGCTAACATTTCCTCTATTTTAATTGATAGTTTTAATGTGCCTCTGTCCAAACAGGTTAAAAGCCTTGGAGTTATTTTTGATCAAACCTTGTCATTTGAAGCCCATATTAACAGTGTCACTCGTTCTGCACTCTTCCATATCAGGAACATCAATCGGATATGTCCTGCCCTGTCAGTGAAGAGTACGGCTGTTCTTGTGCATGCCCTCGTAACATCAAGAATCGACTACTGTAACGCTTTATTTTATGGGCTTCCCTCAAAAGTACTCCATAAATTGCAGCTGGTACAAAATGCTGCTGCACGGGTTATTTCTAAAACTCCTAGTTTCCAACACATCACTCCCGTTCTTCAAAATTTGCATTGGCTACCTGTTAAATACTGGGTACAGTTTAAAATATTACTTTTAACTTATAAATATTACTTTTAACTTATCCTCTGTACAGTTTCTGGGATACCACATTGATCATACTGGCATCAAAATGGATGAGAGCAAGGTCGAAGCCATCGTCAACTGGCCGATTCCCACTACGGTTAAGGCACTCCAGAAATTCCTGGGGTTTTCAAATTTCTATCGACGTTTCATTAATAATTACAGTATCATAGCCAGTCCATTAACTTCTATGCTGAATGGTAAACCCAAAACTCTGGCCTGGACAACCGAAGCCACCGAGCTTTTCAACAGCTTAAACAACCCTTTATATCAGCCCCCATCCTCGTCCATCCGGATCCACAGCTCCCATTCGTCGTCGAAGTAGATGCTTCTACCACGGGATTAGGAGCCGTACTCTCACAACAGCAGCAGCAGGGGAAGTCAACCGAACTCCATCCATGTGCCTATTACTCTAAGAAGCTCAGTCCGGCGGAGCGTAACTATGACATCGGGAATAGAGAACTGTTGGCCATCAAGCTGGCATTGGAGGAATGGCGTCACTGGCTGGAGGGGTCCATACATCCATTTCAGGTATTAACAGATCATGAAAACCTACAGTATTTACGTGATGCCAAATGTCTAACCCCTCGACAAGCCCGTTGGGCACTGTTTTTCACTTGATTCCAGTTTTCCATTTCCTACAGACCCGGAGCTAAGAATGTCAGAGCCGATGCACTGTCACATATTCATTCCACTGAAGAGACACAAGAACCCATTGAACCCATTGTGTCGGAAAAGATCTTCGCGAACCCCATCCAATGGACGACCCCTCCAGTCGCCTCAGATCCAGCCCCTGAAGCTCCGCCGGACTGTCCTCCACACCGGAGGTTTGCTCCACCTGATGAACGCATTCCATTAATCCACTCCTCTCATACCTCACTGGGCACAGGGCATCCTGGGACCAACAGAACCCTCTCACTCCTGCAAGATCGGTTTTGGTGGCCTAGGATGGAACAGGACGTGCAGAGGTACGTGAGAGGGTGTCGGGAATGTGCAATGTCAAAGTCTCCTTGTCATCTTCCCTCAGGAAAACTTGTACCACTTCCCGTGCCTAACCGCCCCTGGTGACACCTAGGAGTCGATTTCATAACGGATCTCCATCCATCAGAAGGTAATACCTGCATCCTGGTCATAGTGGATAGATTTTCTAAGTTATGCCGATTAATTCCACTCCAAGGTCTATCTACAGCATGGAACACAGCAAAACTTCTGTTTAATCATGTATTCCGCTCATATGGTTTACCTGAAAATATTGTTTCAGATAGAGGGCCACAATTCATCTCCAGAGTGTGGAAAGCTTTCTTCTGTCTCCTAGGTGTGACCGTCAGCCTCTCCTCAGGCTACCACCCACAGACCAATGAACAAACGGAACGAAAGAACCAAAGAGGTGGGGCGGTTCCTCCGTACCTTCTGCACAGGCCACCAAGACACCTGGAACCAGTTCCTGGGCTGGGCCGAG
>JAUCMR010000091.1:16946582-16960052 GCA_032357425.1 Enteromius argenteus | reverse complement strand
AGTCTTTTGTGCCAATGTTCGAGCTGTCCTGTGACACTGTCTGTTGGATCTGCTTACAAAAGGTATTTACGACTCTGTGGAACTCGGCTCCTCAGGTTTCAATGTTCAGATTGAATCTTATGTGGCTGATTCCCTCTGATGCCTTACATTACATTGTACTTATATTTTAAAAACTACCTATATGTAATTACACCTGTAATAAATTTCTGTAATTACATTTATAGTTACAATGTTGACCCATCCCTTAACCTTAACCCAGCCTTAAACCTACCCATACCACCAAACCTGTCCCTAATCTTACCCGTATCCCACCTCAAGAGCAGCAAAAGTGTTTTGCAATCTGACCACAATAAGTGCATTGTACATATTTTTTGATGTAAGCGCATAGTATTTAAAGCCATCTAATATAAAGTGTGACCCAAGATTCAGTTGGAGAACATCTAGCAACTAATTGATGTAATTGATGTCAGGTCTTTAACATGATTAGCTATAGAAGTGTTATCTTCGGGCTTGAAATTTGGGGAATTGCGCATAATTTAAACCATTTTAAACCCAGTTTAACTTTTATAATGTCAGAAATTCCTGCACGTGTATTTGTTTCATCTCATATCAAATTAAGAAATGGGCTACATCCACATAAGCAAAAAAATAAATCACTGGCTCAAACAATGTGTCTTTATTTAAGAATTTAGTTTCACAAACAGCATGGCACCGACCTTCTCTGACATTGAGCCTTGCAGAACATTGGTGTGCTCTCTGTGGCGTGAGTTGCTGTGTGTTGTGCTCTAATATTCTCAGTCGCATGCAAATGCATCTAAAAACTACTGCGTGCAACTATGACAAAATATTTAGGAAACCCAATGTGACTGTATTATCTCACGAATCCTTTCATAAACAAAGTAGACAGAATGTAATAGTGAAGTGAAGTTAGATGAAGTGACTTGTACTTGGAATTAGTGCTTTGCATTTTACCCATCCAAAGTGCACATACAGAGCTGTGGGCAGCCAATGTTGTGGTGCCCGGGGAGGAATCTCTATCCATTAGGCCATCACTGATTCATTGTGCAGTGTAGAAAGATTTGTTGAATATAATGGAAAATTTTGAGATTACAGTGAACAAAGGAGAGTGACAGATTTAATTATTATTAAGGGAATTTGTAAATGTGATACTGATTTATTATAAATAAGAAGTTAATTTTAATTGACTTACATTGTCTGACTATTACACTATTGCCTGATTTAGCTCTATTTCATTGCCGAAAATAGTTTGAAACAAAGTCACAGCTGAGCTGCTCCACAACTTAATTCAAACACAGCAGTGTCTTGTTTTGAATGAATGTGCATTTTTCAGAGCTGTAGTCAAGTCCATTTTTTTCGAGTCCAAGACAAATCCAAGGCCAGGACTAGTTGAGTCCGAGTCAAGACCGAGTCTAAAGAGTTTCTAGTCCAAGTCAAGTCCAAGTCCAAAAGTCTCCAAACTAGCTGGAGGGCCAATGCCCTAGAGAGTTTATTTCCAAAAGGAAAACTGCCCTATAGAGCTGATTTATAACTGATTTGAACTCATTGTTCATATTTGTTGATATCTACACAGTTATTGAAAGACACTTAATCAGCATTGAACTGACCTCAGCTGAACAATGACAGTATTTAGTAGCTGCTTTACATTAGAATTAATCTCTGATTGCATAAATCAATCATGATTTTCCTGTTTATGCCTGCAAAGCTGCTTTGAAACAGCCTCTTTTGTATAACACATTATATAAATAAAGGTGACTAATGGGGACACTTATTAAATGGCAAACACAATAGGTGTGGAATGGAAAACTGGTTTTAAGGTATTGTTAAGTGATACCTTTAGTTTTAGTCACAGTCTTCCCACATTTATAAATAAAGGCAGTGATCAGATTCTGGCACCTTCAGTTCAGCAGCAGGAGCATAGTATTCTGGTAAAGCTGCTGATGAGAGAATCTCCCTGAGTTCGTTCTGCTCTGCATTTATCTCTGGTAAAATAACTTTCTGTATTTCATCCCATCTGCTTATGTATGATTTTTAAAAATTGTTTTTCTTTTTGTGTACATACATACATGTTTTTTCTTCTTAATTGACTTTTTTTTTTTTTTTTTAATTTAAAATGTGTATGTGTGTCTGTTTGCATTCATATAAATGTGCAGGTTCAGGTGGTCCAGTTTCTCATAATGAGGTTTCGGATCTCATTGTGTGTCTCTCTACTGCTGCTGATTAATGGTAAGGTGTTTACAGCTCTGGCAAAACAGAAGTGCGACCAAGAATCTGATGTTATTAAATAAGTAAAGTAACTATGTTTTCCAATTATTAAAGAATAATGGATATGTTCTGTATTTCACAGGGGGAATAATCAATGGACAGCAACCAGGTAATGTTTTTTTGTTTTATTTGTATCTTTCTCCCAAGTAATCCATACTGTACGGAAAAGTCATGAGGACGAAAGAAGATCTTGATGAAGAAGTTTATTGCAGCATAGCAGTGACAAAGTACATGTAGTACCCTGTAGTACCAATTAATTCCTAAAAAGCAAGGGTTTTCAAAGTCTAAGACAGTGGGCCTCCCTGATAACACAACTTAACCAATGGCATTTTGATATGAGAAATGGATGGTTCATTTTAACAGCAGATTTAGTGACTTATCTGCGAATCACTGCTTGTGTCTATTTCGACATGTTTCAGATGCGTCCCAGAATCTCATAGTCTCATGAATCCAGTTGCTTCGCTCCTGGTGTGATTAGCCACCGTATGGAGGATGGAACAAAACCTCATCTGAGCCATAACGTTAACTTAATACACTACCCTACACCTGCGTCTGGAGGATTTCCTCAAGGGTTTTATTTATTTATTTTTATTTATTTATTTTTTGTGGCCAGAGGCAGCGAGTTGATCATAGCAAATGTTTTAATATTTTAGCTTCTCAAATACTCACGACTTGCCTAATAAAAGTCTATAGCATATCACAATAATTGACTTATATAAATGTTACCCACCAGACACTGGACGTCCATATAATGTCAGATTGGCGTTGGACATGACGTCGGAAAGACAATGCATTTTGGTTGAAAATGAAAATCGGGTTGACGTCAGTATTTGACGTTGACTTAACATTGGATTTTGGTTACACAACCTAAAAACAACAAAATATCAATGTTAGGTGACATCGGTATTGGACGTCAATTTAACATTGACATTAGACGTTGAATTTGCATTGAATTTTGGTCATCTGACATTGCAACCAAAATTTTACCTAATATGGGTTAGACGCATATCCAACAGAAACTGAAGCGCTCTTCAGGACACAGAAGCGCAAGTGTCATCACTTGCATATTATTTTTTTTACTTAATGACTTGCAAAAGACTGATAAATTCATCATTAATGGCATGGCTGGTTCAGTCAACAGAAATACGGGACACAGGTCAGTCTGAGTGCTCATAGTATGGACAGTACAGCTGTTCAACTGCAAGCGCCACTGCCGTCTTCGTCACCAACTTCCCAAACATGGGAACGCACTCAAAAACACACACAAAAATGTAGTTACTGTGTCTGTCTGCCTGATAAAAAATGTATTTCAAACATGTTAAAATTTTAGAGAATGTATTTAATATTTGCATCATCTCATCCACCCACAATTAATCATCTTTTGGGGCCCTGAAGTTGAAGGCTTTGAATCAGGGGTCTCATAAAGCATTTCTTTGTATTTGTAGACATATACTTATATTGGCAGGCTTCCCGAAAAGCAGCGAATTCACAACTACGGACTTTTAGGTGGAATAATTATCATATTTTTTACTTATTTTTCAATAAAATCATTTAAATATGTACAGTAATTATACTCAATGTCATGATTGCGGCAAGAGCGTTCGGATCCAAATGCAGTCTTTATTCAGGTTAAACAGGCAGGGTCAGATACACAGACAAACAGAGACAGTGGAGGCATGGTAGAAATCGTGGTCAGGGTAAACAGGCACAGATAAGGGCAGGTAGCAAACAATCACAGGCAGAGGTCAGAACAATGGAAAATAAACACGGGAATATAACGCTTGGTAATCACGCCGGAGCAAATCAAGACTTTGCGTTTTACTGTTGTGTGACTGTGACAAGCAGTGTGTGATGGGTGTGGTGATAGACTGAAGCTGTGGGTGCTGATTACAAAATGCGAGCAGGTGTGAATGTGCAATGCATGATGGGATATTGAGTCCATGTGAGAATGAGTCCAATGGAGGTGTGATAGAGCAGTGGATGCTGGGGATTGGAGTCCGGGAAACAGAGACAGAGTCCTGTGTGAAAGTGCGTGAGTGAGTTTCTAGGATGGGGCTAGATGGCACTGTGACAAGGTGCAAGTTTTCCAAAGATATGAAGAAAATGAAAGGAAAGGTAGCAAGCTAATAAATATTACACCATACTATCATTGTTCTTCTTTCAAAGCAAATGTAAAATGTATACAATGAATACACCTTTGTTTTTAATTTAACATATAGGCTTTGTGTCACACCGTAGGCGTCTCCGTGTCTTGTATCATGTGCCTGTGGTCTTGTTTATGTTCTCCTGTCCATGTGCTCAGTGTATTTGTTTACATACCTTTTCCCTCATGTCTTCTCCTATCTGTGACTCCGCCCCCTGCCATTAGCGTTCATCCCCTACCAGCTGTGTATCCTAGGTGTCTTGTCTTTAGTCTTGATTGTCTGTGTTTTATAAGCCATGCCCCATGTCCTGTATCTTCGTCAGTCTTTAATGTTCTTCGACGTTTGCTGTATGTATGTGGTTCGTCATGTAAGTTTTGTTCAGTTCAACCTTGCTTTTTCATTAAATGTTCATTCTGAGTATTTCTGCCTCCGTTTCCTCCGTGCCCACTGGAGAAGCTTGGGTTTCGCTTCACCGCAGCGACAGCGCATTCATGGCAGAAAGACTGACCACATCAAAGATGGCGTTCGCAACTGCGGACGCGTTCATCTTTTCGGACTTTGGTCCTTATACACGGCCCCGTGCGGCGAGAACATTCGCGCACGAGATGGCCGTCACTTCTAGGAAGCCAGGTGGATTTCCCCAGCTGCCCGGTTCTCGTTTCGCGATCCGGCGGGGTCCGCCACCGAAATCGGCGCAGTATGGGGTTAGATCGGAGCCGGATGCATGGACGGACATGCCACTTCTGCTGCCCACAGACTCGCGGGTCCTAGCCCCGTATCACGTTCTGAAGACCCGGGTGATGAACTGTTGGTTTCGGTTTCACGGCCGGGTGTGCCGTGCCAAGCCCTCGTGGTTCCTTGCCCACAAGTAACGGGTCCTAGCCCCGTATCACAGTCCGAGGGCCCAGGAGATGAATTGTTGGTTCTGGGTATACGGCCCAGAGTGCTGCCAAAAATCCTCGTGGTTCCAAAGCCGCCGTTAACAGGTCCTAATCCCGTATCACGGCACGAGGAGCCATATGACACCCAGTCGGTACCGGATTCATTGCCTGAAGCACCGTGGGAAGGCCTCTCGGTGTCTAGTTCGCCTCTTTCGGGTCCTCCCTGGAGGGGGTTTCTGCTGTCCCCACTGCCTCCCTCCAGTGTGCATTATGTTTACATTAATCTACACCCCGCCTTCTTTCGAACTTCTTTTTGCCCTCAAACGAAGAACGAAAAAGTTTCTTTGAAACATGTCATGGCCTTTAGAGTTTACTACCTTTAATTTAAATGAAGGTTCTCATGTCATAAGAGCTAATGGTCTGTATCTTGAATTTCATAATATTCAGGAATATTAACTCTTTCCCTGCCAGTGTTTTTGTTTGTTGTTGTTAGCCACTGCCAGCATTTTTGATGATTTTCACCAAAATTTGACGGCCTTTAGATTTGTCACGAGATTTAAATCCATACACAACTATTTTATTCAACAGAGCAGAGTAATCACAGGCAGGGTCGATATCAGGAGACATGAACATAGGAGGCAGAGACATGAGAATAAATCCAGAGAGCATAGGGTGGGTCGGCAACAGTAAATCCAATACAAGAAAACACAGGGAATTCAGGGAAACACGAAAGGCTGACAAAGGGGAAAAACACAAGTTACATCCACAATGACGAGCAACTAAATATACGACAGTCAGGTGCTTAAATACAAGACAAAATGGGCGGAGGAACAATGGGCAGTCATGACAACAAAGAAGGTGGGCGGAGACATGAGTTCATTGAAATGAGTCCAGACATGAAAACAGACACAAAAACACAGTCTATGAAGCGCTGGAGTGTCGTCCAGTTGCCTGAACTGGCACATCCAGCCTGTCCGTTACATAGCCCCCCCTCAAAGGAGCGGCTACCAGACACTCCAGACTTAGGAGCCGGAGGGAACGCCCACCAGGGCGGGGCAGACGGAGGATAAGTCCACTTGAGCGACGCAGGTGGAGGAGACGTCCACCAGGGTGGAGCAGACGTCTCCTCCGCCTGATCCGCCCTGGAGGTCGTCTCATCCGTCTGATCTGCCCACCTGGGCACACCTGACGGCGAAAATACCCCCCGGGGTGGAGCAGATGGCGGGGAAGCCCACCTGGGTGGATCAATTGAAGGTGACGCCCTCCAGGGCGGTGCAGACGGTGGAGACGCCCACCTGGGCGGACCAGACAGCGGAGATACCCTCCAGGGCAGAGCAGACGGTGGAGAAGTCCACCTGTGCTGATCAATTGAAGGTGATGCCCTCCAGGGCGGTGCCAACGGTGGAGATGCCCACCTGGGCGGACCAGGCAACGAGGATGCCCTCCAGGGCCGACCAGACAGCAAAGAAGCCCTCCCGGAACGACCAGACAGTGAAGAAGCCCTCCAGACGAAGGGGACTATTTATCATAGTACTGCATTTTCAAGGAAAATACATTCAGATATCAAATTCTTTCAGCTGTAAATAATTATATGAATAAATGAAAGTAATAATGGAAATAATGTCAGCTCAGGAGGCAGCCTCTGGGAAAGGGGTTTCAGAGAGATGGCAGAGTGTGACAGTCCAGGAGCAACAGAACAGATAAACTCCAATAACCCTAGGGCACAGGGAAATGGCAATGGAGAGAGAGAGAGATGGATATAACCAGAGGGGCAGGGAAGCAGGTGGAGCAGGGCAGCGAGGGATGGGAGGAGAGTGGCTGGCAGTAGGGAATCCAGCACAAGTAAAAAAAAAAAAACTAAACTAATAGGCAGGAGCTCTTGAAACTCTTGAAGTCAAAGTAAAGATTAAATGTAAAGATAACTATTCAAGACAAGACTATATTACAGCAGGAACCGGATAACAGCTATCAAAGACAGGAGCCAGGTTAACTCAGCAACACAGAGATTTTATCTGACACAGGACAGAAAACAAGGGGGGAATATAAAGGGTGACTAATGATTGACAACAGGTGTTAGACAATATGATAAAGGGGGGGGGGGGGTAACAATAGACGATACAGCACATGACAAACATAATTTCCATGACAGCCATGTGCTCCAGACAGACCAGGGCACAAAATAAACAAACACAGATAAGACCGGTGCCTTGACACTTTTTATATATAGATCACACACACACATACATATTCATCATATCGCCGGGGTTATTGGTCTATCCACAACATAACTTGAGATCATCATTTTTTTCGGTGTCCACCCTCCAGGGCGGAGCAGGCGACAGAGACACCCTCCAGGGCAGAGCGGGCGGTGGAGACAGTACTGACACCCTCCAAGGCGGAGCAGGCGGCAGAGACGCCCTCCAGGGCAGAGCCGGCGGCGGAGACAGTACTGATACCTTCCAGGGCGGAACAGACAGCAGAGCCAGAACATACACCCACCAGGGCGGAGCGGGCGGTTGGGACACCCTCCAGCGTGGAGCAGGTGACCGAGATGCCCTCCAGGGCGGAGCCGGCAGTGGAGACAGGACTGACACCCTCCAGGGCGGAGCAGGCAGCAGAGATGCCCTCCAAGGCGGAGACAGGAATGACACCCTCCAAGGCGGAGCAGGCGGCGGGGACAGGACTGACACCCTCCAGAGCGGAGCAGACGGGACTGGAACGGAGAGCACAGAGAGGTTAATAGTGACCTCTACGGCCGGGACAATACCTGCTTCGAGCTCGTAGGAGGCCCAAGGCGGAGCAGGTGGGACAGAGACCCTCCAGGGCGGGGCAGGTGGAACAGGAGTCCACCAGGGTGGCACAGCTGGAACGGGAGCCCACTAGGGCGACGCAGCTGGAACGGGAGGCCAGGGTAGCACAGGAGACCAGGGCAGAGCAGACGTGGCTATGAGAGAGAGCATAGAGAGATTAATAAAGGCCTCTTTGGTTGGAACAGAGAAGGCTGAAAGGTCGCAGGTGGTCTCAGTGGTCCAAACAGGGCAGGATAAGAGTTCGAGAATGGCCTCCGTGGTCAGGGCAGGGCATTTTGAGAGTTTGAGAGCGGCCTCCATGGCCGGAACAGGGCAGGACGAGAGTTTGAGAATGACCTCCATAGTTGGAACAGGGCAGGACGAGAGTTTGAGAATGACCTCCATGGCCGGAGCAGGGCAGTTCGAGAGTTTGAGAATGGCCTCCATTGCCGGAACAGGGCAGGACGAGAGTTTGAGAATGACCTCAATGGCCGGAACAGGGCAGGGCGAGGACTTAGAAATGACTTCCATGGCCGTAACAGGGCATGATGAGAGACTCATGGTGGTCCTTATGGCTGAGACTGGGCAGGACGGGAGTTCAGCAGCCTCCGTGGATGTGACAGAGCAGGACGAAGATTCAGAGATGGCTTCCCTAGCCGTGGTAGGGTTGGAAGCAGGTACAACGATCTCCATGGCTGCGTCAGGGCATGATGTCAACTCAGTAACTTCTATAGCTGTGGCAGGGCCGGACGATGGTTCAGTGATGACCCCTCTGGTGGGGACGGAGGTGAACATTTCTGGTCGTGAGTTGGAAAGAGGATTCGGGACCGGCGCTCCTGGCTGGGATTCAGGAACAGGGCTTGGGAATGGCACTCCTGGCTGTAACTGCAGAATGGAATCTGCGGGGCATTGGAATGGCTCTCCTGGCCGTGACTGTGGAAAGGAAACCGCGGGGAACTTGAACGGCAGCAGATTTTCAGCAGATTGATGTGGTACAGCTGGACAGCTCTCCTCTGTCCTGGCTGATGGACACGGTAGGTAATCGGCCCGAGGATTCCTCAGGAACTTGCAGGCCGCGTTGGGGACTAGGACCATGACTCGGTCTCCGGCCTGGAATTCCCGTGGTTGGGCTGCGCGGTTGTAGAGGCGCTGTTGGGCCTGCTGCACTTTCAATAGGTGTTCCTGGACTAATGGCATGACGTGGTCGATCTTTTCCCTCATCTGCCTCACGTGTTCCACTACGGAGCCACGTGCCGGAGGCTGCGGGGTTGCCGGCCGAAGAGTAGCTTGAATGGGGCAAAGCCAGTTGAGGCCTGTGGATCTTCCCGGATGGCGAAGAGGACATATGGCAGCATGAGGTCCCAATAGCGCTTGTCTTCCACGACTACCCGACGGAGCATCTGTTTCAGCGTTTGATTAAAGCGTGTGACAGCCCGTCCGTCTGAGGATGATAGACAGTGGTCCTCAACTGCTTCACCCGCAACATCCTGCAAAAGTCAGCCGTTAACCAGGACATGAAGGGAGTACCCTGATCTCTCAGGATGTCAACTCGGCTGGAGAGCAGGAACAGCTCCTGGGCAATAGCTTTCGCGGTGGCTTTATGAAGGGGAACTGCCTCTGGATACCAGGTGGCACAGTCAACAATCACCAGGATTTGTTCATGATGATCGTACTCTTAAAGGCTATAACCACAAATAAGTAAATATTATAACACATAAAAAATGTTATATGAATATTCATGAGATGATACACCATATTATAAATATTAATTGTAATGCCTTAAGAATACCCAGTAACACTTTATTTTGATGGTCCCTTTTGAGCATTCTGTTGACAATTACTAACATCACACCTACATGTCAAGTAACTCTCCTTTGACTATTAATAGACAGTCTGATTAATATCTACTTTGATGGTCTCCCAGCAGACATTATACTGACTATAAGTAACTTTCTAAGTATATGTCAACTTATTCTAACCCTAACCCTACCGGTCTACTAATACTTAAGAGTTAGTAGATATGTAGGTGCAACGTTACTTAGTCTATAGTCTATATACTATAGTCAATGTGGTAAAGGGACCATCAAAATGAAGTGAAACCATATAAATACAGGCTTCATAGAAAGTGTTATCGCAATATTTGTCTGAACTGAACAAACATGAAGCACTGTAATTGATCTGTCAAGTCAATACCATTATCAAAACATAAAAATGCTGTGTATTTGTGGGTTCATTTTTTTCTGCAGTAACAGCGACACTGAACATGACTACATCACTTCCAGGAGTAGGAGGTAATGGTGCTGGATGAAACTCCATGTTTATTACTAATTTATTAACAAAGCAATGAGCAAAAAAGCTACTGACCTGGAATTTTATATCGATTGTGATTAATAGTCAAGTTGGTGAATGGATCCGACCTCTGTTCTGGAAGAGTGGAGATTCTCTACAATGGAATGTGGGGAACAGTGTGTGATGACCTGTGGGATTCTACAGACGCAGCAGTGGTGTGTAGAGAACTGGGCTGTGGCAGTGTTGCAGAGGCAAAGAGTTATGCTTATTTTGGACAAGGAACTGGACAAATATGGTTGGATGATGTCCATTGCCGTGGGAATGAATCTACACTGAGAAACTGTTCATCAAGAGGATGGGGATCACATAACTGTGGACACCAAAAAGATGCTGGAGTCATCTGCCGAGGTGAGTCAAAAAATTTATACAACTGACATATAGCTGTGGTGTTGTATACTGTATTTCAGCAATGCAACAATAACGTTTCATGTTCAAAATTAAAAATGATCTACTTGAAAGAACCAATGTGTCAGTCGATTGTTATTTTAAGTTTTTTTTACAAAGGCAAAACATGGAATGGAAGGAGGTTTCCATTTCTAGACCATTTATGCCTTAATAACTGGGACAAGCTCACCAATGGCATGCGCATAGTCCTGTTGAGTAGATTTGATTGGTCATAGCGCCAATCAAATCTTTGGTTGGTGACCTTAGGGAAAGTCAATCAAGGCTATGAGTACATTTTGCTCATTCTTTTGTAACTTTTGCCTATTTGATGCCATGAGCTAAATGAAATGATCTGGCCCCAAAATCAGATGCCACATTTCATTTTAATGTGCAAAGGAACAGCCTCACTTAACACTGAAGAATCATTGCCATCGACTTTCTTAGCATGCTAACCATTTCTTGTTTAGCATTTTTTTGAAAATTACTTTCACTGTGGGAAAGACCAGACAAATTAAGAAATCCATTCTGGAACTGTAAAAGATGTCAGTCAGCTTTCTTTTTCTGCAATAGGCCTGGCACAAACTAGTGCAGAACCACAGAAAATTAATTATACACCTTTGCATTAGAACCAGATTTGCCGTTCCCATAAATTTAAATATTTGCTTCAACTAAACAAACTGCACTGGAATCGACCTGTCATGTCAATACCATTATCAAAACATAACAATGTTGCATATTTTTATGTTATTTTTTTTTTGCAGCAACAGTGACATTGAACACAACTACCTTTCAGCCAGGAGTCGGAGGTAATGGTGCTGAGGAGAATTAAACTATACTTTGTTACTAATGTATTACCAAAAAAAAAAAGAAAAAGCTACTGACCTGTTCTTCTATCTTTATGTCGTGATTAATAGCTGTCAGGTTGGTAAATGGTCACACACTACATTTCAGCAATGCAACAACAGTGTTTTTTATGTTCAAAATGAAGTAATCTACTTCTGTCACGTTCAGAAGTGGGTGCCCGTTGTGTGGATGTGCATGCCGTGCCTCTTAGTAGGACACGGAGAGAGCAGAGGAGACCAGGAGCTTCGATGCAGACTTTAATTGAGCCATAACAAAAAACAAAAGCTGACGAGGCAGCAAATACAAAACACACAAAACTCAGAGCATCCACGAGATGTTACAACATTAAGACTACATAACTTGAACTAAGAAACAGAGGGCTTTAAATACAGAGAAAACTAATGAGCAAAGTGAGGACAGCTGGAGAAACGACAGGTGTACAAAATCAACTAATGAAACCGAATGACAGGGAAAAACCAAATGAACAGGACTAAACCAAAATCATACAGAAACAGGGGAAAGACAGGACCAGACAGACATGACCACAACATAACGCCCCCTCTCCGGAAAGGCGCTCCTGCGCCGATGGTACCAACCAAAAAAAAACAAAGAACACATAATATCAATGGGGAGGGAGAGGTGGGCGCCCTGGAGGTGGAGCAAGGGAGCACAGTCATGGGTACCTCCAGGGCGGATCAGGAATATACAGAGACCGTGGTGGACCAGGAACCGGCTGAGGACGTGGACGATCAGGGGCCGGTCGAAGACATGATGGAACAGGAGCCGGCTGAGGACGTGGACGATCAGGGGCCGGCCGAAGACATGATGGAACAAAGGCCAGCTGAGAACATGATGGATCAGTCCATTCCAATTCCCCGTCCCGCCCACCCCTTCCAAGGACCACCCTACTGCCCCCCCCAAAATTTTCTTGGGGAGGCTCCTCGGGGGGTGCTCAGGAGGGCGCACTAGATGGGCGGCCGACTCTGGAAAGCGCACTGGATGCGCGGCAGACTCTGGAGGACGCACTAGATGCGCGGCAGACTCTGGGGGGCGCACTAGATGCGAGGCGGACTCCGGAGGACGCACTGGATGCGCGGCAGACCCCGAAGGGCGTACCGGATGCGCGGCAGACCCTGAAGGGCGCACAGGATGCGCGGCAGGCTCTGGAGGACGCACGGCAGGCCCTGGAGGGCACACAGGATGCGCGGCAGGCTCTGGAGGATGCACAGGACGCGCGGCAGGCTCTGGAGGGCGCACAAGATGCGCGGCAGGCTCTGAAGGGCGCACAGGATGCGCGGCAGGCTCTGAAGGGCGCACTGGATGCGTGGCAGGTTTAAGCTGCGGCTCGTGCAGCATGTCTGGCTCTGGCTGGGACGACGGCAACGTGACTGGCTCTAGCTGCAGCTCATGCTGCATGACTGGGTCTGGCTGTGGTTCATGCCACGTGACAAGCTCTGGCTGGGGCAGCGGCAGCGTGACTGGACCGAATGATGCCGGTGGTTCAGGCCACAGAGGTAATTCCTCCTCTACCACAGGTTCTAACAACTCAGGCCAAGGTGGCAAGACCTCCTCCTCCAAGATCTCTGGTGGGTCGGGCCACGACAACGTGGCAGGCTCTGATTCGGGCTGTGGCAGCGTGGCAGGCTCTGACTCAGGCTGTGGCAGCGTGGCATGCTCTGGCTCGAGCTGTGGCAGCGTGGCAGGCTCTGGCTCGGGCTGAGGCAGCGTGGCAGGCTCTGGCTCGGGCTGTGGCAGCGTGGCAGGCTCTGGCTCGGGCTGTGGCAGCGTGGCAGGCTC
>JAUCMR010000091.1:16905245-16923865 GCA_032357425.1 Enteromius argenteus | reverse complement strand
GGAAGCTTATTTATTCAGCTTTCAGATCATGTATAAATCTCAATTTTGGAAAATTAACACTTAAGACTGGTTTTGTTATCCGGGGTCACATATTGTAATACCTATGTCATACCCATGTCATTATGCAAATTTGTGTCCTGATAAATCACATAAACATGCACACATACACACACACTACACACACACACACGCACCATACATTCACATGCACTGTACACACACACAATACACGCTCGCAAGCACTATACATACACATGAACTATACACACACACATGCACGCACTATACATACACATGCACTATACACACACACATATTGTACACATACACACACACACACTATACACATGCACGCACGCACTATACACACACATTATGCACAAATATTATACACGCACACGTATACTATACACGCACACAGCTTTGGATTGATGCTAAGGGAGTGAGGATATATAGAGCTGGTGGATGTTACACTCCTTGCTCTCCACTTTCCGCTTTTGTTGCCAGTTGTTTATACGTTAATTGCTGTACATCTATACTGTTATACGAGGTGTACACTGACTACCTTGATGCATCAGTTTCATTTCTACAGTGTTGTCCCATGAAAAATATATAACAGAATATTTGCAAAAATATGAGGGGTGTACTCACTTTTTTTTTGAGATACTGTAATGCAAATTTATGAGCAAGTCATCAAGGTAAATACAAATACATACATGTCTCCTGGCTGCCTCCTCTACCAGCCTGAAACACACGCATTCCCAATCTAAAAGTTCTTGCTGAGGACCCAACCTCTTGGACCACAGTGGACCTTGACTGGCATACTGGTGGTCCACCATTCTAATGTCCTGTGCATCATTTTGGCTGCCCTCAGATTTATGGCTATGGTCTACACAACAGGAAAGTAAATACTAATCTGACTAGTAGTCAAGTTCCATGTTTATATTTGCTATGTCACCAAGTAGGATTATAATAATACCTTGTGGCCGAAAGTAGGGTCTTAGCTGTGAAACATTATGTTTCTGTATTTTTTCTGACACATCCACACTTGCCACACTCTTCTCTGTCAGGGATGTGAGGGTGAATGGCCCTTGGTGGTGATCCTGTAAACAGTTTCCCTTCTTAACTTTTTTTTGGGGCTCCCCAATTAGGACCTCGTCCCCTGCCTTGAAGGTGCACTGGTGAAGGTGCACCCCTTTTCAATGTTTTTTCGTACCTTAAAGATAAGAATATATTCATTACTATGTGAACATTCTTATTCAAATTGAACATGCCATCCACACAACTCTGTACAAACAGTTTCATTGAGGGCCTTGACTCCGGCTAGGTTTAGCTCCAGCTCCTCCTCTGGGTCTGCCAATTCAAAGGCGGCATCTGTCTCACAGGCATCACAGGTGCCTATTAAACATTAAAAAGTATGGGTCATAGAAATTACCAATATCTGCTTAAAACAGTGTGAACTGTGATGATGTCATATGACCTGTGTGAAGGAGGAGAGGGGAGAGGGTAATCAGGATACATAACTCGTTAACAAATGCACGGCCCCTGTCAGTAATGATTTTCCGGACCATACCAAAGGTGTACAGCTTTGACACAAGTGCCTCAGCCACCTCAGTGCTGGAGCCACACTTCAAGGCTCAGTGATAACCTATTAGGTGAACAAGTCTGTCACCGTGAGAACATATTGATGGTCTTTCACTGATTTTTTCAGTGGACCAATGAGGTCCATAATGACCACCTCCCACGGCTCTTTCACCTGTGGAGATATATAATATTATCACATCACCTTATACATAACTTGTTGCTTCAAGTGGTACACCAAGATAAGCTCTACTTTCATTGGGTGAAGGGCAGGAGACAGTTTTTATGGGGTCATTCATTTGGCATATGTGACAGCTTTTGACCTGAGGAATACATTTTATTCTTTAGACCAAATAATTAACGGAAGTCAAACAAAGCCACTAAATTAATTAATTGGCTGAGAGCCATAGTGTTAAATTCTATGAGAGTTCCAAAAAATTACCCGATCTGCAACATCTGCCTTCATGCTGTCCCAGTAGTACCCCACAACAACTCTGTCCAGGGTAGCCCTCACCCCCCCCATGGTTCCCTGTGCCAGGGTTGTTGTGGCACTCTTCCAGGACAGCCTGCTTAATTTACTTTCTGTGATAGACAAACAATGTTTGTTAAATAATGATTTTGCTGCTTTGTTTGGCATTACAACACAGCACTTATGTGCACATGTCTTTATTCAGGGATGCAAACTTGCATGTATATTCACAGAAAGATTGAAGTGTCTTGGTTCCAGAATTGATGAGTGTCAATCAGGATTTATAGAAGCATGACATTTCTAATATTAAGCTCCTTTTATATTTAATTGACTACAACAAATTTATTGCAGATAATAGTTTTCATTTTTTAACTATATTTTTTAAAGCATTATTCGGCCCTGACTGTGTTTTCTAAAGCAGTTTTGAAAAATTGCTTAACCTGCCTTTAAGTAAAGCAATGCCAATATTATTTAAAATACCCACACTTATCTCTACACTACGTTGGCTGAACGTCTGATGCATATGGTACACTTTTCTGGAAACACTTCAGCAGTGTCGAAGTTGTAATCTGATTGGTTGAATTTGAGTGGATTTCCGGGGGGCGCAAGTGTGTTATTTTCGGTCTGCCGGAAAACAAAGCGCAGACATGTAATTGCGGAAAAAAAAAACCTGTCGTGTTTACATGAGTGACAATAAACATTTATTAAGATCAGTTAAACGTTGGATTCTCAAAAGTATGCGATCCAATTTTACTAGTTGTTTACTCAAACAGATGTTTACTGCGAGCGTCTCATCGGGATTTTCTATCTGACTGATGCACGCCGTTTTGTTGTTGTGGGGACTTTTCCACGCCCCGAAACATGTCGCTGAACGAAACGAACTGTGATTGGTTGTTTGGCATGTCGGTCAAACGGCCTTATGGGCAGGCCTTGCCAAAGAAAGCGGCTATGAATTCCAGACCTTCAGCCGTCAGTCTGAAGGTCTGGCTACGCGAGACTAGAAGTAAAGTAACCTTGTAACAGTAACTGCATGCAGAGCAGGGTTGGAACAGAAAGTTGGTTATCCATTTATTCAAAAAACTTACCCTTAACCTGCTTTCAGGAACACCCTCCTGGCACTATTGTAGTGAGTTTCAGCCATGATTGAAACAAGACTTCTCTTAATATGATGGCTATTGGTTTTGAATATAGTTAAAGTATATACTAAATGCATTTCTAAGCTTTGGTGTAGATTTAACTACTTAATATAGTTCTAAATGTTCATATTCATATTTCAATCATGCTTGTGTACTGTTTTTTAGATTCTCCCCAACACCAACACCCTCAACACCCCCAACGCCCCAACAGCCACACACAGCCTTATTGAAGAATAAATCTTTATTGCATTCTAACTGAATGTACTACAGTGATTACAACAATTAAAGCCAACCAGAGAATCAGGTATTCCAAATCATAAAAATGTTCATGTTTATCATGTAGTGATTTATCAGCAATCTACTCTGTTGATTTCTAACCCTACAATTTTAAATTTAAGATTTGAGGCAAACACACATGTAAAAGACTTGAGAAGCAGGACATTATTCAGTATTAATACAAAAGAAAACATTTTACTATCCTAATAATTTATTCTTCAAATATTTAAGAGACATTTTTTGAAAGATAAATCAGATTCTGTGCATAGATATATGAACCTACATATATAAATTAATGCATTTGCATATAATTTTATAATTCCTGGAGGCCCGCAGCTCTGCACAGTTTCGCTCCAACCCTAATCAAACACACCTGATCCAGCTAATCTAGGTCTTTAGGATCATGAGAAACTTCCAAGCAGGTGTGATTTGGAGCTAAACGGTGCAAAGCTGTGGCCTTTCAGGAATTGAGCTTGAGACTAGTGTGTTAAAGGTATATAAAGTGAAACCATTCATTCACCTGTGGCATTGTTTGCAGGCTTTTCACTGGGACACAGAGTCAATGTGGAGTTAAAATCATGAATCATGAATCCAAATCCAACATAGAGCGTTTCAGTGAAGGTGGTGTTTAATGTGTATATGTGTGTTCGTGTGTGTGTGTCAGAGACGCTGTAGAAGGACAGCGTGCCGGCTGAAACGTCCACATAAACTCCTACTTTTCTACAGGAGCCTGAAGTGACACGTGTGTCAATGTGACGATGTTCGGTCCACAGAGCAAATGGCTCATCAGAGCAGATCAGACACCAGGAGTAATCATTGAATCCAAACACACATTCAGCGCCCTTTCCTTTCCTGCAGATTCCTTTATATGTTACTGATATATCAGCCTGTCCACTCCATTCAGACTCCCAATAACAACGTCCAGACAGGGGCTCTCTACACAGGACATGAGGACGCTTATTAAATCTTTCTGGATGATCTGGGTAAGGCTGATCCTCGTCCACAAATGTCACCTTTCTGTTCTCCTCAGACAGGATGAGCTTAGTGTTTGCTGTGTCTGGATCCATTGTGAGATCAAAGAAATCTGAACACGAGAAGATTAAGAATCAGATTTATAACAACAATCACTAAAGGTGTGTGTGTGTGTGTAGACATACATTTGTGTAGTCCTGCTGTAATCCTGAACTCTCCTCCATGATCCACACTATAAAACAAACACAGCATCACGTTCTGCATATGTTGTATATTATACAATCGGTAAACACACAATCAGTTTCAGTAATCAGTATTTCCGTAGGGTTTACCTATTAAAGGAATAGTTCACCCAAAAATGAAAATTCTGTCATCATTTACTCACCCTCAAGTATGTTTTGGGTCACCAGTGATTTCCATAGTATTTTTTTTTCCTACTATGGAAGACAATGGTGACCTAAAAACCTGGTTACAAACTTTTATCAAAATATCTTCCTTTTTGTTAAGCAGAACAAAGAAATTCATACAGGTTTGGAACTACTTGAGGGTGAGAAAATGATGACGGAATTTTTATTTTTGGGTGAACTATTCCTTTAATAGGTAAACCCTACGAAAATACTGATTACTGAAACTGATTGTGTGTTTACCGATTGTATAATATACAACATATAATATACCCCCCACCCCACCAGATTAGTTATTTTCTTCTCATTCATAAAGGCTTCTACACACAGATCAGAGTGTATGAGAAACCCAGTATTTGCATGGGGACTGTCGCTCAAATTCTGCATCAAAGCCTAACATTTAACATTTACTGTAAGAGCAATTCAAAAGGATGAGCTTTGCTCTCTAGCTCTCACAGTACTTTGATGTCAACAAGTTTGATGTGACCAACTCATCCATATTTTAGTCCTTTTCATAGGCGGCGCGTGTGTAAGGCTTGGGTAGGCTTAGCCTTCCCCTGGCCAAGGGGACTTGGGAGAAAAATAATTAATGTAAAAATAACTTAGCCTTCTCAAATCACCATGATTTGCCTAAAAAATCTATAGTTTTAAAACAGTTCAAGCATATCACAACGTTAGTTTAAATGTTTAAACCAGTGTTTCTTAAAGTGTGGGGCGCGCCCCTCTGGTGGGGAACAGAAACATGACAAGTGGGGCGCGAAATACAGGGGATTTTTTAATTTAATTTTTTTTTTTTTCATTTTTGTTATTAAATCTACGAATTCATTTATTTAATTACCATACACTCAAAATTAAACAAAGACAGATTTAAACGTAATCCTAAATTAAAACAACATTAGCGAACGAATGGAATTGAAAATCACATGGAACCACAGTAAGTTTACGACAGTGATTTTACGTCAGAATAATTGAAGCGGAATAATTAACCCTTTCGCGTGTACGATCACACCGGTAGGTATAATTAACAATGGATAGGTTTGTTACATGGAACAAAAAGAAAACTGGAGATTCGGCGGCGGGAGAGAAAACCAAGACAGACAGTAGACCTAATCAACAAAAAAGCCAACCAAAAAGAAAATATGATGAGGCATATCTTGTTCTTGGATTTACAGCTGGTGTGGTGGGGGCAGATGAGAGACCTGTATGTGTTCTGTGTCTCAAAACTTTAGCTGCAGACAGCATGAGACCCAACAAATTAAGACGGCATTTAGAGACAAAACATGCACATGAATAAGCCGCTTGACTTCTTCCAAAGAAAACTCTCAGAATATCGTCAACAGGAAAGTCGAATGGTAAAATCTACCTCAGTTAATAAAAATGCACAGATGGCTTCTTTCAAAGTTGCGTACAGGATTGCCCGTTGCAAGAAACCACACGCGATAGCTGAGCACCTCATTCTCCCCGCTGCTCTTGACATGGTGTCAGGTATGCTGGATGAGACAAGCGCTGCAAAATTGAAAACTATACCCCTATCAAATGACACAGTTGCAAAACGTATATATGCGACATTTCAGATGATCTCGAGGACCAACTCGTGGAAAAACTAAGAGACACACGATTTGCACTTCAAGTAGATGAGGCTACTGTCAGCAATCAAGATTGTTTGTCCATTTCATATGTCCGTTTTGTATGCTCTGAGTCACTGAGAGAGGATTTGCTGTTTTGCAAGTATGTCAAAAGCAGGGCGACGGCTGATGAACTCTTTAAGATTCTTGACAGTTATCTCACAGAACATGGTCTGAAATGGGAAAACTGTTTAGGCTTTTGCTCTGACGGTGCTCAGACCATGGCAGGAAGAAGAAAAGGACTGCAGGATCTTATTATAGAGTCGCCCCAGAAGCGCAATGGACACACTGTGTTATTCACAGGGAAGCTCTAGCATCAAAGCAGCTCAGCCCCGAACTAAATGACGTCTTGACTGTCGTTGTGAGCGCAGTCAATTTCATCAAAACCCGACCCCTGAAAGCGCGACTGTTCTCCGCACTTTGTGAGGAGATGGGAGCTGATCATACAGCCGTGTTATTTCACAGCGATGCAAGGTGCCTGTCCCGCGGCAAAGTGTTGTCGCGAGTTTTTGAGCTTAGAGCTGAGATTCTGGCTTTCTTGGAAGCAGAATGCATGTATGATATTGCAGGCAAGTTCAGGGATGAACAATTTCTGATGAAACTGGCCTATCTTAGCGATGTATTTGGAAAGCTAAACGAATTAAATCTTCAGCTTCAAGGCAAAGACAAGCACCTACCTCACCTAGCAGACAAGATCACTGCATTTATCCGAAAGCTTGATGTATGGGGCAGGCACCTTGATGAAGGAAATACTGCTGCCTTTGAGAATCTGCATGAAATTTCTGAAAGCAGTACCTCTGGAGCCACCACAGTGATCCCGTGTATTAAACTGCACATCTCTACATTGACAGAATTGTTTCAAAAGTACTTTCCAAACAACAGCATGCAGTATGACTGGATTATCGATCCATTTAATACAGCAGGTTTGTATTTGAGTTTTATTTACTTAATTTTTTTTTTTAATTGTGACTTTTTATTATTGTTATATATTGTACACTTATTTATAATATGCTGTTTAATATATTGCTGTCAAACTCATTTTATCTGCAGCACCTGCAGATTTCAGCTCTGCAGAAGAGGACCAATACATTGAAATGACGAGTGACTCCACTTTTAGGCTGAGGTTTCCAGCTCAGACACTGAGTGAATTCTGGCTTGGAGTGGAGAAAGAGTATCCACTCATTGGGCAAAGGAGTCTGACCATTCTTCTTCCTTTTGCTATATCCTACCTTTGTGAGATCGGATTTTCAGCTGTTGCTTCACTGAAAACAAAATACAGATCTCATCTTAGAATTGAACATGACTTGAGAGTGGCAGTATCAAGCCTTCAACCTCGTTTTGAAAACATGTGTGCTACAAAACAGGCTCATTGCAGCCACTAAAATACTTAAAAAATATAATTTTTTTGTAATGAAGTAAACACAACACTTCTGTCTATACTTTTATTTTCTTTGTTTCTAAATTTGACTTTATCAGAGGTAAAATGCAAACATAAATGCATTATTATTATTATTATTATTGTTATCATTTATGTTTGAACAAAGTGTTATTTCATGCAAAGTGATAATATATTTAAACTTTTAGTAGATGTTTTATTTAGGTTCCATGTGTGAAAGATTTTAATGCTGTTATATGAAGTTAAGGTTTTAAAATATAATGTTATTTCAATAAATTTTAACAGTTAAACTTAAAGCCTAGTTTATTACAATTTTGTTGGGGACGGTTTGGGACAGGTGGGGCTTAGAACCCTTCCATACCTCCAAAGTGGGGAATGACAGAAAAAGTTTAAGAAACACTGGTTTAAACTACATAAATGTGAGCTGTTAGATGGATATCTACAGAAGCTGAAGTGTGCTCTTCAGGACACAGAGGCGCCAACGTCATCACTTGCTTATTATTATAAATTACTATTTTGAACTGAATTAATTAGGCTAATTGAACAAATTAATTGTATTTGGCGTAATATTTATTGACTTTGGTGTGTAAACACTGATAAATTCATAATTAATGACATGGCTGGTTCAGTCGGCAAAAATACAGGACACATGGGCCTATAATTTATGGTACTGTTGAAATGTTTGCGGGCAAATCTCTGACAGTCTGAGCGCTCATGGTATGCACAGTACAGCCATACACCTGCAAGGCCACTGACAATATCCACATAAATCTCACGCAATCCCTTTTTTCTTCTAACATTAGAAACAACAAGGCTACTTCTTTTAAAGATGAGGTCGCTTTCTGTCGTCTCCTTTCGTACAGCAAAAATGAACCGAAACTGCATACTAGGCTACATGTTGCTGTTTTTATTTTGTTCTTTTAGTTTTGGTTATTGATTTATTATTTAAGTAAAATTCTAATTCTCGTTTAGGCCTATTTATCCTTTATAAAGTTTTTTTTTTTTCCTCCGCTCGGAGAAGCTCTGCAGGTGCGTGATGTGATATAAGACCATGTGAATCCTGTTGTTTGCTAGTTTTTGTAAAATGAATCTGTGGAAAACATTAGTAGTTTTAGCTTATCCTTTCTAATTTAAAATAATCTTGTTGGGTAAGGGTTAATAATCGGTGGAGCGATGGTATAGTTGGTTATACCCGCAATTGCCTAATCGAATACATAATATCATTAGCTCTATTATTTATTTATTTATTTTTTGGAGAGTGCTCACGATAGATCAGAGTTAGTGATAATATCACATTCTATATACAATTAATTTGCTGTTAATAACCATGGAAAGGAAACGTTATAGAAATATCAATTTATAATTATTATTACTATTATTTTTTATTATTAAAATGTAGTAACGTTCAATACAAATTCTGTCCCATTAAACGTGTTTTATGAGCCTACATGACACCTATGTTTGGTTCTTGCCTAAAAAGACGGGTATACGATGTTTAATACATTTGGCTGTTTTTAGCCTTACCCTGGAGTTGGTTCACCCATCAGCCTATGGTCCTTTTGATTGCTTTTTTTTATTAATAGAATTTTAAACAGGAATCACTTCTTTAATATAAAAACCAGAAAATATGAAACACTGGCCAACTGTATTTCTCTGTCTCATGCTGCAAGAACACTACAAAAGCACATCTTAACTCTTTCCCTGTCAGCGTTTTTGCTGATTTTCACAAAAATTTCAAGACCTCTAGAATATTTTGAACACATCTGTTTTATAGTAGCTCTGAAAGCTTACACAGGCCTTTGCCGTTTTCTGGATTGACATTTCACTTTGTAACATTAGGCCGCTTTCATTTATATGTGGTTAGTGTAAATGACTGCATTATTTTGCCTATGCTTGCATATGAGATAACCTGTTGCTGCATCTTCCTGCTTTGTGTTTTTGATTGGCACATTCTAAACTCAAACAGGAGATGTGTAATAGCACATGGCATGTATAACAGTAAAAACACGGAAAGCTGGAACATTCCATGCTTGGCAGGGAAGAGTTATTCATTAATAACGGAAAATTACATGTTTGGCAGGGAAATAGTTAATAGTACAAGCACTTTTCTATATATAAAACATACGATAAATGTATCAGCTGACAGCAATTTAAGATTCTCATATGTAAATATTCTAAATATGTTTAACATACTTGAGTTTCTCCAGTGTGCATTTTGGATCATTCAGTAAATCAGAGAGCAGCCTAACTCCTGATTCCCCTGGATGATTGTAGCTGAGATCCAGTTCTCTCAGATGTGAGGGGTTTGAAGTCAGAGCTGAAGACACATAACCACAGCCTTCCTCTGTCACCATACATCCAGACAACCTACAAACATAAACAATTCACATGGGATTAGTTTGTCATTCAGATATCACTTTTACACAACCAGTGCAGTTCACAGTAGACAGAGCTCAACTTTCTCAAATTAATGGTTTTTTTTGCATATTCTCACTGCAAAAAAACAACAAAAACTAGATTTCTAGCCTAGATTTTTTTTGTCTTATTTTCAGCCAGAATATCTAAAAATAATAATAAAATAATCTGCCAATGGGCTCATTTATAAAGTGTGCGTATGCAGATTTGATATTGGCTTAAATCCAATCACATTTATAAAAATGGTCTTTGACGTGGAAAAGTGCTTAGCGTCACATCAAAGTCTGAGCAGACATATGCACTTTTTGTTGTCGGAGTATTGCAGTTCAAGATCATTTGCGATTCATAGGTTTCATATCTGAAAGAGTGGCGTATGTGCGCTTTACGTTCGTACGTTCATTCTATGAATCATATGTACGAATATCTGACAATGACAGTAAGATCAAATGTAGGATGGTTTCTGTGCAACATTTTATAAATGAGGCCCCTACAGAGCTGCTTTATAGAAGAATTTAACTTATTGATGACCTTTACAGTTGCAAAAGCAAATTCTTCACTTCCAAAAATGGAAATGTGATGAGTTAGGGGTTAAAATCACAGCAGTATAAATGTTTGTTGAATTTTTTTTTTGTTACAAAGAGCAGGACTAAAATGAACTTTAATTTGATCAGAGTAATTTTTGTGTTAAATACCTTAGTATGTTCAGTTGACAGTGTGAACTCTTCAGTCCATCGGAGAGCAATTTTACTCCTGAATCTTGCAGGTCATTGTTACTCAAGTCCAGCTCCATCAGATGAGAGTTTGATGATTGTAGAGCTGAAGCCAAACTTTCACAGCACTGACCAGTAAGATTACATAAGGCAAATCTAAACAGATCAATAAAGCAGGATTTAACTTATGTTACAACACCAATTAAATGAATTAGACACATTCTGACTGACATTTCAAAACCTCTTTTGATTTGTTTAATACATTAGAATAATACAAAAAAGACAAGTCTGTGCATATATATAACGGAAACACATGCAAACTGGTCTGTATTAAGTGAACAGGGTATAATATTAGTTCATTTATTATATAATTCTGAAAATGGCTATTTTGAGTGGAAGCAGAAACACTTGGCTTTCTGTGCCTGTCTTTTTAAATGAAAATAAGCTGCTTGTCCCCGCCCCCTTTTGTGCCGTTACAGCTAATACCTGCTAAAAACATCTGTTTTGATTCTGATCATGTTTATCGCACTGAAATAATGTGTTTTAAACCATATTATTTTAAATAAGTCCATTGCTCTCTTGTCTTCTCTGAGGCTTTGTTAGCATGTTTTGCTTAAAAACTCGGCATGATATTTGAGCTGGTACACCGTTGTCACTTGCGAAATCAAAATGATGCAACGTCACAAGGGGAGCGAGATCAGAACTTAAACCATGATAAATTTAGATTTTTATGATATGTCACCTTTAAATAGCTAATAGAGGTTTGTACACTGTATGAATTAAAAATCACACGATCTTTTAACACTACCGTTCTCTATTATTTTTCTATTCTAAACCTGTTGTCTATTTAATATTTGATGATCACATACTAATTTCATACTTGCTAACTCAAAAGAGGTCATGAAGGCGACATGGAATGTAAATGTAGGGGGTTGGGGAGTCTGCAAGGACATCATAATTTATTTTTGCACATTTTGATATTCACAGAGTGCGCATATTATCAACAAAATTATCTTCTCACTACAAAGGAAACAGAAGCTGCATCTGAAGTGGCATTAGATGTACTTTTTCACAGGCTGTTTTCACAAGCTGAGGTGCCATAAATGCATTTTAAATTCAAATTCAAATTTATTTTTAAAGCACTGAACAAAACAACAATGTTGACCATAGTGCTGTACAGGCAGTAATACAATTAAACAGAAAAAGACAAATAAAAGACAAAATATACCCATATATCTAAAATAGAGTTAAAAAAAAAAAAAAAAAACGAATAATATAAATGACACTAGCACCCTTCACACTTATCTTTGATCGAACGCTATCATAAAATAATATGTCTTCAAATGGCTTTTAAACTGGCCAAGCATAGGAAGGTCCCTTATATATGAAGGCAAACTGTTCCATAACTTAGGGGTGGCGACCGCAAAAGCACAATCCCCTCTAGACCTCATCTTAGACCGAGGAACAACAAGAAGTTTCTGTGATTGAGATCGTAATAATCTTGTTGACTTTTGTTCCTGGATTAGATCAGCAATATAAGATGGTGCTAAACCATGTGAAGATTTGAATACAAATTTATCCTAAAAGTAACAGGCAACCAATGCAATGATTTTAACACCGGAGTAATATGATTGAATTTGCAAGTGCTTGTAAGCAATCTTGCAGCCACATTCTGGACCATCTGCAGTCTATCTAAAACTTTATTTTGAGCACCATAATAGAACGAGTTACAATAATCTAATCTCGAAATAATAAATGCATGAATTAATTTTTCCAAATCTTTCTTGGATAAAAAAATACTTTATTTTGGAAATCATCCTCAATTTAAAAAAGCTTGTTTTAATGATTTAATTTATTTGCTTGTCAAATTTAAGTGCACTATCACAAATTTGCACCCCAAAATTTCAAATGCATAAATCATTTTATTAGATTGATGTTTTAAATATTTTAGAACATACAATTTTAAAATATTGGAAAAAATGCAACTTGAGCAAAAACAGTCAATATTGTATTACATTGCAAACATTGTGTCAGCTTAACTCACAATTTCTACGCTGATGACATGCGGATGTGAGCGTACTGTGCCATTAAAATGGACCAGAGGTGAGATGAGGTGTGTTCGATTTGAAGCAGCAGCATGCAGACCGATCGGCATTTAACATCAAAGTACCGCGAGAGAGATTCAAATGCATATGGAGCCATCTCTGTACCTCTTGCGGTGCTTTGATGTCATGCAGCGATCAGGCTGTGCGGTGCTGCTTCAAGTATAACCGAGAAGGAACACACTCATGTCTATGAGCGTGCAACACTCTCTCTCTGCCCGGACGATTCACGTAAGCTACATATTTTAATTCAAAACAGTGAATTTCGCCGAAAAGCGACTAGTTTGCAGGTACGTGATTTTCAGTCACTGCCAAAATGGCATTACTGAAACATTTATTGTTTTGTGATCTTTCACAAAACAACTGTCTCTTTTGTTGTCATGTTCAAAATGACGAATTTCAGACCGAATGCCTGAGACTGCAATCAATAATCCACCCAGCGATCATGGTACTTTCACGTCATACACCCATCAGATGCTGCAGTGCCACTACAAGTTGAACACACCTAAAGACACAACCATGTGCTCAGGCACAAGACAAACACAGAGACATTAAACATAAGACAAGACAGGCAGAACCCTGACACCTTTTCTTTGTTAAAAAAGATGGACAGATACTGTGCAGAGCTGTACTGCAATAAAACCCTCAACTAAATGTAAATTCACTATCTTTTTGATGTGTATTTGACCCCTTTTTCTGTTTTCTTTTTTCCCCTTATTTACCAAATCTACTGCACTAGATTTCCTACACCTCCCTGGCCAAGATCTATAAGGACAACTTGCCTCATTTCCCCCTATTTCTTTTGCGAACCATGCCATTTGGACCCTTTCCTTAGAATGTCCTTTGATTGTCTTGATTGTTTGATTGTTTGTTGTGGCATAAGACCATTCTGGCCGTCTGTCAACAGCTGCCCTGCCCATTTAGTCCTTATGAATTCCTTCCATCCTATACAACTTATTGTCATATACTACTCAACTACTCAAGACTTTTAGCATCCCCAACGAAATTAAACACAAGATAATTTATTCAGGCACACCACCAAGTTTCTACATTCCCCAATAAACTTTGAATACAATTAACATGACAGATCTAACATTTTCCTCTTTTTAGTTAGTTTGTTTATTTATTTGTTTAGGGGTAAATTATCTGAACAGTGGATTTACATAGGTTTTATGCTAGATACCCTTGTCTGAATCATTGACTATCTTCTGTATAGTGCACTATGTACCATTCACCATATATAAAATAGCAAATGAGTGAACAAGTGACCAATTTCACATGCAAGGAAAAGTACTGTATCTGCTAGCCATAGCTGAATCAGTATAAAAGTCAAACCTCAGTATGTTAAGTTGACAGTGTGAACTTTTCAGTCCAACAGAGAGCAGCTTCACTCCTGAATCCTTCAGGTCATTGTTACTCAGGTCCAGCTCTCTCAGATCGGATCTTGAAGACTGAAGAGCTGAAGACAAACGTCCACAGCACTGATCAGAGAGGGTACACCCAGCAAGTCTATAACAGAGGATAACAAAATGAATGCCTCTTAGAATAGTATGCCTGCACCTAACATAAAATGGCTAGTTTATGGCTGATCTATCTCTGAAACACTTGTTTTTTTTTTTTTTTTCTAATGGTAACCATAGGTGTGAAAATTGTCTTTTTACAATAAAATGGCACTTTTTTAGTCATTATTATCCAGGTCAAATCATTAAGATAAAATTACATTGTGTTTTGACTTAAAAAAAAACAACAACAATCTGAATTAGGGTCAAAGCACAATTATGCTATATGTTGGAGAACTTCTCACAAAGCCTATACATTTTAGCATGATTTGTCCATTTTACCAATACATAGAGTTTGAACAGATTAAATATGTCAAGAAGAGGTGGTGACACTAATAAAAGCATTTTATACATTTACAAATCTTTTCTGAAACATTTTTACTGTTTTTTTGTTTGAATACATCAGGGCCTTACGTGATGTGAGACCCATAACTTACTACATAATTTAGTATCTTTTTTGGTGATCACTGTATTCATGGTACAGTCTCTAATTGGATTACATTTTTTTTTTTAAATACCTTAGTATGTTTAGTTGGCACTGTGAACTCTTCAGTCCAGCAGACAGCAAATTCACTCCTGAATCCTGCAGGTCATTGTTACTCAGGTCAAGCTCCCTCAAAGGGGAGTTTGACAATCGCAGAGCTGAAGACAAAGTTTCACACTGCTGATCAGTGAGGCAACATCCAGCAAGTCTATAATACAGGATGACATAGTGTAATGAGGAGGAGAAGAATGGTTAAGTCATGCTTTCAGTATTCAGTGCAGAACAATGTATATTAAATAGCTAATATTTTGTGACATGAAGGTTACTGAACACAGATGATTGATCCAGTGGCCGTCTAAAAACCAATGCACATGTTGTGGAGGCAATATAAGAATTTTAGATTAAATAAATCTCTTCTGCCGTAACTTACATGTTCCACCATTTCAGAGTATCTCAACGTGCCACATACGCAAGCTTTAACGTATTTGGCGTAATCAGCCTTGTTTACATCCGGGTGAAAGCACGCTTACGCAGTAATATTCTCTAAAATGGCAGAAAACGTAAGTCATAGGAGAAGAATGGTTGAGAATATGATATTATTTTTGTTTTCTTTGCGCAAAAAATAGTATTCTCGTATCGGCGCAAAACTGAAGTTGAGTCACTGATGTCACATGGACTGTTTTAGTGGTGTTTTTACCACGTTTCTGGATCTGGGATCATTTCAGTTGTATTGCTGTCTATGGAGGGACAGATGGCTCTCTGATATCATCAAAAATATCTTAATTTGTGTTCCACAGATGAACAAAGGTCTTATGGTTTGAACTAACCCTTTAAATTGTGCGATGAAGGTAGGGAAAAAATTATATTTCTGTCTGTGGTTGGTCCTGTTAGAGCTCAGGTCAATCATAGTGTTATATAGAAAACAACAGTTTTCTCACCCTCACTCACATCACCAGTCTATTTTCTCACGCAATGAAAAGCACTCTCAGTTAAATCTATAATAATAGAATACTGGTGGATTTGGTAACAGATTTGGTAAAGGCTTCTCTCTCTATAAAGTGCCAAAAGGTTGTATTTTACAACTCTCTTAGAGCCCAGTCTTTAATAAAAGAATATTTTATCTTTATTTTGTTGCCATTATGATCCCTTGTAAAACAGCTTTTACTTCACTGAATTATCCAGAACATATTTTAAAAATGTCTTTTGTATTTGTGTGAGGTCGATTGCTACTTCTGATGAGGTGTTGTTTAACCCTCTACTGCATAGCGTTGCCCTCAGCCAAAAGAAAGTTTTCTTAAGCCCCATTTCCATTACATGTTTCTTTAAAAGATTTTAACCAATCAAAACTGTAAAATAATTGTTATGAAATAGTCCAAAAAGGTGGGGCAGTCTCTATGAAGCATTATTTGAGTGCATGCTGTGAGAAGAAGGTAAGATTATTTGCTTTTTGTCAGGTTTTATTCATTTTTTATTTATTTAGCATGTTAATTAATTCAGTTTTTCTTTTTGTTGCCTCAGGGCAATGTTATGCAGTAAGGGGTACTTTTCAAGGAGGTCTTCAATTGACATTTTTGATGTAATCACATATGTATTTGTGTTCAATATAATAATAAAGAAATATATAATTTTTTACTTTATTTTTGCAAGCTAGTTTTCAATGCAGTAACATGCTAAAGACTGAATGCTGCTTTGTTTTCTGCACTGGTGTTTACAGGAAAATGGATGCAGGGACATTTTATGGTAGAAAGAACAGAGAGAAGCTATTTGTCAGAATTATAGCAAACAATGGATTTTGTAGTGAGGACAGTGAACTTGAGGGAAGTGACAGTGATGACGAATGGACCCCAGAAAGAGGTTTGAAAAGCAGAAAAAAACATTTAAAGACAAAAGACATGTTTAAATATTATATACCGTAACTCCTGAAGAAAGTAGGATTTCAGAAAGCAAAGTTATTAGGGAAAGGAAGGCAATTCAAGTCACAATTTGCAATTAATTTAGCCAAAAATGTTCTCTTATTCTAGGTGATGAAGAAAACGATAATGACAACAAGAACAAGAATCTGAGGATGATGATGGTAAGGATGTCCCTCAGTAACTAAGGTGGAAAACCAGACATGATTTTAGTTTCCCTGCATACCCTGATTGGCAAGACAGCCTTCCAAATGTTGATGACATCTTATCCCCCTTATCAATACTTCAAGACATTCTTCTCTGATGATATACTTGACGTTGCTGTAGAACAGTCAAATTTGTATGCAGCTCAGGTTAATCTTAACAAGCCCCTTAACCTAACCACAACCGAACTGAAGAAGTTCTTGGGCATTACCTTGTACTTGTCCTTGTTTGGACTGCCAGCAACACAGATGTTTTGGCGCCCTGAAAGCAGAATTTCTCAAGTAGCAGATATACTCACTCTAAACAGATGGGAGGAAATCAAGAGATTCCTGCATTTCAATGATAATGATGATCAACCAGTTCGATCTGATGACAATTTTGATGAGCTTTTCAAGATCCGACCCTTGATTACTCATCTTGTCTCTAAAATGAATACAATACAGAGAAGCTGAGTATTGATGAACAAATGGTCCCATTTAAAGGATGGAATCACCTGAATATCTGCCGAAGAAGCCCCAAAAATGGGGGTATAAGCTTTGGTTTTGGCTGGCTCTGATGGTATTCCACACAACATTTTAAAGTGTACACTGAAAAAGTAGTGCAGCCCACCCATTTGGTAGATATAGGAAACAGTAGAAATGTTGTCCTCCACCTTGCTCAACCAGTGCCACAACACAAAAACTACACTGTACTTTGACAATTGGTTCACCAGTGTCCCACTACAACTTGAGCTAGCTCGTCATGGGGTGCACTGTCTTGGTACAGTTCGCTCCACCAGATTACCAGGCAGCAGCATGGTTTCTGATGCTGAGCTGAAAAGATCTGGCCGTGGGTCTTTTCAAGAAAAGACAGCAATTGTTGGCAATTCCACTTTGTATGCAGTAAAATGGTATGACAAACGCTCAATGACCCTACTGAGTGATTACGTGGGAGCACACCCAGTCACTCATGTCCAGCGATGGGACAGAGGAAGCAAGGCGATCATTGATGTGCCCTGTCCTGCTGTTGTAAGAGACTATAATCAGCACATGGGAGGGGTGGACCTCCCCGACTCACTTATAGCCCTCTACTGAACCAAAATCAGATCAAAAGAGTGGTATCATCGTCTGTTTTTCCACTTTCTAGACATGATTGTCGTGACCTGCTGGTTGTTGTACAAATGGCATTGTAAATGCAACAACCTGTCAGATGCTGAGGTCATGCAGCTGTATGCATTCAAATCCTACATTGCACAGGGTCTCTGCAAATCTGGGAAAAGTCTGGAAAAGACTTTTCCAGACTTTTCCCCCCACCCCCGCGTAGCGGCGCACATCATATACACACACACCTGCAGGCAGCAGCAGCCCCTCCCAGCAGTGTTTTTCTTGGCTTGTGCTG
>JAUCMR010000091.1:16864080-16882429 GCA_032357425.1 Enteromius argenteus | reverse complement strand
TACAATTTAAGACTTTTTAAGGCCTTAAATTTGATAAACTAAATTTAAGACTTTTTAAGACCCCGCGGAAACCCTGTTTATGCGCTAAAGTTAAACAGAAAAAAACTGTGTCGACATTTACAAAATTCTATCGATAATTAGCATTTCCATCAGCTATATCGGTAAAAAAATTTGAAGCGCTAAATATTTTTCCGCAAAAACGCTTTGGATGGAAACTTGGCTAATGATTCAGTAAAAGGCAGTCACTTGCTTCATTACTGAACGAATTTGCCGTTTGAATGAATCTGAATGAATGGTTAAATGACTTGTACAGAAGGGGAACACCGCCCTCAAACTGCGATTTCTAATGAGGGGAGGGGGGGGGGGATCACAGCCCTAGGGTGGTGTTCGCCTGTAGAACAAGTTCTGCGTTCCCCTCGGTAAATCATGTTCCGGAGGGGTCACCCTTGGTAAAAATCGTGATCGCATTCCCCTCGATAGAAATTGTCCCTAACCTTCCCCACCTTTATGGCACCCCTGCTTCAAAGACACGCATAATTCTACTTTAAACAAGTACATTTTTAACAAGACATTTTTATTACTCATAACTTCTGTAGAGACACTGGACAGAGATTAAACGTTATAGTACACCTGTGTTCGCACATGTTATCATATGGAGTATACTAGGCATTTGCATCAAAACTGATGTATAGGCTACTTTAACATTTAATGCATTTTTTTTTTTGTAATGCAGTGTTCAACAGTGTCCACTGTATAAGCTAAAAACACAGAAGATCAGAAGTGGGAGAGCTTTTACACAACTTTTTCCAGATGATGCCACCATTTGATACCTTACATCCATGTTAAAGTCCAGAAAACATATCTTTAACCGTCCATTTTTTAGTTTTTCATTTAGTTTTTGTCCTTTTATTTATAGTCTTTCTTATACTGTATAATGTAGCAATTCACAGCAACTAATATTACGATTCTAAGATATAAATGCATGGAATGGAGCGATGCTTCTATAGAATCAAAATAAGAGGGTATCTATTGCAACCACTCAATACTTTTTATAGCAAAGGAGACGGTGAGGTGTGGCCACAAACATTCATATGTACATGACCTAAGAAAATAAGAAGCCTCAAGACAAAGCATACAGAGGCAAATGGTCATGAAGCTGGACAATCAGACCTGGCCCGCATTCAGCTGAGGAGAAATTTTCAATTTCACACAGATCCGTATTTTCTGGTGCCATTTTAAATTGCTGAGCCATTTAAACCTCTTGCCACACAAGGAACACAAATAGCATCTCACATCTGCATGACTCTTCAAGTGTATCTGTAAGTGTGATGGCAAAAGAAATTTTTTATTGCACTGTTGACAGTGAAATCGCCTCCCTCCGGAGTGAATGCGCAGGTGATTTTTGAAATTGTTATTTTTCCGAAAACCCTTCCCACACTCGGAACACTGTAATTTCTTTTCAGAATGACTTTGCAAATGATGTTTCAAGTCTCTTTGATATGTAAAACTCTTTTCACACTGAAGACACGTGAAAGGTTTCTCTCCAGTGTGAACTCTTATGTGAGTCTTAAGATTGCCTTTAAGTGTAAAACTTTTCCCACACTGAGGGCAGGTGAACGGCCTCTCTCCAGTGTGAACTCTTATGTGAACTTCAAGATTCGCTTTGTTTGCGCAATTCTTTCCACAGTGATAGCACATGAAAGGCTTCTCTCCTATATGAGTTATTACATGACTCTTAAGATGGTTCCTGTCGGTAAAACTCATTCCACACTGATAACATTTAAAACTGTTCTCTCTTGAGTGAATCCTCATGTGGTAATTAAGGTTTCCTTTGCGTGTGAAACTCTTTCCACACTGACCGCATATGAACGGCCTCTCTCCGGTGTGACTTCTCATGTGTGCATTAAGCGTCGCTGTATATGTGAAATTCTTTCCGCACTGATGGCACGTGTAAGGCTTCTCTCCAGTGTGAAGTCTCATGTGAGTCTTAAGGCTTACTTTATAACTGAAACTCTTCCCACAGTGGTGGCATTTGAACGTTTTTTCTCTGGTGTGAATTTTCATGTGAGTCTTAAGGTTTTTATTGAATTGAAATCCCTTTCCACACTGCTGGCATTTAAAAGGCTTCTCTCCGGAGTGAATTATTGTATGTCTGTTCAGGTGTTTCATGTCTGGGAAACTCTTTCCACATTCATGACATATAAAACAGTCCTCTCTTGAGTGAATCTTCATGTGGTAATTGAGGGTTACTTTACGCGTGAAACATCTTCCACACTGACCACACATGAACGGCTTCTCTCCGGTGTGAATTCTCATGTGAGTCTTAAGATTTCCTTTTAGCGAGAAGCTCTTCCCACACACTTTGCAGGTGTAAGGATTCCCTCCAGCATGACTTCCCATGTGAGAATCAAGGGATGCTTTGTATGTGAAACTCATTCCACACTGAGGGCACGTGTAGGGCTTCTCTCCAGTGTGAAGCCTCATGTGAGTCTTGAGGCTTACTTTGTGACTGAAATTCTTTCCACAGTGATGACAAATTAAACCATTTTCTCCCGAGTGGCTTCTCGTGTGGTAATTAAGGGTTACTTTACGAGTGAAACTCTTTCCACACTGATCACAAGTGAACGGTTTCACTCCATTGTGAATGTTCATGTGATACTTAAGGTTTGGTTCTGCTGTGAAGCTCTTCCCACAAAGTTTGCAGGTGTAAGGCTTCTCTCCGGTGTGAATTCTCAAGTGACTTTTAAGGTTTCCTTTTTGAGTGAAACACTTTCCACACTGTTGGCAGCTGAAAGGCTTCTCTCCTGTGTGAACTCTCATGTGGACTTCGAGGTTTTGTTTTTGATTGAAACTCTTTCCACACTGACAGCAGGTAAAATAACTGTTAGAATCTCTCTTTTGAGCTCTTTTTCGTGAGGATTTCTTCCCAGTGTGATGGGATTTTTCTCCAATTATGAAATCATGAAGCTTCTCACACTTATCTTTCTCTTCCATTTCATCGAGTTCGTGACTTTCTTCTTTCAATATGATCAGATCTAAAATGTAAAAACAAAACAAATAAAACATACAGTGTAAGTTAACACAATTTTAATGTTACAAAGCAATAGACCTCAAAACCATGATAACTAGCATTAAAGCATCAAAAAAAATTTAAATCTCTAAAAAAAAGGCTACTGAAAGAGTTTTTTTTCATAATCTCAGAACTTTCAAAAGGATCTCTCATCTCGCAAAAGCATTCATTGACATCACTACACTTCACAATGTGTTAACTTTTGCGTCAAGTGTGAATGCATGAATGTATGACCGTTGGCCAGAGGCAATGTTTTATAGTTTTGAAAGTTTAAAAAATTGATAGGTTTTAATCAGCTTCAGAAGACACTGATTCATCCACTGGGGTTGTATGGGTTGCCATCATGGTGGCTGTGTGGTTTTTGAACCATTAACTTTTTGGGTTGCATTTAATAGACACACAGAGTTGGATTGTTTTTCTAAAAATATGTGTTACGTATGTACATATGGGATAGCAGATTGGGTAAATAATAAAGACACTTCATTTTTGGAGGTAGCACTCCTTTAAAATACAATGGATGTCAACACATAAAAATAAGTAATTATGATTAATCTCACAAATTTGAAACACATAAATCTTCTTGCAACTTGTTCTGTTACTTTATTTATTATTCATTTATTTTCATGTTATCGGTAATATTATTTGTTTTTGTTGCTTCTGCAAAACATGTAATTTTTAGCTCAAAAGATGGAGATGGTAGTGGATTCTCATTCAGTTGTGTTGGGGCCCACAGGAAGTCTATTCTACAACACATAATATTTTGATAACATGGAATTAGTGTTAATAAAATAACACTGTAGTTTTTCCTAATCTTCTTTCTTCTCTCCTGTTAGAAATTTCAACAGTTCAATCAGCAATAAGAAATACATGCATTTAGTAAGTTGTTAATTTTTAATGGAAGCTACAGAATAAAAGCTGAAATCAGGCTTTCAAAAACAAGACAGAATTTAAAAGCACCTGTCAACAGTGAATTGAGAATAAATTGTACAAATATATATGGTTATATATATATATATATATATATATATATATATATATATATATATACCAGCTTTTTATTAGATAGACTGTTGCATAACTAATGGTAATCTTTATTTACTATCATAAATGTTATCCTAAATAATTACATTTTTATTAGACTACTTATTATTTTTTCAGAATTGAATGCATGACACATTGTAAAAATTAAGGCAAAATTTAAAAGCAGGAATTTCTTGTCAGCGAAAAACAATTCCTATGAACTACTACTAAAAAAAGTCGAAAATGCCAAATATAAATCTTAAAAAAGTAGTTAGAGCTTCTGAGGTGCACTTGAATGCTGTATTACTATCTGGTTGGTCCTGTGATCTCAACATGTCTGTACACATGGGGCGACTTGATCTATGTCAAACAAAATGACTTTAATCAGGCAACTCATGCAGTATTTTTCAAAAACATTGTTTATTTCTGAAAAGTAAAACATTTCAATAAAGGAAAAAAAATTGTTCACTTTTAAGAATACAAACCAACCTGCTTGATCCTCAGCATCTTCTTGTTTCACTCTGAAGTCCGCTTCAATCCTCATGTCTTCACTTTCCTCTTTAATAAACGCCATCTTAATAATAGCACATCAACTGGAGTTTTTCTGTGTGTTTGGACACAAACTGCATGTTTAAAATGACATTGTTTAATAGGAAGAAAAATAAAACAAAAAACTATATCTTTGGATGCCTCTCAATCAGCTCCCTACTTTAGCAGTCAGCGCACTGGCCAGGGAGGTCAGGCAAAGTGACAGTTAATAATTTTAAATGGTCCGATTAGCCAAGCCCTTCCAAAAAAAAAAAAAAAACATCAAATCATTAGATAAATTATACAGAGACTTTATATTTACTTATTTGGTATTTAATTATTTGTAGATACATTTGTAAGATTGCAACTTAATGAAAACTTTTCAAATTTGTTAAAAAATATTTAGTACACATTGTAAAAGGTTTTACTCAAAAAGAATTTACTCAATTTTGAGCAGCATTTGATGGTAGTGTGCAATGTTCTGCAAATTACTTTTTTTTTTTAAAAAAGTGAATCATTGTTTCAAAAAGTCAAACAAGTCAAATTTTGCAAAAAAGCTAAAGTTCACTTATTTTCAGTTGATTTGGTTCAAAATAAGTCAGACTAACTGCAATAAGCCTGGCTTATTTGGTATACTGGTTTTATGTAACAGGCTCCTGGTGTCTGTGATTTTGGTATTATTGTCTTTTGGTTTTCAACAATATTTCTTGAATGCAGACACAAATAAAATCACTTATGTACATATATTGTCTAGTAGCTTCTGAAGGGCAGTACTAAATGAAAAAAGGTTTGGACCCCCTGGGGCCTGTTCCATAAAACAAGTTTACCAAATTAGCCAGGCTTATTTCAGTTTTAACCAAATCAACTAACAACAAGTCAGACTTAACTGAAGTAAACCTGGCTTATTTGGTAAACTTGTTTTAAGGAACAGGTCCCTGGTCTTAATGCATTGTGTTTTGTTCTTGAACATCAGTAAATGTTTTCACATTTTGTAATAGTTGTGACTGAGTGCCTTAAGTTGTCCTCTGTGTCAAACACGGATCTCAAAATAAAAGTCTTTGTTAAAACGGTTTTAAATACGCATAAAACCATAAAAGAACAGCTCCTGCTCAGGACGCTTGAACGACTATCACAAAACATGAAAACAGCTGTAGATCCAGGGAGCTGCTTCATAAAACAGGTTTAACAAACAATCCAGGCTTATTTCAGTTAGTCTGTCTTATTTTGAACCAAATCAAATGACATTAAGTCAGACTAATTGAAACAAACCTGGCTTATTCGGTACACTTTTTTATAATAAAGAGGCCTGCGATAAAGACAGGCTGGTTAATTTTCAATCTACGTAAATAAAGTTTTGAATGGGACATATTTTATAAATTCAGTTATTTTGTGTTGTGGGGTATATGTAAACATCTGTCATGAACCACATTTGATCTGATGAAATTATTTTATCCGCTAAATATTATGTCACATAGCCTGCTTCATAAATGATAAATGATGTGATGTGCTGTGCTGCATTAAGGCACATGGAAGAAAATAAATGGGAATAATATCGCACGACACGATATCTTGTTGTTTATACAGCCACGCAATAAAATATCCAGTTAAATTAGTATGCAGCTATATTTTCGAAATTATTAAATATGCGACCAATCTTTCAGTTAAAAACTAAAGCTGAACACGGACACTAATTACATAGATTAAAACGTTCCTCCCATGACTACTTACCAGTGACCGAATTTGTTTTAAAATAAACGGATTCATGATACAGGGAGCAAAGTAGGGAGCAAAATGAGACGCGCCTTTTGTGTGTGAGGATGCGTTTTACTCATAAACAATACCGTTCATAAAGGTTAAGTAAAAATACTGCTACTTTCAATAATAAAACTTATGTTACACCGCGTGTAAAACATATACGACTGACTTAACGGTTTGTATCATTTTAAACCCCTTGCATGCGTTACAACACAAACCTTTTTAGCAGAATGACAACTGATGCGGGACCGCGGTGCAGCCTTATGACGTCACGTCGCCTGCTCAAAATAAAAGTTGTGTTCACGCGCCACTGCCAAAAATGCGCACATACAAAATATAAGTAGTAAAATAGATTTTCGAGGGATTCGGAGTTTATTTTTGGGGGGTGAAATGCCTGTTTAAACATTGATTAATTACATTAATAACAATTTGCTTCATTGTTTGAGGTACAAATCCTAATTCAAGGACGATCATAGTGATCATACAGTGTTCTTGAGCTGCTTGTTTAGTCTCCAGATTTAACTCTCTCTTTCAATAAAAAGCTATTAAAACATTTTAAAGCTATAAGACTAGTTGCTCTCATTTTTGACATCACAAGTAGAGCTTCATGGTTTCACAAGCACTTCTTTATCAGACACTGCACCACAAGGGCTTGATTCTAATTTCGGAAAATCCCAGAAGGCAGACCCATCTCCTTTTAACATCCAGTGCCAGTGATCTGGACAGTAACTTTTCATTCATATGTCACTTCTCCAGCACTTCTTTTAGATGGCTACAGGCTTAATCTGTAGCCAGCTGCCAATTTGTACCAGCAGCTATCACCAACGTCAACTACATCTTCCATCAGTGGAGCCTATGTTTTGTGTGACTAGGAAAACAGAGAATCCCACAAGGGAGTAGAGTGACTCGTTGGAGTGGTACAGAGATGGAAAGCCACCTCTTTAGCGCTTCAGGGAGGTGTGTAGTGTTCATGGCCACAGCTCTTCAGAACACCTTGCTAGATAATTCACAGAGAAAAAAAAAAAGAAAAAAAGTCATATCAGCTGTATATCAGCAAAGAATGAACAAAATTAAGCGATGATCCATTCACAGTAATGCTATATTTCATAATAAATATTCATGTTTAAGCGCAATATATTTAACTTCTGTACTGATTTATATATTAATATTTTATTTAGATGCTCAGGCAAGTGGCAAAACATGTAAACAGCCTTTAGTCTAGTTTTCTGTTTAAAGGGTAGGCTATCGGAATTATAAATTAAAAGCACTCATCTCGGTTTTTTTTTTCTTTTTTGCCTTTACATTAGGCTAAAGATAATCCTGCTGGTTATAATAAAGAATGGCATATTAAAACTCCACAAGTGCCATTTTTCCTTGTTTTACCCCTATAGCTAAAACTACTTTGCCTATACTAATACTTATACTAATTAGTCTATATGCATTTATGGTGCAATTAAATACATTTCACATCAATCCATATACATTTTTAACATGAGCAATTCCCTGTCAAAAATAGGCTTGACTTGAGAAACAATCACTGTGACGCTGCATGCACGCACTGCTCGGAACTCATGGAGTGAATGCTCAACATGAGCACGGGAAAAACACGACTGAATATTAAACAGTGTGGAATAGTGCATTTTTATTTGTAATTATATATGCTTCTGTGACAGCTTTGTATAATTGATGTTGTTATGCATCATGTTGTCATGTTAGGCTATTAAATCATTAAACTAACCTTAAATCATTAAGAACTGACACATAATAAACGTGGAATAAACAAATCAGTAAGTATTTTTGTATTTAGGTCTGTTGAATTTTTTTCTTTAATATCAATGCTGCATTAAGTGTCAATATGCATCCCCTCACTATTATCATGATTATATGATCTTATAAAGATTCCTTAAAGAATATCTTCTTTTTTATTATTTAATTCTGAGAGAATATTCCACCATGGCTGTTTTTAGTGACTCTTGCCTGAAATTAAGTGTTGGCAACAGCAAATTGCTGTTTGCAAATGATTTATGATGTTATTAAATATATAAAATAAAGTAAAGTAAGAGAATATGGTGCTTTAGTTGTTTATTTTATTTTATTTCCCCCTTTTTCCTCTCTTCCCCTTATCCTTTGTATATCCACACTCCCTTCCAGTCGGTGGCGGTAATGCACCTATAAGCTGGTTTGCCAACCGACAACAAAACGCCAAGGAAGAACATCACCAGAAGAAGAGGCTTGTGTTTCTAAACAGGTAGGAGTTTAAACTGATAATAAAAAAATGTATTTATCAACAGGAGCTTTCGACTGCTTTAATTGTTATCAAATGAGTGCTTTATTTAATTTGAAGCTTATCCACACGAGAAACAGAACGGGTATGTCTCATGTCAACTCCTGATATTATTAGCAGTTTGATGTGAACGCTGGGAAAAAACATTAGTACGGAGATCGCATTTGTACGAAGCTGTCTTGTTTCGAAAAGCGATCATTACATCAGAACGTAAGCAAGAAATTCCAGTAATTATTCCTTGCGAGGATTATGCCAGTTTTATAATGGCGGTTTTCTGGCTACAAATTATATTCAAAATAGCGTAAACCCAAGTGGAACACACAAAATAATAATGTCCCTTTTAAACTAACTTACTAAGGGTTTGTTGAATGTATAATCTGTTAAATGTGATATGCAGTGCTTACTAGAGAGCTGATTGAGACCTACCCAGAAATGTAGGTTGTATTTATTTTTCCTTTCTTTTAATTATTCTCATCTCAAACTTAACAGTGTCCAGAAAAATCTCCCATTATAAAGATGGCGTTTATTAAAGAGGAGAGTGAAGAGTTGAGGATTGAAGATGTTTTCAGTGTGAAAAAAGAAGATACCGAGGAACAAACAGGTTGGTGTCTTGGTCATTTCATTATTATTAAAATGTTGGCCACTACAGAAATGCTATTTATTATTTATAGCTTAATAAAAACATTGTCATAACAGCCTCGGTATTGTTCAGCAAAATGCGTATTTGATCACAACAAAAACACATTCTCCACCATCTGCGCCACTGAAACTATTATTGAAACATAGAGTTCTGTAATGCTTTGTAATCCCCCATTGGTGGGCGGAGTTAGTGCAACTAGCCACTGCCAACAAGGTGGCCTATATGCACTTTTAAATAGGCGCTCTATTTTTTTTTTTTTTTTACATTTGTGAACTGATGTTCAGCTGTTATTTTTAATAGTCAACTTATTTTCGGGTCACTGTCATTAAAGCCCTGTCACAGGCAAGAAGATACATCTTTCACTTCATCAAGCTGAATGCTCACTAAAAACTGACAGTCATCACTTTTTCAAGCCATTTAATGTTTCATTTTCACATGACACAAAGCAGTGATGTTGACCCAGGAGAGCTGCTTACTTTATAATTGGTCAATAATGCCATCATTTTCTTCATTGCTGTAACTTTACCTGCGGGTGTCGCTGTTGGAGAGTGTTACTTGATAAAGACAAGTGACTTTTAGACATTTTTAATATCTCATTTAGTCAGATTTGCGCTGTTTTATTTTAGTAAAATTTATTATTATCTCATCCATTTTTGGAGGAAAAGCCTGATATAAATTGTGACCAGACATTCTACTAACTATAAGTGTCATTAGTTTGCAACTACATGTCTGCTAACTTTCAGATTAGACTGTTAGGGTAGGTTTAGGGTGAGTAGAATAAGTTGACATGTACTTGCAAAGTTCCTTGTAGTCAGTATTTAGTATGTAGTAGACCCATCAAAATAAAGTGTTAGCAGATATTAAGTCTACTAATACTCTAATGACTGCTAGTTAACATGTAGTTGCAAAGTTACTTATTGTTAGTTCACTTTAGACATTCTACTGTGGAAATGTAACGTCGCTTACCGTAATTGCAAGCTTTACCTTTCAAAGTAGATATAAAGCTAATAATGTTATTAGTTTTATCATCAGTTCAAGCCTGAAAGGGAAACAGAGTCGTGTGACAGACATGGTGATGATGCTTGTATGTATTTGCAGTAACGCACAATGCGAAAATCAAGTCAGTGTTGGGAAAGGCAAGAAAACTGTGACCGGGTTCTGATTTCTGTGGGGATTTTTCCATGGCATCATTAGCCGTGCTTCCATTACAGATTTGCACAAAACTTTGTCAATATTTGATAAATGTTGATAAAATATTGCGAAATGACGGCGTTTCCATTAACCAACGTTATGCGGCTAAAACGTAAACTTTTGCCTCTCGCGATGTCATAGCAACGAATTTTGGCGAGATTTGACGGATTTTGGATATATTTATACAAAGGAGGCGTATGCATCTATCTTTACAGAAGCAGCACAGAGAGATACTTCAGAAATGTGTGCGGCTAGGTTGGAGTAAACACAGGCATCAACTGAGTGGCCGCTATCAGCTTCACTGTCCGTATCAGAGCCGAACGGCACCGCAGATGTGCGCAGTCTGTGTCTACGCATTAATGGCAAGGAAAGCCCCTTATACTCAAGAATGAACATGCATTGAGCATTTCTTGGAGGTTATTATACATTTAAGAATGATCATATGACTTTTCACATATGTCATGTGACCTGTAAATGCGAAAAAACCCTTTTCCATTGCAGTTTTGCGAAATACTCCTTTTTACGAATTGCCTGAAAAACCACCTCATGAGAGCGTAAAATTTTTTTACGATATGCGGGAGTTTTTGCGAAATTGACGTGTTTCCATTAAGCATATTTTCAATTCGCAATTGCAATTTGCGCAATTTAAAATGTAATGGAAACGCGGCTACTGATATTTAAAAATTCAAGAGCAGCAAAGAGAATCACTGGGCAATTACTTGGAAATTTCTTCCCAAAATAATTGTTATCTCTTAGATTAACCAGACCAGACCCACTAATGAAATTTTAGTTGACTATTAGGGGATGGTGACGTTTGTTGCTTTGTTCTAATAAAATGTGGTTTACTTTTATCTGTTTCTTTCCACTGTAGACCTGATTCCACTGAAAGAGGAGAGAGAAGTACTAGATGAAGTGGAAGAGAAAGTTTGTGATTTCAGAACTAGAGAAGAATCTTTTAAAAGCTCAAAGACCGAAAAGGCTTCCTCGCGAAAAAGAACTTTCTTTTTTACTTGCTTTCAGTGCGGAAAGGGTTTCAATCAACACGAGAAACTTAAAGACCACATGAAAATTCACAGTGAAGAGAAGCCTTTCACCTGCAAAAAGTGTGGAAAAAGTTTCACTGAAAAAGGAAACCTAAATGTTCACAGACAAATTCACAATGGCGAGAAACCATACGCATGCCCCGATTGCGGAAAGCGTTACTCTCAAAAAGCAGCCATTACAAGCCACATGAAACTTCACACCAAAGCGAGGACTTTCACCTGCAGATTGTGTGGAAAAAGCTTTGCATCGGAGCTAAGCTTGAGGGATCACATGAACATTCACACTGGAGAGAAGCCGTTCAAATGTGATAAGTGTGATAAGAGTTTTGCACGTAAAGGAAGCCTTAATTCCCACAAGGCTGTTCATTTAAAAGACTGTTTTACATGTCATCGGTGTGGAATGAGGTTTCCTAACATGAAACGCCTCAACAGGCATGTAATAATTCATCCCGGAGAGAAGCCTTTCAAATGCCCATATTGTGAAAGGGGTTTCCGATTCAATAAATACCTTAAGACTCACATGAGAATGCACACTGGAGACAAGCCTTTCACGTGTCATCTCTGTGGAAACAGTTTTGTTCATAAAGCAAGCCTTAAGACTCACATGAGAATTCACACCGGAGAGAAGCCGTTCACATGCACTCAGTGCGGAAATAATTTTGCATATAAAGAATCCCTCGATTGCCACATGAGGACTCACACTGGAGAAACCCCCTTCTGCTGCAAACTGTGTGGGAAAAGATTCTCGCAGAAAGGAAATCTTAGGCATCACATGAGAATTCACACCGGAGATAAGCCTTTTAAATGTGATCAGTGCGGAAAGAATTTTAGACATAAAGGAACCCTTAAGAACCACGTAATATCTCACTTAAAAGCAAACTCTCTTATATGCCATCGGTGTAGACAGAATTTCGCCAACAGAAAAGATCTTATGAAGCATATAATAACTCACATCGGAGAGACACCTTTCATGTGCCATTACTGTGGAAAAAGTTTCACACTTAAAGGAACCCTGAAGACTCACATGAGAATTCACACCAGAGAGAAGCCTTTCACCTGTGATCAGTGTGGAAAGAGTTTCAGAGTTGCAGGGACCCTCCAGACTCACTTTCTCATTCACACTGGAGAGCGGCCTTTCGGGTGTATCAAGTGTGAAATGTGTTTTACATACCAAAGAGACCTAAAACGTCATTTGCTAAGTCATCCTGGAATGAATCAACAGAGGTCCAAGTGTGTCGAGAGGTTTAAAAAAAGGAGCAATTTCAAAAATCCCCTGCCCATTGACTCTGGAGAAAGGCGATTTAATTGTGATAAGTGTGATAAAAAATATATTTTACAATCACACTTACAGATACACCTGAAAAGTCATCTGGATGTGAGACGTTATTTGTGTTCTTCATGTGGAAAGAGATTTAAATGGCTGAGTAATTTAAAATGGCACCAGAAAATACGGATCTGTGTAAAATTAAGGCTACGGTCACGCCGCACCTGAATGTGGGCAAATATGAACTTCTGACGTCAGAGCTTTAACATTTGTCCTGCTGTGAAATTCAACAATTATAGATTCTAAATAAAAGAACAGACTGAATGATATAAAGAACATTGCACTGCATTATTTCATTGATCTGTAGGAAGAGAATGTTGACACATTGTTTAATGCGTGTTGTCAAATACATGAATATGGCTGAAGTTAAAGCTTATTTGATGAAACCTGGAAGCTGGTTCCAGATACAAGTCTAATTGCTCCTGTCTCTCTCTAAAATGCTTTAACCCAGTGGCTCTACTTGAAGTACCCCCAGCATTTCACATTTTGTACATCTCCCTATATCTGACGCACCCACTTCAGGTCTTGCAGTTTACACTAATGAGCTGATATGTTGAATCAGGTATGATAGATAAATGAGACATATAGAATGTGCAGGGCTGGCTCTTCAACCTGTCCTGGGGCAGTCATGTCCTAATGTATAGGGAGTTGGACCTGTAACCTGAAGGTTGCAGGTTCTTCATGAGGGTACTTCATGTAGAGCTTTAAAAAACAGAAGGTTGCAGGTTCGAGTCCCAGGTCCGTTTGGAATTTTAGGTAGTGGGAGTGAATATCCAGTGCTCTCTTCACCACCAATACCATGACGGAGGTGAGACCCTTGAGCAAGGCACCGAACCCCCAACTGCTCCCGGGCGCAGCAGCACTGTGTTCATGGTGTGTGCACTTTAGATGGGTTAAATGCAATGTGGGTTTCCAAGTATGGGTCAGCATACTTGGCCATAAGTCACTTCACTTTATGCAGTTCCAACCCTAATCAACGAAGTCTTCAGAATCACTTGAAAGGTCACAGGCCAGGTGTGCTGAAGTAGAGTAGATTGGAAATAAACTTGGCAGGGACCTATGTTTTAATTAGAGCTGGGCAAGTTAACACGTTATTGTTGCGTTACCGCAGCGCAAGTCAAGTAAATGGCACTGCGCCATTATGATTATGAATATATTAGGTTTGTGTTTCCGTATCTTCAAAGATCTTTTCTTTGGAGAGTCATTCATACCTTAATTTATAATCATTAATCATTTTAGCCATTTATATATGCACTTTATTAATTTATCCATTGATTAGTCATTTATATTATTTTATTGCTGCATTATTTTTTTCCATTGTTGTTTGTTTCACAAGTAAGAGAAAAGACAATGTCTCCATTTCAAGGTTTTTAGTATCACTGGATGTTGTTGTGAAGCAGTAATTTTTTTCATCGTTGTTGATTGTGGTATATTATAAAAACACTTCTTGGATTTGTGTTTATTGAAACATACACAGTTAACTGGGTACCAGACAACTTAACACTGGTTTTAGATACCATTCAAGATTTGCTGTTAACAGGTTTTGGGTATTAGACATAACCTTTTTTTGGCCTTCTGCAACTGTCCGAATCTCTTTGAAAACCACATTAACAGCCTTTGTTACCGCATCCCATGCATCTTTTTTTAATCAAGTAACTGTTATGCCAATGGACACACTTTTGAATAGCACACCTTTTCTTGCTTCCACCTCTGAAAGGAAATCTCCCGCTCATTATTGGTGAAGTTTTTTTTTTTGCTTTGGTGACATGTTTTTCTATATGTTTCTCTGGACAAGCGCTGCATTATGGAAATCCCTTATATGGAGATGGTCTGGGCGTGTTTTATGCAAATGACTAACCTAATTTAGAACTCTCTGAATAAATCGACATTACTTTTTTCATGAGAACTTTAAATGAATAAATATGAATACGAATAATCTACGCTAATATTTGTGAATCAGACCCACTAACTTAGACTCCGTCTGGGATGATATGACCATTAGGTTAATACTTGCAAAGAAGTCCTCTTCTTCAAAAGGCATTGGAACCATCAACTGGTGATTGATTCGAAGTCTCTTCCTCAAGATGGTCCTTGATGTTGGTCCCTGGCCTGAAATGGACATTTCCACAGATGTTAAGAATCAAAACCTTGCTGTAATCATACACATTTCTCCAGATTAAAATATCATAAGAACCGTATCGCACCATGTATTTCGAAGGCACATTTAAAACTAACCTAAACAAATTGAGAATGTCAAGATAAAATTTGACTTGAATATCTTTTAAAAATGATTTGGCTCAGTTTCTTAGAATCTTTAATGCCACTTTTCAAAAACAAAAAGCTAGTTTCACAATGTGTTCAATAAACGCTGCTGCAGGCCGCCTTTGGTGGCATCCACCAGAGGTTTTCAGTACCTGGAGGTAATGCGAATTCAGTCCAGTTTAGAGATGAGTGTCAGATTAAGCAGAAGCCATCCCATCTGAAGAATGAGGTCTTGGCCTCATCATCACCATCTTACATCACATTATTTATCTCATCTGAAGTAGAGTTGTTGTTCTCATTTTGCTTTCATATATGAAATGCCTTTAAAAATTTTGACCCATTGTCCATAGAAGTTTGAACAACCTTCAATTCAGAATGAATGTCACATAGAGCGCAAGCCAAGACATTAAAAGTGGAAACATTCATAAGATCTTTGACAGGGCAAGAAGCATATCATCCTCAGGTGTCAGTCTGACCCTTTAATTTGGTTAGAAGGGCTGTCATAGTTGAAAACCCAACTTCACAAAGGTAGGTGGTGCAAAAGGGAATCGGCACCTTCATTGCAACTGTGTGACAGGCTGTTCCACAATCTCAGAAAAAAAATGATTACAATGGAACACAGTGATTCCACAGAAAATCCGCTGCCTGCTCCTCAGAGCTGAGAAATTTCTCCAGGACCTTTGATAAGATGCTGTTATTTGATATTGAATGTTTTTAAAATTCAAGTGTCTGCAATAAATGCTGAGGCTCCCTTGTGGGCCGGGACCCCCTGTTGGAACCTGTGGTCTAAAACAGGGTTTCTCAAATCTTACCCTGGAGGTCCAGTGCACCGCAGAGTTTAGCATTAACCCTAATCAAACACACCTGAGCATATTAATCAATGTCTAAGGATCATTAGAAAATCACAGGTAGGTGAGTTTTATCAGGGTGGAGCTAAACTCTGCAGTGCATTGGACCTCCAGGATAAGATTTGAGAAACCCTGACATAGAGGATCACTATGCAGATCAGAAAAGCTAATACAAATGGGAAAGTCAATGCTAAGTGTGTTAAGTAACATGTTCTAACAAGGGACTGCTTTCTAAATTGGGCTTGATATGAGCCCTGCGGTGCTAGTTAAATGGCATGGTGAGTAATTGAAAAGGAGGTTTTGCACTGCATAGTTCTAGGAACTAGCCAGGATGGTGAGCCAACCTAGAGAACCAATTTATCCCTCAGGTCGTTTTCCTTGTTGCATTCACATCGGCAGCAGACAGCAATGTCTTTATGCCTGGCATTTACAAACAACAACCGGTGATTGTAGGATGGTGTGATCAGAGTTTTTTTTGTTATGTGTCGTGGGTTTCGTGATATGGAGATGGAAAGGAAATGCACAATTTACGCGATTAAAAGAGCGTGACTAAATCTCCTATGACAACTTCCAGTGTTATCATCAAGGCTGAGAAAAGAAAACAACAATGCAAACAACATGTACATGCTGTTATCGCTGTTTTCCATGCTCGTGAAGGAAATATTTTTCAGGGATGCAAACTCATCATGGGTTAAAAAGGTGACAAAAATACACACACACTGAAAAATGCACATGACGAAAAATGTGGCAAGAAAAACTTGTACTGTACTGTATTGCTCTGAAGTAGTACAGCAAGCAGGCCTACAATTAAATAATAATGCATTAAATATTATTTTAAGATTTAATTTAAAAACCTTTTTATTTTATTTTTTTGCCTTAAAAGAAAAATTTAATGTTGTTAATGTTTTTAGCATATTTCAGTTTAATGAGTCTCACCATGATGGTGTTTAGTGCTTGTTTGAATGACACTGAGCACCTTCTATATATGTTCCTTCTATACGTTCTCATCACCACCTGCATTTGGTGGTTATCAATGTATTTCAAAGGAACAAAACAGATTTCAGAACTTTGATTTACAGTCGAATTCCAACAACCACACCTGCTGTTTTTTTATTGTAAATTTTACTGAATTCTTTTTAGTGTAGATTTCACCCAGGGCAGTTATCAATGTTCTGATAAATAAATTCCTTATCAATCAATGAATAACTACACAATCAATCTCTTATTTACATTTCTTATTTAGATCTGCAAGTGAGTAGAACTCATGAAAACAACAATTAGTTCAGAGGGGATTCTTCTGATTATTTACAGAAAAAAACTGTAACACTGTTTGACTGCCCACTGAGATGCCTGTGATTGGCTACAATAATCAACGCTACAAAAACATGTTAATAAACGAATTCCAAAAAACACATGAGCGTTTAAATATGGTTATTTCACATCTTCGATACGGCTATCACCCATTTAAACTCATTCAAAGACTTGGAGGAGTCTGGACAATTTTTATTATAACTCCAATTGGATTCTTCTGAAAGAAGAAAGTCACATACACCTAGGATGCTTCAAAGGTGAGTAAAAGACAGAATAATTTTTCTTTTTTTGGGTGAACTATCCCTTTAAGTTAAGAAACATCAGTCCACAGATCAGCGATGAGAAATCTGAAGCTGAGCCCCAACAGCCCAGCCATATGCTTACCTGTGCGTGCTTTAAGATGAATCAAATAACGCAATGCAATGTTAATTCTCTCATTCAGTTTATCCTTTTATTTATAATCTTTTGCTCACATTGTAGCAAAACAATTTAACAGCAAGACATTTTCATGAGAGATTCAGAGATATTGAACTCAATCCAATAAATGTGGGATTCTTCTATACAATCGCAATTTGAGAGTATCTACTGCAACCACTTGTTATTTAAAACATTAGCAAAAAATGTAAAAAAATCATGTGTGGCCACATGACTTAATAAACCGTCTCAAGGCAAAGTAATCCAAGTAAAGGACGCAAGAAGAATCACCTATTTAGACCATAGACTGTAAAAAAGATGGACGATGCAACTACACTTCCTTCCACTATAGAAATTGAAGCCAAAACACGCTCATTATGGCCGCTGACATCTTGCGAAAGTGACGTCATTTGGAGCCAGAGTCTGTGCAGCAGAGATTGTGAGATGGAGCTGTGGAATCAAAGTCCCGCCCATACTCCTGTTGACCCAATCACAAGCTCACAATCATGACACCACACCCTGTTTTTATAGCATAAAATAGCTAGTTTAAAGCAAACCTTTTAAAAAATGTAACACTTGAACATATAGTGGGTACGGAAAGTATTCAGACCCCCTTAAATTTTTCACTCTTTGTTATATTGCAGCCATTTGCTAAAATC
>JAUCMR010000091.1:16824370-16836901 GCA_032357425.1 Enteromius argenteus | reverse complement strand
CCACATACAGTCTGTACAGTATAAACACCATTACACCTATGGAGAGTCCCCATAAATCACAAAAACCAACGTGTGTGGGTGCCAGGAGAAAAAAATAAAACATTTAATTAACCAAATTAAATTTTCAGCTTTTTCTGTTTATAACATTGTGCAAATTGTTTCATTTCTTCTGTATGTTCACAATCTGGCTTAGCTCTAACCCATTTCTTTGCATGAATATGATATGTCCCAACTAAAATAATTAGTTGTGTAAGAAAATACATTGATAAATATCTTACACAAAACAAATATGACATCATACATTTCTTTTTGAATTGATGTTCCAAAGATCTAGCCAAAATAATCTTGAGTATCCACCTTTTTGTTCAACACAGAAGTAAGCTTATCAGAAAGACTTCTGGTTTGTTAGCTGCCGAGGGGAAATAGCGAGAAGAATAGCAATGCGCAGGAAAGAGTAAAACTGTTAGCAGTACAAAATTGAAGATAATGCATTAAAATAAGTTGGTAAGTTGCGACAATTGTCAATATCAAGCAGCAAGCATTAACAGGACGTGCAGAATTACAAAACCTTACTTGGAATTGCATCCAAAAGGACAGCACAGTCTTATAGTTTCACGGGATATTTTAAAGGAATTCAAAATATGACAAAAGCAAATCATGTTTATTAAGCAATTTCCAAACGCAAATGTGCATCAACGCCTTTTCAAACCATTTGTACATTAAAAGTGTGATTTGTTGTATTTATTTATTTACTTATTTATGATGATGATGATGGCTTTTTGTTTCTTTTTCTTCTGGACCGGTTGCGTGAACTTCTTACAGTAGTCTTAAAAAAGTGTTTTTTTCCAAGACTGGTCATAACTAATTGGTCTTATTTGAATCTGAAATGTAAAACTGATAACCTCTTGGTTAACTTTCACAGAGTGAAACAGAGATTTCTGGTGATACCATCCACATGACGTACTAAAGATGGCGTTCATTAAGGAGGAGAATGAGGACATTACAATTGAAGAGGCATTTAAAGTGAAACAAGAAGACACTGAGGAACAAATAGGTTGGTTTCTAAAGCTTAAGGCTTCTTATGTGGATAGGGATGTTGATATTTCATAACCAGGCAAATACTAATGCTGCCTTTTCTCATTATTACATGCCATATCAATTAGTGTCATTGATGATGGATTTTTGAAAACTACGACTTATCTAAACTAGTAGAATATAAACGTATTGCCAATTTTTTTTTTTTAAATCAATAATATGAACAAACTTTCCATTTTAATGTAAAATTGTACTAAACATCATTGGAAAATTAAAAATAATTGATAAATAAAATACATAAAAAATATTAAAATACATACCTGTGCTCAATGCAAATTGCACTGACATTTTAAAATATGTATTTGCATCAAGATGCACAGCAGTAAAAAGTAAATAAAATAATTTACCTAAGACCTAGGCTGCTAATTTAAGACGTGTCTGTGAAAGCATTATTTTGTAATTTACAAAAATAAAAAGTGATAGAGATCAGATACATAGGACCTAAACTATGCTTGTTTACAAACGTCAAATTTAATTTTAAAGCTTTCAAGGAAGAATATTGTGGTTTATGTTATCAAAAGATCTAATAGTATTAGTAGATAAATGTAGCTGTGAGAGATTGCCAAAAGCAAGTCATTTGTAGCTTAAATTATCACCGTTTCTGTGCTATGATGAGGCATAAATCTACTTTTAAAATACTACAGACATATATGGTAGGGTCTATGATCAGTATATATTTAACCAGCTCTTCTGGGTCAAACTGCAAAAAAAAAAAAATTCACTTTTTTGTTTAGTTTTCTTGTAACTATATATTTAAATAGAGTTAATTGTATTTGTCTTTTTATCTTAAGGTTTCATTTCACCAAAAAAGGAATGTTCAGAACTCAATGGAACAGAAGAGAAAGATGAGAAACATCATGATTTCACAACTGAAGAAAAATATTGCTCACGGACTGAAAAGGCACAAACAACAGCTGAAAAGACAGGAAATAGAAGTTATTTAACCTGTAAAGAGTGTGGAAGGAGTTTCAATCAACATAGAAACCTTGAAGTCCACATGAGACTTCACACCGGAGAGAAACCTTTCAGCTGCCAACAGTGTGGGAAAAAATTTACTCAAAAAGGAAGCCTTAAAGTCCACATGAGAATTCACACTGGAGAGAAGCCTTACACGTGCCAGCAATGTGGAAAGAGTTTTACACATAGAGGAACCCGTAATGCGCATATGAGGACTCATCCTGGAAAAAACCCTTTCAATTGCACGGTCTGTGGAAAGAGCTTTTCGCGAAAAGAGAGTCTTAAGACACACATGAGGATTCACACCGGAGAGAGGCCGTTCGTATGTGGTCAGTGCGGAAAGAGTTTCAGATGTAAAATAAGCCTTAATTACCACATTAGGATTCACTCAAGAGAGAACAATTTTAAATGTCATCATTGCGGAGTGAGTTTTACAGATCAGAATCACCTTAAGAATCATGTAGTAACTCATGTCGGAGAGAAGCCTTTCATGTGCCATTACTGTGGAAAAAATTGCTCAAACAAAACAACCCTTGAGGTACACACAAGGGTTCATACTGGAGAGAGGCCTTTCATCTGTCCTCAGTGTGGAAAGGGTTTCACGGTTAAAGGAAACCTTCAGACTCACATAAGAGTTCACACTGGGGAGAAACCTTTCACGTGTCATCAGTGTGAAAAGAGATTCACATATCAAAAAGACCTGAAACGTCACATGCAAACTCATTCTGGGAAGAAACTGAGTTTTGAGTGTGAAAAGAGGATCGAAAGGTTAAGCAATTTTAAAAACCACCTGCATATTCACTCTGAAGCAAGGCAATTTAAGTGTGATCTGTGTAATAAGAACTTTCTTTTGCCATCACACTTGAAGATACACATGAAAACCCATGCATTTGTGAGACCCTATTTTTGCTCTTTGTGTGGAAAGGGTTTTAAATGGCTCGGCAGTTTGAAATGGCACCAGAAAATATGCGTCTATGCAAAATTCATCTTGATTGTGTAGACACATTGTTTACAATTTTGGTTCACTTAAATACCTCAGAGGCAAAATACTAGATAAACTCTGATTTTGCTGCAAAATGCCACAATGTAAATTATTTTTTTAAATAAAAGACGAGACACTTGAAAATGTGTTGCACGATTAATCTACAAATGGCCTTGTTCGCTCTTACTTTAAAGATAAGGTGGATATATAAGTTATATAGGGGAATGACACTTCTACTGGTAGCCTCATCAGATATATAGGAGCTTCTTTAGGAGATCCAAATCAGAGAATGTCTGCCTTCCCAGATTGAAAGCAGTGTGTGACAACCCTGGAATGCCCCATAAGTATCAAACATTTAACTATGATGGGTTTACGCATTCTTTGGGGCCCCATTTATATGCCAGTTATATTTAATCAACTGGTAAATCGAAAGAACCACTACTGTAAAGACTAAAGGCAAGTCAGCTTTGCTTCTACAGGTGCATCTCAAGAAATTAGAATGAAAAAGAATAAGAATGATTGTGAAAGTTTTTTTTTACGTAACTTATTTCAAAAAGTAAAACGTTCATATATTCTATATTTTCTAAAATCCAGTATCTCAAAATATTAGATTATTTCATAAAATCAATTAAAAAATTATTTGTAAAACAGAGTTCAAGTTTGTTGATTTATTTCCTCAATACTAGGTTGGGGCTCCTTTAACACAAATTACAGCATCAGTGAGAAGTGGGCTGAGGCACTATTGAGCCTTCAGCTTGTCTGGATTGTTGGATCGACAGTTTCTTATCTTTCTCTTGAGAACATTCCATAGATTCCACATGGGGTTCAGGGTTGGCATATTGGCTGGCCAATCAAGCACAGTAATATTATGGTCAGCAAACAACCTGGAAGTGGTTTTGGCAGTGTGGGTAGGTGCTTAAAGGCCCCTATATACTTCAAAACGAAATCGAAGAACGACCTGAAATGATGTCATTTCGAAAGAAATCAGAAAGTGAACTTTTTAGGGAGTTCGTTTTGGCTCCTAAACACCTTTAAGCTACCATTGGTCCGAGGCAGCTACGTAATCGGTGGGTGTGTTCTGAAGCTCGTCTTTCTTTGATGTTTTTCCAGGATCGTTTGTCATTTAACTGAGGTCTGCCAAAGGAAGCAACATCACTTGTTTTTAGTCAAATGTATAGGCTACGTGCGAGAGTCGCGTCATGTTTACATTAATCTTCACCCCACCTCCAGCGGCGCGGGGGTGTCAGAATGTTTGAAAACAGTATACCGTCACTCAGCCGTTCCAAACTTCTTTTCGCCCTCAAAGAAAAAGAACTTCATTTGAAGTGTATCAGGGCCTTACGTCCTGCTGGAAAAGGAAATCATCATCTCCATAAAGCTTGTCAGGACATGGAAGCATGAAGTGCTCCAAAATCTCCTGGTAGATGGCTGCATTGGCTAGGATTTTTGGACTTGGAGTTGGACCTAATAAAACACAATGGACCAACACCAGCAGAAGTTGTGGCACCCAAAATCATAACTGATATCAGAAACTTTACACTGGAATTCAAACAGCTTGGATTCTGTGCCACTCCAGACCTTGATTTCCAAATAAAATACAAAATTCACTTTTATCTGAAAAGAGGACTTTGGACCACTGAGCAACAGTCCAGTTCTTTTTTTTTTCCTTAACCCAGGTAAGATGCTTCTGACATTGTTTCTGTTTCAGAAGTGGCTTAGTAGCCCTTTTTCCTGAAGAGCATGGTGACTTGATACACAGACTCCAGCTTCAGTCCACTCCTTGAGAAGCTGTCCCAAATGTTTTGGAATCAGCATTACTTGACAGTTTTCTCAAGATTGCAGTTGTCCCTATTGCTTGTGCAATTTTCCTACCCAATTTCTTCCTTCCAATCAACTTTGCATTTAATATGCTTTCATATTTACCCTCTCTGTGGAGGGTGTCAGTGATTGTCTTCTGGACCATTGCCAAGTCAGCAGTCTTCCCCATTATTGTGATTTTAAAGAACAAGAGATACCTAGAATTTATACTGTAGGTATGTCCATTTAATGAAACTCAAATGTAAATATTCTAATATTTTGAGATACAGTTTTTTTTACATTAATGAACTGTGAGCTCTAATATACAAAATTGAAATGAATCTAGAATATTGAAAGTTTCACTTTTTGAAATAAGTTACAAACTTGCTTTTTAAAGGTGTTAGTTTGGTCTGGAGAATATCAAAGGTTGAAGGCCAAGTGCACAAATAGGATCCCTGGTTTGTCCAGATGTTGCACAATGTAGTGCAATCCCATGTTGACTGCATCTTCCATGCACTTGTTTGCCTGATAAGAAAACTGAAGAGTTTCTAGTAAGGAACCAGTGACGTCATCAATGTCTTAAATTTTATGCAAGCAGGTATTGGCAGGCAATGCAAATGAATAAACAAAGGTGACATGCATTCTTTTTGGCTCATTAAAAATGTATCTTGCTGCCACATTTTGGATTAATTGTAAAGGTTTTATAGAACTGGCTGGGAGACTTGCCAAGAGAGCATTACAATAGTCCAGCCTGGACAGAACAAGAGCTTGAACAAGTTGTGAAGCATGTTCTCAAAGAAAGGGCCTGATCTTCTTGATATTGTATACAGCAAATCTGCCGGACTGGGCAGTTTTAGCAATGTGGTCTGAGGAAGTCAGCCGATCATCAATCACAACTCTAAGGTTATGGTCATTTGATCAATAGAACTCTATTGGTAATGACAGAACTTTTAACTAGTTGCTTTTGTGAAGTGCAACCCAGAGCGAGTGCGGGGTGTGAGACCAGGTTTCTGAAACCTGCAATAAAATCATTCAGATCTTCAGCCAGCCTTTGATTTGTCACAGTGCTGGGGGATGGTGTCTTGTAGCTGCTGATGGCTTTCAGGTCCTTCCACAAGGATTCAGGGTTTGCTAAAAACTCTGTATTCTCTTAAATGCTTTTCACACTGCACGTTGGTCCTGGAAAATTGCCAGAGTGCCTTCTGTGTGATTGCAAACACATCCCAGGATTTATTACAGGATCGATCCTGGGTTGGGGACCTACTATCAGGTTTGGAACTGAACTCTGCTGGTAGGTAGATCTCCAGGAACAGTCTTGTACAGGCTCACTGTAGTTTTCACACTGCACAAAGATCTGGGAAAGCATTCAGTTGCTGCTGTGTTCATATGGATCAGCGACAGGAGGATACACACTGCATTACTTTACAATAGGAAGAATCAATGACAGCTCTATCTGGTGATAAGTGAATAGCACAAGCCCATGCGTGAGATCAGAGTTCCTGTGCGATACTGGAAATGTTATTAAAACAGTAGCTCTTAAGAGGTTCACGATTCAAACGGTCTGTGTGCTGATGTACAGCAAAAGGACAGAAAAGAAAGAAAATATTATGAAGGAGCAAATGGTTATTGTGATATTGTGGTGTATAACTCCCCCCTGATCTTCCATGCCAAATATTTTACGGCTATTAGCAATTGTCTCATATCGCGTCTTTGATCATTCACACTGCGCGATTGTCACTTGCATGAACAAGAATCTTTTTGCCTCAGATTTCTGGCATTTGCAAATGATTTAGCAAAACCTGTCGGCAAGTGAAAATCCTGCAGTGTAAACTCAGTATTTCACGAGTTCACGCTTCCTCATTAACGTAGAATAAGTAGCGAACTTGGCGTGCTGTCCGGGGAGCGAGCCGGGAGAACGGCGGACTCCGAACCCTAGTGGTTTGAACCCTGGCAAGGGCAAGAGTTCGGCGTCTGGCTTGGTCTCCGTCTGGAGCATGATAGTGGGTGGAGGAGGGATGCGCAATAGGCGAGATGCAGAAGACAGGAAAACGGGGTTATTTATAGTAGGTAGGAAGGATTTGATTGGGTAAGTGTAACAAGGGGATGGAAGAAGAAATTGTGCTTTCAACTGTGACTGTGGGGACATTTCCGTGGCCCTAAACATTACACAGCCCAAAACGAAACATGATTGCTTGCTTTACCTGTACCCTTTGGTGGGCCTCAACCATTTGAAGCAGCCAAGGTTCTGCCATCAGTCTAAAGGTCTGGCTACGCAGGACTATGAAAGCTTTAGGGTTATTGATGGAAGCAATCTACTCAAACATCTGAATAGGATCAATAAATTCTGGAGGCTCTGTTTTTTGGCATAATGCATATTCAGATTTTCAGACAACAATCTGGGAGTATCTTGGAGGCCATGGCAATTTTGTTATAATTATCTAAACGGCAGGCAGTGACTGGCAACTTTTTTAAACACTGATGGGAAAGAAATCATTATACAGATATATATTTTCTGGTGGCAAACTGCAGAGCCAGTTAAAAACTCTTTCCACAAACAAACAGGGTTTCTCTTTTGTCTCACATCTGCATGACCTTTCAATTTTGTTTGAAATGTTTGTTTTATTTTGTTTTTTTACAGTCATTACAATTAAACCATCCTTCTTTAGATCAAAAGCCCGTCATGATTTTTTAAATACATTTTTATAAACCTCTAACTACGCTGAGGAACACTGCAATGTTTTGCCAGAATGAGTTTGCAGATGGTGCTTAAGGTCCCTTTGATATGTAAAACTCTTCTCACATTGAAGACATGAGAAAGGCTTCTCTCCAGTGTGAAGCCTTATGTGAGTCAGAAGGTTTCCTTTTTGTGAGAACTTCTTTCCACAATATTTGCAGGTGTAAGGGGTCTCTCCAGTATGAGTTCTCATGTGGGAATCAAGCGATGGCTTATATGTAAAACTCCTTCCGCACTGAGGGCACGAATAAGGCTTTTCTCCAGTGTGAATTCTCATGTGATTCCTGAGGCTTAATTTATGACAGAAATTCTTCTCACATTGATGGCATGTAAAACAGTCCTCTCGTGAGTGAATTTTTAAGTGGTAATTGAGGGTTACCTTGCGTGTGAAACTCTTTCCACACTGATCGCATGTAAACAGCTTCTCTCCAGTGTGACTTATCATGTGAGAATTAAGGTTGTTTTTGTGAGTAAAGTTTTGTCCACACAGCTTGCAGGTATAAGGTTTTTCTCCAGTGTGAATTCTCATGTGGACTTTAAGGTTTATTTTTTGAGTAAAACTGCTTCCACACTCTTGGCAGGTGAAAGAAGTCTCTCCGGTGTGAATCCTTGTATGGACTTTAAGGTTTTGTTTTTGAGTGAAACTTTTTCCACACTGTTGGCAGGTGAAAGGTTTCTCGCCAGTGTGAACTCTCATGTGGACCTCAAGATTATGTTTTTGATTGAAACTCTTTTCACACTGACGGCAGGTGTAGTTAGATTTAGATGTGGTCTTCTGAGCTCTTTTTCGTGAGGTCTTTTTAGCTTCTTTTTCTTTTTCTCCAGTCTCGAAGTCATTATTATTGTCTTCTATTTCACTCAGTTCTTGATTCTCCTCTTTGAGCAACACCAGGTCTAAAGCAAAAAAGACAAATACCAGATAAACCCAGTTTAAACTGACATAAAACCATTAAAGCAATGAAATCATGTTTGCTAGATCCTATATTCACTAAGCTACTGAAAGAGGTTACCCAAAATCTCAGAACTGTCTGAAACTATGTTCACCATGTGTTTCTCTAAAAATAATTGCACACCTTAGAACGATCATCAGCCAATCAGATTCAAGCAGACAACAGACCTCTAGTATTATATATATATATATATAATTTTTTATGTTGTAATCACAAATGTCCAACTCATCTGCACTTAAAAGCAGCATTAGTGGTTATCATGTGATCTTAACATGTCAATTTTAATAAGGATCAAAGCTCACCATTGAAAATGGAAACTGACCTGTTTGTTCCTCAGTATCTTCACGTTTGACTCTGAATGCTTCTTCAATCTTCATGTCTTCATTCTCCTCTTTAATAAATGCCATATTTATAATAGTGTCAGGTGAATCTCAGTTACTTCGCCAGGAGTTTTTCTGTGTGTGTGAACACATTGTTATGTTCACCATGAGAATAATGTACACAAATAAAAAACTAAATCTAAAAAACTACTGGGGTACTGGCAAGGAGTCATTCAAAACAATAGTTGTCTTTAGTTGGCCTGATTAGTCAGGCACTCCCAAAAGAACACTCAAAACAAACACTACAAAGCATTAAAATACATTTTATATATAATAGACACATTGACTCCAGCAGAGAGGTTGTACTTCCTTCGTCCGCTGAAAGGGTTCAACCTGCCAGAGGCGCAGATTAAAGTTTTATTCAGCGGTTCAAGTCAGTATTACAGTGTTATTACAGCAGAAAGGATCATTGGTGTGCACATGCCCAACCTTCAGGACTTGAACAACTCCAGAGTGAAGAAACACTCAGGAAACATCATCAATTCTCAAATTCTCATGTGAGATATGTACCAAGAGCACCTTAAAAAGCACAACAAATTCCTTGTGTTTGTGCATACTTGGCAAATAAAGCTAATTCTGTTTCATCATTTATCATGAAAACAATTGTAATTAATTTAATAAAAGTTGTCATTCAATATTTGTTATCCTTTCCCTACAGTGTTTTGAGCAGCATGTGTAGAATCAGAATTAGCTTTGTTTCTCCAAGTGTGCACAAACAAGCTGTTTTTTTTTTTTTTTTTAAATGAAGCTCTTGTTACATATGCATACATATCTGACATGAAAACAGAAACATTTAAATGGGACTTAATAAGTAATAACGTTATTAATGCCTCTAGTGATTCGAGCGCTTCAAAACAGTGAATCATTCTGAGAAGCAATTGGTTCAATTGACTCGGAGTTCATTCAAGCTCCGTTTCTCCATCACTACTCGCCAGTGCCTACATTCGTCCTTAAGGTAAACTGACTGACTATATACAGAGTTAGAGACCGAAATGAGACACTTTCACGAGTGGATGAGCTTTGTTCAAAGACGTAACGTTTATATATGTTAGCTAAAGAAATCAATTGTTATTAAACGTAACGCTATACCATTTATCAATACTTGTTAAAACTATAAAAACAATTCAACAGTTTATATCGATTTAATTATCTTAACTCCAAAATGCTCGAACAATTTAAAACGTAAACCTTTCTGCAGCAGAATCACAACAGATGCAGCAGCACTGTGCATCCTTCTGGCGTCATGTCACCAGACCAAAATAAAAGTCTCGTTTAAACGCTGTAAAGCACAGATATACATATGTACACGTTTATATACATTAAATTGATTCCACAGTAATTCGGGGTTGAACTCTTGGTTAAACTGTTAAACGTTTTAGACTGTTGGACAGTTTTCATAATTTTTTTTTTAGTTAACGTTACGACCAAAGTCTAAACTTGACCTTATAAACCCATCTCTCTCTCTCTCTCTCTCGCTCTCTCTCTTGCTGTGTGTGTGTGTGTGTAAACGTGCATGCTTTTATTTTGGTCTGACGATATATGACGCCATAAGCCCGCGCTCTTGTGCGTGTTGTGATGTGATTCTCCTAAAGAAAGGTTTGTCTTTAAGCATTTAAAGCTTGACACAGTTATAATATATCATTTGCCGTTTAACACCGTTATTAATGTTGTGAGTAAAGCACATACACAAAAGGTGCGTCTCGTTTCGCTCTCTGTAACGTACCTTACCTGATTTAGACACTGTTCAAGCCTTATTCAGTATTTATTTATTTATGTATTTTATTTGTATTTATTATTAATAATATTTTTCCCGCTGGAATTTTACTGTCTGGCAGAGTTTTATACTGAAGCTTGAAAACCTTGCAGGACAGCAAAGCAAAATTTCAGTTTCAAGTAAGCTTATGTTGAGACATCCAAAGAAACTGTCATGCCTCTCAGATATTTTTTTTTTTCTCTGCTATGTCAGTGTCATACAGGTATTTAAAGTGCGCTTTTTCTTTTTGAAATGTTCTATGTGAACACACTACAAAATGTCATAGAGTAGTGCATAAGTGCATGATTTGGGATGTTCGTTAGAATTCCAATACAATTTGTAGTATCTGATTTGGGCAGTAACGTTACCTGTACTGAATGTGGCTCAAACACGCAGTAGCCTAGTTCTCAGCACCAGAACAGTTCATTTTCGAAAATAGGAGTAAAACTGAACACCTCAATAGTGTAAAAATCAGTGAATTTTGAAATCAAAGGGCCATTGTTAGGCATGACATGGAGCAGATTTCTAGAGTAATTTAATAGCTTTGAACGTGGCTCAGAGTAGCCGTGTTGACAAGTTTGAGCATGTAAGCACAAAACACACGCTCTAGTCAAGAATCTTCAAAGCACCATAGATTGCAATATTGCTTACTTGGGAGCAGAAATAAACTGGTAAAATTTTTAGGTGCCATTCAAAATGTAACTTCATTAATTATTACAAGTGTGGTGGCGTACATATCCACCTTTTTCCTGAACGCGGAAGTAAGCCTATGGGTGAGGGTGTGTTAATTAATTAATCACCAATAATTCCTCCATATGTGCTAATTTAGGAAGCTGATTGAGACACACCAAAAGATTTAGTTTTTATCTAAATCTTTTATCTAAGTTTTTTATAATTATTCTCATTTTAAATATGACAAATTGTCTAAACACACAGAGAAACTCCTGTTGAAGCAGCTGAGATCCACGACACGTTAAAAAATGGCTTTTATTAAGGAGGAGTGTGACGACATGAGGATTGAAGAAGTATTCCGAGTGAAACATGAAGATACTGAGGACCAAAAAGGTAGCTTTTCATTATTAAAATGTTGAATTAAACATGCTTTCATCTTTTGTCTTTCATCAACTGGGTAAAACGTTTTGTTCTGATCAGGTTTGATTAACAAAATTGAAGAGCACACAGCGGCTTCATTGTCCATTCGCATATGAAACTGAAACAAATCAGGTTTTTGATAATACCTGAGGAGTGTTCTTTTTTTTTTTTTTTTTTTTTTATAGAAATACAATACTTAAAATGTTTGGCTTACTGCAGGTTAAGCTATTGTTAGACTTAAGTAAAGTATGCTATAAACATTCAGTATGTTTATAAATATGAGATAAAATGCAACATGTTTCTACTATTGCCAATTAGAAATTCTGCAGATAAAGTACATGTTATGTAAACAGCATCAGTCTTTGCCTAATTGATCATACACAAATACATAGACATCCACAAATGAAGATTTCTGGTGTAAGACCTTAATTTCTTATTACCAGTTCAGTCTGTTGTAGAATTATAGTAAAATTAGTATAGCATAGTAAACCTGAACAGAAATGCCAGTTCCACAGAAAATGCACTTCTATAATCTGCTTAAAGTGTATTTTTATTTTCAGCACTTTAATTAAAATGGTACTTTATTTTTTATATATATATATATATATATATATATACACATTGGGTACGGAACGATTGACCCCCATCAATTTTTCACTCTTTGTTATATTGCAGTCATTTGCTAAAATTATTAAAGTTCATTTTTTTCCCTCGTTAATGTACACACAGCACCCCATATTGACAGAAAAACACAGAATTGTTAACATTTTTGCAGATTTATTAAAAAAGAA
>JAUCMR010000091.1:16752998-16763822 GCA_032357425.1 Enteromius argenteus | reverse complement strand
ATTAATAAATGTGTATCAGTGTGTTAAGTGTAAGCCAGAGTAAAGAGATGTGTCTTTAATCTAGATTTAAACTGACAAAGTGTGCCCGCCTCCCGAACAGTATTAGGTAAATTGTTCCAGAGTTTGGGGGTTAAATAGTAAAAAGATCTGCCACCCGCAGTAGATTTTGATATTCTAGGTATTATCAAATGGCCAGAGTTTTGAGAACGCAGAAGAAAATGAACACATTTCAGAAATATGAATGTAATAACTGATTCAAATATTAATAAAGTATCTTTTTTGTTGAAATTATTTGAAAATCGGCTTTAATAATCGAATCTACTATAATACAGCATTTACATTTACAAGTCTTTTGTCTGTTATTTTTTAAAACTAATTACAAAACTATATACAATATTAAAAATTAATGTTGAATTAGTAATGTGTAAAATATCTATACATATAAGCTGCTTGTTACGATCACTGTCCAGAAATGAAGAGCGGTCGAACCATTTCAGATCCAAGATGGATTCAGCTGCTGGAGTGCAGTTACCCTCCGACTAATCACATAAAATACATCAGATCTATTTTGGGCCATGCATTTTGGCAGGGATGCTTGTTGCTGCACGGTGAATGTCAGATATCAGATCACCATGGCAACAGCAGAGAGCTGCATGTTTGCCACAAGACGACACAGCAGTGAGACTGACTTGGCAGATTTGAACAGAATAAATAACATCCTAATATCCTCTTAATAGCGTATGAGTAAAATTAGAGGATTTGTGATGCCTGTCATGTTGAGTGTTTAGAAGGTTTTGAGGATGGTGCCGACTGTGAAACATGCTTGAGCATCATCATATTACAGATTCATACAGGGATACTATCACTGTAAGCAAAACTAAAACTTGAAATGTAGCCTGCTTACATTAAATTAAATATAATATATAAAACATTTAATCAAAATAAATATGATAAAAAAGCAACATTTCTCATTTCACAACTGAACTGCTAAAATGACTGAATTTAACAAAACCTAAATAGCATTTCAAATAACTTCTATGGAAATAGAAGTTTCTCAGCAAAAACGTGACATTGCAGTCATTGTCCTGATTTATTTTAGTAAGCCCAACATGTTAGAGCAGGAGCACTAGAGTTCTGAACGAATAGCCCATGTGACTTTTTCCCGTTTTGTCTTTTCTTGATCAAATCTGATCTATAAAAGGTTTTTGTACAAAGAACCAACTGATGCTGGCAATCAAAGGGCCACATTTCTAGCAAGACTGCTTTAATATCTACGTGCCTTTTAAGTTTTTTGGTGCCTTGGGATTAGACATCTGATAAAAATCAAGTCTTTTGACTTAACTCAGCAAACACTATTAATGCATAATGCATATTTACATAGCATTACGAAAACTGCTACTAAGCTGCTACTCTATATATGTCAATAGAGTAAGATCTATATAAAAATATCACTCGAATGATTATATTGCAGCATTATGGGACAGAGATGTGGGACAACACAGGTCTTGTCAAGACAAAACATTGGCTTGACAAAACTTGCTTAAATGCTGTGTGGTCTTCTTGGTGCTTGTTAAATTTAGACAGCCTGGACAACTTTCCTGAAATTAAAAGTAGGGGGTTTCTGATCATCCAGTGCAGGAAACAGTATACTTCCAATACTGCTAATAGTCCAATAATAAATTAAGATGTGCAGATCTATTCATTTATTGAGAGATTTGTTTTTTTATAGCTACCTTTAAAAACACTGTATGTGTGCTCATGTTGGCAAATAAAGCTTATTAATTTTTCAGCTTATGTTTTCCTCCTCCTACTCATGTTCTCTTCTGAGAACTAACGTTAGTGATTCATGAACGAATCGTTTCTTCGAACCGGTTCTTAAGATTTATTCGAACAGAATCGCAGAGCGTCCAGTGTAAATCACTGAATTAATATACCAACATGGTATTTACAGAACACAACTAAATATAGTAACAAAGCTCGGAAGAACAGTGGGATTAATTCAGAAAAAGCCTATGCCTCGCTTTTCACTAGCTCTGTATGTGTTTGATTCTCATAGTATTTGACAAAAATACTCAATGGTTTTGAATGGTGCTTTATTTATGTTCTGGTATGAACCGGACATCAGATATGGATCGGTTCTTTGAATTGAATCAACCAAACGAATCGATTCCCCAACCGGATCCTCTGAGCGTTAGAGAGACACATCGGGGTGTGTGATCCTCAGCAGATGCAGAATTATTGTATTAAACAGCCATTGTTTCGGTGTCTTTACCATAAAGACACTGCAACCTCGACTGATTTTCATAAAGCCATAATGTATTTGTAGTACAAGGAGAAGAATCATGTTCGTGAACACGGCATTAGTCGTTATTTCTTCGCTGATGGGATTGCACGTCACAGGTGAGGCTAAAAACAATATCGCATGTTTGTGCAAATAATAATAATAATTATTGCAATAATAATTTCCTTGTTTGTTATTGTAATGAGTGATCTTAGCGTTTATTTGGCAAGTAGTGCGTTTAATAACACGGGCAATGGGATCATTTGAAGGGGTAAATGAATTCTGTTTAATATAATTAAAAATGAACAAAGTGAAATATCCTTACCTTTATTAGACGGAAATGTTTATCTTCTTGTCAGTCAGTGATTAAATGAATAGCTAATGCATCCAACAATAATTTCTGAAGCTTAGGTAGTGTACTGTAGAAATAGTTATGAATATATTAATTTTTACAGTATATGTTCATTATTAGGTTGTCTTGTGCCTGTGTATGCTCAGACAGCATTAATGTAATTGATATTGCATGTGGCTACGCTCCATAATTATGGTTATGCTTCTCATAACGGGCTTAAATATTTCTTACTTCGCTTATCTAACATATTTAATCATTTGCAGTAATTATTTATTAGACCGACTTGAGTGTACTAAAAAAAAAATGTTGTAGAAACAATTTGCTACATTTACATTCATGCAAACAATTATAGCATACTCTAATTTTATTTATACATTAAAAAAAAAATGAAAAAAGGGCATGATTATGGGTAAATCATGACAGATTTGACATTTTGGAGTTAAGTAGGCTATCCCATGAACTGCAAACTGCATTTATAGTCACCTTTGGGTCCATCTTTCACCAGTTCTTAAAATATTTTTCTTACTATGAATTACATTTTAATAATCTTTTGTGCAAAATGTTTCTATGGATGTAAAAGGTTCTTCATAGAACCATAGATGCCAATACAGAACCTTTATTTTAAGAGTAAAGGGCATTTACTTCGTTTTCGGGTTTCTCATTTTGTTGGCTCCAAGTGTCATGTTTGTACTGGACGTCAATATCGGTTTCCTGTATGTGTGGTCACTACGTGCTTTACATTCTTACACTCTGGGTTCTTCAGAATGATTGATCCTCTTTAGCAAGCGGAAAGGCTGATTTCATTACAATTTCAACTGCAATTTCTAATTTCAGAACACCATAATATTAAATGGACAGTTTTGGTCCTGCATTGTAATTGGTCAATAGACTGTACCATATATTATAAAGTAATAGCTATGATGTGAAACTCTATTTGTCTATATTTCAGGTGGCACCTCTGTGGACGATGAAGTTTATCAGATACCGCATCGGCGCATGGCTAATGGATTGACTGGCCCCGTTTACCAGCACATGGGTGTTCTCAGTCAGCGAAAGACTTTAGGATTTAATGGTGAATTGTTTCAGGCTCAGTCCCGTGGACGGGTGGCTAAGCTGATGCCCACAGTGTTTCTAGAATCCCATTTCCAGAGAACTCCACAGAGGAAATCAGATGTCGGCTTCCTGCAATACATTGACCATGTGGAAAACAAGCCTGTATCTGCCCACCATACGGTCACAATGGTGAGCGCCTACACAACTTGTGTTTTTTTGGTTGCTTTGAGATTGTAGTGAAAAAAATGTAGAAGCCTGGGGTGGTGAATTAATGAATGAATGAAACGGGTTGGATGAGATGACTGAAATCTTTGCCAGCACAAATGTTTAAAGACACACACATATGCATGCATATCCATACATTTATTTACAATTTTTGACATTGTAAATATTTTTTTAATAAAACATTTTTACTAAGTAGCTTGCTATGAGTATTTTTTATTTTTATTTCTAGGGATAAAATGACTAATTACAGCCATTCTGCATAATTCATCATACTTAATTCGGAACTCACAACTGCACGTCACTAAGACTAAGATGTTACCAACAGGATCAAAAACAAGTAGTTAGACTATGCGTGCAATGTGCTGGCATTGATACTAAGTGGTTGAAGGCTGTTCGAGAATTTTCGGTTGTTAGGGTAGTTGTTCAGGGGTGCATTTACAAAAACGTAACCTGCTGTTTAACTACAATAATATAGGAGAAATTAACTACTCGCACTCCTTGTTTGAATTATGCTGGTTCAACATTAGCAAATGTCGTTATGTAGGTGGAGTAGTAACTGATTGAAATCGAATTAAAGTCAGATTATTGCTGTAAATGACAAACATGAATATAGCGTGAATATGGAATGAGAGATAAAAGTCCAAGTTAGCTTGCTTATTTTGCTCGAGCGTAAAGTCCACATGTCATACTTACAAGAAACTACTCTTTTACTGCAAGTCAACTCTGCAATGCTTTTTTTCTGAACAACACTAAAGGACATGGAACACTGAGTCCGAAATGTTCGTACGGTGAAAATGAAATAAGACCTAGTGTTGTGTCGAACATGTACACACTGCCTTCGAAACTTTTATTCATGATTATGAAAAAAAATTGGATTCGATTTTCTGCTTTTCGCATCTGTAACGAGCAATTTAATAGAGAAGTATGGTTCAAATTTGTTGCTAACGGTGAAACCGTTGACATGAAAGGAGACTACCCTTGAGTCTCTGTGATTTGCTCTTTCCTAAGTCTTTGCGATTTTTTCACCTGCTTTATTGTCCACCAAGTAGAAATAAGAAGTGTGACCACTTGAAGTCACAATGAAACATGGCAGGTGTTTTATTCTGCATAGTGACATACATCTCAGTGTAATGGATTATTGAAATTATTAAGAATTGGTTTTGATGCATTGGATGTTTATTGGATCTTGAGAGTCACCAGAGAGAAGTCTAATGTTGATTAACATTATAATAGAGTGAATTAAGTATCAATGCATCTTTCCTCGATAATATATTGAGGGAGGTATTTTGTATGGTAGTTTAGGCATATTAATAACAGTTGATATACTTAGTTTTGACATTCCGCCTGGCACTGAACATTCGGCAACTGTCTATACATACCAGATTGAATGATGTGAGTGTGTGTTCTTAAGTATCACAGTAATGGGAATGTGTTTTATGGTGGAGGGAGATGAACTCTCTCAGCCTCAAAGCCAATTACACTAATGCACCTGATGCGAGACCTCTAGAAGCTTCCCCACTCCCACGAGGTGTCCAAAAAAATCAATCACGGCTCGCATATATCACCACTTCAGCGCACAGCGCTGCCTGTGAGAGTCGCACATTTATATATTTATTTGCTTTAATGCCGGTGAAGCTTAATACGGTATGTGCTCAGTACACAAAAGGTCATCGCAATTTGCCTGTCAAAATGAATGCAGGTTTGAGAGCTACTTCAGTGTGGGTGGTAATTAAAGTCAACATGAAATCAACATCAACCCTGTTTATGACATGTATGTCCTGCTCTTGTTTTGTCGACTTTTACTTTGTAGATGCCTTGTATTCCTGCTTTCCTTCATTCGATCATTATGTTTCGCAGACTTCGCACCTGTGTCTTTATAGCCCTTGAGTATCCACCTTATCCTACACCTCATGATGGTTTGCGCGAATTATGGGTTTAACGTTCGTAAAGCTGTAAATAATCAGTGAAAGGTTCGCTCTCTTTTTTTTTTCAAAACTGTACAAATGAGATGAGATTGTTCTACTTACCCTTCAGCCATCAATCATTAAAATGACATCTAAAAGTATAAAAGGCAAAAAAAGGTAACAGATTATGAATAACCCCAAAAGCACCATTTTTTTCCACAGCATTAATGGACTGTTGAAGTATCACTGTAGTAATTCATATCTGCAGTAACCATAGGTTTTTGGTGTATTGATTACTATTATTTTTTTAACCACAGTTTTTCTACAAATATCGGTAGATATTGGTATAATAAGGGTAGCAAAATTATCTTTTATTTGTATAAATATCTATAGTAAAAATGTATTAATTTTACTATAATTACTTTTCGTAAGGGGTAACACGTTGGCTTAACCTGAAATTTTCATTAACTTCCTCTTTGCATGATACTATTTCAGTTTCTGTAACTTTTTCATCCTTTTGACAGATAATAGGCTAAATTGTATTTAAAATGCATTAATATTGTATTTGAGTGAATTATTAATAGAATACATTGTAATTAAATCAGGAGAACAAACAACAAATGTGCAGTATGTGTTATTTTTCATACTATTACAGCAGAATGCAAAGGGAAAAAAGAAAATAATTACGAGGAAAAAAATGTAGCAACTGAAAAGAGCTCTTGCCGTAGATATTCTTGTTATAAAATGTCATGTTAAAATATGTGACTTTATGTTATTCTCATGATGTCAGTAAACAAACATGAAGGAAAACTGATAGCTCATTTAGTCAAACAGACAGATATTTGTAGGGCAACCTTCAGTTCAGTCTTTTTGAATGGAAGTTCCCCATCAAAAACATATAAGGCTCATCAGGAATAAGGTGGATATATGCAGTCAAACCAAAAGTTATACAGACACCAGATATAATTTTTGATATTATTCTACTAGTGAGTGCTATAATTCATTCATGTAAGTAAGGATAGTAAAATAAACTGTGACATATTAAAAAATCTCTTCATAAGGGTGGACTACCAGTAAAATTGATAATAATTGGTAATTGTTTTTAGTACACTTTTTTGCATTTATTGCTTGGCAATTGACCTAAATTGGTATTAGCTAATTGTGTACTTAAATTTAACATCTGACAGCTATTCAGCCTAATTAATTATATACATAATTTATCTGACGTTATCAACATATTCTGACATATTTAATATGAAGTTTAACTCTGAGTTCTTGCCATATGTTATTACCATTTTTCTAAACTATAGCGAATAAACCGTTATAATGTGAGAAATGTTGAAGGTGTCTGAATAAATTTTGGTTTGACTGTAACCTTTGGCTGTGTCTGAAATCTGTGCACTTTTTAAGAGGAGAGCCATTTGCAGATGTGTTGCTAAAACCATACTGGACTTTATCGAGGGAAATCCCACAAAGCATCTTAAGAATTAGACTACAGCCTATGTACACTTTCCATGTACTGTAAGTGTCACGTCAAACTAATTACCTCATTTCGCCAGAAGATGGTGTATGAAATTTACTCACTTATTTTTGTTCATTCATTCATTCTTTTTGCAGTGGTCACTTTGACACATTCGGTTTAGACAGCGGTCATCTCATTGGTTGCGGTGTAGTAATGTGTAGATAATACAATTTTGAAAGCTTGAAACAATAAGTAGCCTATCAGTTGTTTTATTCAGTTTATGGAAGTGAATTTCCATTGATGTATAGAATTTTAGAATAGGACAATATTTGTCTGAGATACAACTATTTGAAAATCTTACTTATAGATAACCAAAGAAATAGGAACAAAAAACTAAACACAGGAACAAGGATGTTAATACAAATTAAATGTCCTAGAAACAAAACAGAAACCGAAGCTGGCAGTGCCAGAGACCACAAAGGAGCTGGCAGTGGAAGAGGCCACAACGGAGGGTGGAGCCAGGTGGAGTCCTGGTAGTAAGGCCAAGAGGAATGACCTTAGGGGTAGTAAAAAAGAAATGGGGAACCAGGGTGACACCACTGCTCTGGAGGGCCCAAATTGAGCTGAAGAATATCTGGATTGAGGTGGAGCCAAGGGGTGAAGGAGGAGCTGGAGAGAAGTGGAGTACAGCAGATCCAAAGGAGTGAAGAGCTGAGGCATAGCCAGAGACCTGGAAGTCCATGATGGAAGCAGAGTGATGATTGACCAAGGTGGAGCCAGAGAGAAGAACAAGCTTGTAGGAGCCTGATGGATGACGGACCAGGAACTGGCTGACTCTGTGTCATCCACAGATCACTCAGTCCATGCAGTCTAACTCCACTTGTCCACATGGACTTGGGACCACCAGACTTGGGTCAGACTTTGGGAGTTTGTTATCCCTTCATGTCAGGACTCAGGTTTGATCTTCATCGTGTCTGTGTTTTTGGTTTGGTTTGTCTTCGTACGTTCGCGCACAGCTGATGTTTCCTAATCAGCGTGATCCCCCATTATTGAACACATATTCTCTTTTATGGCTTGATTTTTCTTCTGTATTTACTCTGGTTTTTGTTTGCTTTTTGCCAGTGTGTTCTGTTCTGTCAAGTCTATTTCTGTCTGTTACATTTTATTTGTTTTGTTATGTTTAATGGATTTTCTTTTTTGTCTAGTCGTGTTTCTTATCAGAATTTGCTGATCCATAAGTTGACGGCCTAATGGACTGTTATTTGCCATGTAGTTTGGATCTGCTCAGCTCTGTTCACCTTTTGGATCGTCTTGCTGTTATGATCTCCTGCCTGTTTGAAGTGTGAGCATTGGATTGTCTGGATTGATCTGTCTGTGCCTTACCTGACATTCGTGCCTGCCTGACTCTGGTTTTCGTTCTGTGGTGAACTGCCCCGGACTCTGACATTACCCGTTTGACCATTATCTTGTCTCTTTTTGGTTCAGAACAGAGTCATTTGGCTCATATTGCCCATATTGTCTATTATTGTGCTTCAATAAATTGAAGGTCTTTTCATCCAGAGATCGTTACACCCCCAACGGTGAAGGAAGACCCACTCCAAGGCCCCTTAAAGTGTCCATTCCCAAACAGTTTAGCCTGGCTCATGGTGATGAGCCTGACATAAAACAGGCAAAGGCAGTTGTCTGGGTAGTGGGTCATGTAGGCTATCTAAAAATTCCCTTATGTGGTTCCCGAGGAAGCATACCTTCTGTTTAAAGAGGAGGACCTGGACAACTGCTGGATCCATTATTTTAGTGTCTGTCACTGTCACTGAAGATCAGGGAAAATGAGGTGAAAGGATCAAAATGAAGCACTTTTAATCAAAGAGCGAAAACGAAGATCATCCAGCATAGAAAAATAACAATGAAAACCACATAATAATTTTATGTGCAATTATATATGATTTTTCATTTATTAAAATTCTTATATACCTTTTTTATTAATCATATGTATATTTTTATATCTCTGAAACAATGATAATTTAATAATTGAGAATATTTTAACTTTGAATTAATCTATTTTTTTCATGTTTATGTTTTAAGTAGTCTATCATTTGTTGCAGATTTTCTGCAAATGTTGACAATCATTTGTTGCAACATGTCATATGCAATATATGTTGCAACCTTTTATACCAATTTTACTTTGTAAATTGTATATTTTATAAATAAATGATATCCGGTTCTAGGCCTCACTACCTCAATGTGACTGACACTGTGAAGCTTCTCATAATCAAGTGGGCGTTATTGATGTTTAAATGTGGTCATGTGCTTATGTTTCATCTGTCTGACATCAGGAAGTCACAAACGATAAGAACGAATCAGTGTCACCCCTTAGTTTCAATAAGACCTCTTTTTGACTGAGGAGGAAGTTTTGACTTCTGAAAGTAACAGTATTTCATTGTTTTCAATGTTCAATGATCTTTTATCTCAAAAGATCAAGGAAAATGTGATTCCTTCTGAAATGATTCATGCAAGCGTTTAATCTTCCATTGCATCACACAGGATTGTCCCTGTTCTTTAGCCTCTCTCAGTTCCCTTTGTGGTTTGGGAGACGCAGTCAATGAAAGATTTGTTTCTAAAGGTTTCTTATGATCTTTGATGTCAGTGTTCCTCTAACATCTGATGTTGTAGCTTCTGCTTGCACCACCAGAGGGCACTATCCCCAGTCGCTCCCCAGTCAGTAACATACTTGTTGTGAAGTCTTGTCAGTGGATGGATAGATAGATGGATGGATGGATACAGACAGATTGATAGATGGGTGGATGGATATATATACGGATGGCTGAATAGATAAATTGATAGATAGAAAGATGGGTGGATGGGTGGATGGATATATATACGGATGGTTAGATAAGTGTCCCCAACTAAGCAAGCCAGAGGCGCCAGGGGCAAGGAATCAAAACTCCATATACAATGTTTGATTGGCAGCCAGTGCATTGTTGACAGAACCAGGCTAATACTGTATGCTCATACTTCTTGGTTCTAGTAAGGACTCTAGCTGCTGCATTTTGAACCAGCTGCAGTCTATTTATCAAGCGTGCAGAACAACCACCCAATAAAGCATTACAATAGTCTAACCTCGAGGTCATAAAATTAACATTTCTGCGTTAGACGTTGAGAGCATAGGTCGCCATTTAAAAATGTTTTTGAGATAGAAAAATACAGTTCTACAGATGTTAGAAACATGGCTATCTAACGAAAGATTGCTATCAAACAGCACACCTAGGTTCCTAACTGATTAGGAAGAGTTGACAAAGCAGCCGTCAAGTTTTAGACAGTGTTCTAGATTATTATATGTGGGGTTTTTAGGTCCGATAATTAACACCTCTGTTTTTTCAGATTTTAGCAGTAAGAAGTTACTTGTCATCCAATTTTTTTATATTGACTATGCATTCCGTTAGTTTCTCAATTTGTTGTGTTTCACCGGGTGTGAAGAAATATAGAGCTGAGTATCATCAGCATAACAGTGAAAGCTAACACCATGTCTCCTGATAATATCTCCCAAGGG
>JAUCMR010000091.1:16729664-16741493 GCA_032357425.1 Enteromius argenteus | reverse complement strand
AGACGGGGCACCCTATGGCACCCGCGCCCAGACCTCTGGAAGCTCCATGTCTGGTCCCTGGACGGGACGCGGAGGTTGGGTCTCTCAGATTGAAAAGCCCTTTACATTTTTTTTATTTTTATTTTTTAATTTTATTTATTCATTATTATTAATATTATTATTGTTATTTATTTATTTTTATTATTTATTTATTTTTTGCAGGAGGCATTTGGTATAGTATTTCTAAGTGTCGAGTAACATTTTATAACAGGGTTTATTAATTCTTTATTAATAAACATTAATAAGCTTAATTGCATGGCTTGCTAGAATACTCGAAACCTATTTATTAAAAAACAATATATTCTTAAATAAATAGTTTGTATGAATATGCAATTTCATGATATTTCTAACTTTTTATGTTAATAAAAATCTGTATTATATGGTAGTTTTAAGTTAGTCCACCCCAAATGGAAAATTATGTCATTAATTACTCATACTCATGTCGTTCCAAACCCACAAGACCTTTGTTTATCTTCAGAACACAAATTAAGATATTTGTTGATGGAATCTGAGAGCTCTCTGACCCTCCAGAGAAAGCAATGCTATTATTTTGATGGTACCCTTTAGACGGCTGTTGATAAGTAACTCTGTAACTACATGTCAATTAGCCTTCATTAGAGTATTAGCAGTGTGTCTGCTAAATATGTGAACGTTTTGCAAATAACAAATTTCGAGAGGAACGCAATACGAATTAATCCCGCACGGCTGGCTGCCCATCATCCGATAATTTCCTCATTAACTCACACCCAATCGCTTCATTTCCTACCCACTATAAAAACCCCGACTTCCGATCTATCCGCATCTCGTTTTTGTGCATCCCTCCTCCTCCCCTTCTCCTCCATCACTTGGTTTTACCTTCCGGGGGGCAGTGTAAGACCGAGCCGAACACCGAACTCTTGCCCACGCTAGGGTTCAAACCACTAGGGTTCGGGGTTCGCTGTTCTCCCGGCTCGCTCCCCTGACAGCACGCCAAACTCGCTAAAACACCTACTTCTTAATGAGGAAAGCGCAAACTCTTGAAATGCTAACTCTTTATTTTAATGGTTCCCCAACCAACATAGAGTATGTGAACATTCTACCTACCCTACCTAAGTCTACTAATACTCTTAGGTTTATATAATAAACATTGCATCTTTTTCAGTTGAAAACATTAGCTACCACACATTATCCTCAATATTAGCCTCACAAGAAACACTCGAATAACACTCAGCACCTAACCACTCACAATATGTTGTAAGATACTGTGCAGATCTTAAATAAAAAATGTCAAGATATGAAATAGTCCGTTATAAATGAAGGAGATTTATTATGTTGTTTATTGTGTGTTATAAATAATCACACTCTTAAAAGTTATAATGACAAATATGTGTATATTATAATGTATTATAATTGTTTTTATGATTATTAATGATATGTTATTACACAATATAAGGTTTTTTATAATGCAATATGCCTTAAGAATACCCTTGTGATGTATTATAAATACAGGCTTCATAGAAAGTGTTACCAAATTTTCAGAATTTACAGAGTTTAAAACCACATTAATGGGCCAATAGTGAAGATAAAGTGTTTGTCTGTTTGAAGTCAGGCCTAAAGGCCTGGAAACTTTGAGATTCCTGGATGCAGTTGTGAGCACATTTATTATATATGTTATGAGGAAACATTAATAAACACTAATAAATAAGCACTAATAAACAGGCAATATGCTAATGACATGTATGCTAATAAGCAAATAGTTTATACTGAGAAGTGTTACATTATCTCTTGTTTTTCCTAAATAAAGCAACCATGTCTTGTACATGTATTGAATGATTTACATGGGTTGACAATTGACAACTAAGATGTTGAGTGGTTAAGAGCAGCAATGTTAGGAACAGCAGTAAGGCTAGGTCACAAAGGTCAAGGCAATTAATAATTTTGTCGTTTGGTTAGACACTACTACTCTTAAACATATAGGTGCTTCTCAATGCCATAGAAGAACCTTTTTTGTCTAAATTGTATCTTTAACATATGAAGAACCTTTCTGTTCTTTTTGGTGGAAAAAGGGTCCAGATTATAGAAAGGTAAGAAAGAGATGATTCTTTAAAGAATGTTTGACTGTTTGGTTCATTGGGTTTATTAATTCTTTATTAATAAACATTAATAAGCTTAATTGCATGGCTTGCTAGAATACTCGAAACCTATTTATTAAAAACGATATATTCTTAAATAAATCGTTTGTATGAATATGCAATTTCATGATATTTCTAACTTTTTATATTATTAAAAATCTGTATTATATGGTAGTTTTAAGTTAGTATTGTATTGAATGATTTACATGGGTTGACAATTGACAACTAAGATGTTGAGTGGTTAAGAGCAGCAATGTTAGGAACAGCAGTAAGGCTAGGTTAGTAGCAGTTGAGTTTAGTAGAGTAGCTTTTTGAGGCAAGTAGTGATGAGGAAGTGTTGTGTAGGTCAAATAGTGTGATGAAATGTCCAACGAGATCTTAACAGTCAAATGTGGATTACAGGAACATACTGACATGAATCTGCTAGAAGATGAATCATATTACATGGAATATGTAATTATAAGTAATAATATAAAATGTGTACACAAAGTTTGGAATACAAATTAAAATTTGTAATGTATTTGAAAGCTTTAGTCATCAGAAATAGTTCTAATATGCTTATTTGGTACCCAGTTGTTATCAGTTATTAATGGTGCTGAATATTTACGTTTCTTATTATTATCATCATCATCAATAAAAAACATTGTTTTTGATGTTTTAGCTGCTGCTAATGTTTTTTGTGGGAACCATGATACATTTTTCCCAGGATTCTTTGATGAATAAAAATTGAAAAGACAACATTTATTCAAAACTGATCCTTTGTAACATTATAAATGTCTTTACTCTCACTTTTGATCAATTTAGTGAATAAAAACAAAATCGTATTTACTAGAAATTGATTAAAATTGATATTGAAATTGATGAACTCTTATATGTATAATGTAATGTAAAATAAAATAATAACAAAAATAACAACAAATGTTTCTTGAGCAGCAAACCAGCATACAGTATTAGTATGCTTTATTAAATACAATGTGATACTGTAGACTGAACTAATAAATTATTGAAATAAATAAAATAAAAATTTAATTGAGTGTGATTGTAATAAATGAAGTAATATAATTAATTGATTTACTTAATTTGTATATTTGTAAATATATCATAATCTGCATATGAATGTATTGAGTGCAGTTTAATAAATAAAATGTAAAAAATAAAATGTGTTTGAAGTAAACATTTAGAATGAATGAAAAAAAAAAATAGATGTGTGTAATAGATTAATATTAAAAAGTAATATTTCCATTCCTCAGGTGCTTTACCGAATAAAGGAGAAAGATTTCTTGGATCATCAGCTAAAAGACCCATCCCAGCCCAGCCGGGAAGTGCAGCTGGCACCCATCCCTGTTCATGGTGCTCAGCCCCCTCTGACCCTCAAGAACAGTATGGTCCAGGCCAACCAGACGTCCAAACCCAGTGCCACCCATTCTACCAGCAGCACAAGCTCCCCGTCCTGTAACATCAACATCCATCAGACCCATTCCAGCGTGACAACGTCAGAGCCTCAGTGCCCACCCGGCCACTCTGTGGCTGAGCTCAAACCTACTGTGTCCTCCACACATTCACCCTTCAGAATGAAGCCAGTTGCAGGCCTGCAGGAGCGGTAAGACTTTATTTGTGCATGAAAGAGTTTTGATTGACAGTGGTCCTGTTATGCTCTTTTTTAGAAGACATACAGTCATAAGGCGTTTGAGGTTAGGAAACAGTGCTGACTGAAACAGAGAATAACTCACTTGGGAGTGGACTTTGTGGTTTGTATCTTTGCAGATCTGTTTTATGCTCAAACAGCAAAGTTATGCAATAAAGGAAGTGGAGAGTGTAAAATGCATAATAATACCCCTTTAGAAGTTAATTCAGAAGTGTCATTATTTATTGTTTCAAATTGACATGCTGTTATTTTTACGTAAACTCATAAAGGAGAGTTTTCGAAGAATCTGCTTTTTTTCAAGTCGACATTGCGAAAGGATTAGGCTTAACTAAATGAGACTTCAGAGATCTTAGGTTGTCAAGCAACTAGATTTTAATGACATAACCAAGCCAGATACACTCTATGACAGGGATTCTCAGCTCTGACCCTCGAGATCCATTTTCGTGTAGAGTTTAGCTCCAACCCTTGATCAAACTCACCTGCCTGTACTAGGGCCGTGTCCAGAAGTTAAAAACCACTGCCTTCAGAAGATGCATTCCATAGGAAGGCATCAAGGCATGTCTGAATCCAATGTCTGCTTCACTTCCTGTCTCCTGAGATGCCTTCATCTGATCGATGTTTGAAGGCAGAATGGATCTTTTGCTGCCTTTGCTATCCCAAAAACCTATGCATTCCATTCCATGACAGCTGAGGCAAAAAAAAAAAATTAAGATAGTGTATGAAATGTATGCTTCTGACTTTTTTTTTTACTTTTGATGTTACTTTAGCATGAAATTAGTATTGTAGTAATTAAATATTCACTTAGCTATCACCAAATATCACTCTATTTTGTTGTAGATCATTAAACCGTTACACAGCTGCAGAAGCAATTTCCAAATCAGTTTTGTGAGGTGTCTTTGTGTGCAAACGCTGCCTGCAAAGTCATTGCTTTATTAGGCAGTGATGTAACAAGTGAAAAGCCTAAGCTTTCAGATGCAGCCAGTTCATCCTGAAGACCTTGATCAGCTTGTTCAGGTGTGTTGGGTTCAGGGTTTGGAGCAAAAGGAAAAGGGATCTCAAGCTCTACAATTTTTTTTTCTGTTATGAAAAGTTTCAGTCAATTGATCTTCAGACTATACTGACAAAAATGCAGAAAATCAGCTTGATTAGTCAAACCGTTTTCAAAACCTGGTATATGTCATGATAAACAACCTGAGGGTAGTTGCACAGTTTGAGGACACTGCCACCTATAGGAAATACTTTTTATGCTTATAACTTCTTTAACTTGTTTGATTTACCCCTGGTTTCAAAGACAAGGCTTAAAGGAATAGTTCACCCAAAAATGAAAATTACCACCTAATTTACTCACCTTCAAGCCATCCTAGATGTATATAACTTTCTTGTTTCAGACGAAGCATTCAGAATTCATTCACCATATTCAGAAACCATTTGAATTTCTTGTTTTTTCAGCAGGGAGTAATTTTGTTCTTTTGCCATTTTACCTTAAAATACTGTATTTTACACAATCATTTACATATCATATCGAAATCTGGTATGTGTCTTTGGCACCATTGGAATTGAAGATTGTGGTAAAAATTGTAATTAAATGTAAAATGTTACCCCTTGTTATGAGATTCCTTGGGTCATTCTGAGAACAATGATACCAATTATGCCTTTATTGGCTGAACATGTTGTCCCCTGTTTTACATTTTACAAACCTTTTTAGGTTTGTAAACCTTTTTACAAACCTACTTTCTCAAACTCCACTTAGACCATTGATCCTAATTTATGAGTTTAGAAGTTATGTGTTATCATTTAACAAATTAACGAGTTGGATGACATGTTGGAAAAACTAGGCAGTATCTCTGCATTGCTTGTTGACACAAAACTTTGTGTGTCACCCCACATTGACACTTTGGTCATCTACTGATGACCCACACTGAAACATCAGCAGTAGCACATATGAGTAAAAAGTAATAAGCATTTAATTTAATGCCAATTTTACTAGCAGATGACAAGGCCATTAATGGGCAACAGCATCATTGTTTCCTCAGACTCTTTTTATTCAAGAAGACACGTATGTTTGTGTGTGTAGCAGACAAGTGTAGGAGACTGCTGCTTTGTCGCGATAGATCTAAAAGATGCCTATTTTTACATCAAATCTTTTACGTAACTACAGGACGTTTTTCATGTTCACTTTTGGGGGTTTAGAGTTTAAAACTTGTTTCATTTGTACACGGATGGCCTTGGCTGTCTTGCTTACAGGCTATGGTGCAGTTCTCAAGGCCACCAAGTGTGTGTGTGTCTGAGGCAGCAAGAACAAATTGCTCGGTATTGTTAAAATGTTTATCTGTCTGATATACTGTGTCAAACTGAAATGCCAATGATTATGTCTCAGAGCATTATTTATTACGCCAGTAGGTGAAAGTAAACCTTTAAAGATTTGCTCTTCCACACTTACCTGTTTTGTTCATTTCTTCCACATATTTCCACATATATTTGTCTCTGTGTCTCACACAGACGTGGATCTAATGTGTCACTGGTTCTGGACATGAGTGCTTTGGGTTCAGTGGAGCCTTTGAGTAGTGGGGTTGTGACCCCACGTGAGCGTGCAACTCAGGAATACCTGCAGTCAGCCGGTCGGGTTCTTTCACGGCAACAGCTTCGTGACGTCACACTGAATACACAGATGCTGCATGCAGAGTTTGCCGTAAGTAACAAGCCAGTGCACCATTGATAAGTAAGTTTAGTATTAATGTGGTTAAAAGAATAGTTGACCCATAAATGAAAATTCTGTCATCATTTACTCACCCTCAAGTAGTTCCAAACCTGTATGAATTTCTTTCAAAGGAAGGTATTTGTAACCAGGCTGTTTTGGTTGACCATTGTCTCCAATAGTTTTTTTTTCCTACTATGGAAGTCAATGGTGATAAAAACAGCCTGGCTACAAACGTTCTTAAAAATATCTTCCTTTCTTTTTTTGACAGAAAAAAGAAATTCTTAAAGGTCTGGAACTACTCGAGTGTAATTAAATGATGACAGAATTTTCAGAACTATTCCTTTAAGATCGCTTTTACTTAATCATGGAAATTATAAAGAGTCGGGGTTCATTTAGACATGTTTTAGTACTTATGCCATGAGAGTTTGACAATTTCCATTGTACTTAGTTCACAGTGTGTAATTTTTTTATCCACAGGAAATTCCAATGAACTTTGTGGATCAGAAAGAACTGGATATCCCAAACCATGGATCAAAAAATAGATACAAGACCATTTTGCCAAGTTAGTATCAGAATTTTCAGTGAATATGTATGTCATTTCACTTTGAGCTTAGGGTTTATCTGGTTTTATCACAACAAAATGGCTGCCCTCTGCTCTGGGTGTTTGTTTTAACCGTGTCAATCTTTTTTCCACAAAGATGCTTGATTCTGTTGTGACTTGTTTACACTGTGCTAAAAAGTTAGTATCAGAATTTTCAATGAATATGTATGTCGTTTCACTTTGAGCTGAGGCTTTATCTGGGGGCAGTCATGGCCTAATGGTTAGAGAGTCAGACTTATAACCTGAAGGTTGTGGGTTTGAGTCTCAGAGATTGTAGGTGGGGGAGTGAATGACCCATGCTTTTTTCCACCTCCAGTAACACAACTGAGCTGAGATGCTTGAGCAAGGCACTGAACCCACAACTGCTTCCCAGGCACCACAACAAAATGGCTGCCCTCTTCTCTGGGTGTTTGTTTTAACTGTGCCAATGTTTTTTTCACAAAGATGCTTGATTCTGTTTTGACTTGTTTACACTTTGCTGAAAATATTTGTTTGGTTTTTAAATGTACTTGTGTTGTGCCCTACTTGGCCCCTGGTGAATCGATTAGAATGCCACAGAAATGTTCACAAAATTCACATTTCATTTCAGATCCACATTCTAGAGTTATTCTGAGGACTAAGAACTCAAACGACCTCTTCAGCAGTTACATTAATGCCAACTACATAAGAGTAAGTTCTATTTTCAGTGACACACTCACATATTCTTCAATAGTCCATGACAAAGAGCCACTAAATAATGTCCTTCATGAGGAAACTTACTTAAATCTACTACCATCAGTGATTGTAAAATGATACATAAGAGGAGAGTTTGATCTCAAAAGTAACCAAGTATACAAGAGTGCTCTGTTATGTTATTGAATCTTTTTAAATGCAACACTTGTTCTATCCAGGGCAATCTTGGAGATGAGAGAGCTTTCATTGCCACTCAGGGTCCAATGATCAACACGGTGAATGACTTCTGGCAAATGGTCTGGCAAGAGGACTGCCCTGTCATCGTCATGATTACTAAACTGAAAGAGAAAAATGAAGTAATTTTCGATACAAATATCTACAGTATAATGTTCTTAGTATGCTTAAATAGACTGGATGTGCAAAACATTATTTTACTTTTTTTCAGAAATGTGTTCTGTACTGGCCTGAGAAGAGGGGGATCTATGGAAGGGTGGAGGTCTTCGTTAATAATGTAAAGGAATGTGACCACTATATAATCCGCTCCCTTATACTAAAGGTATTTGCATTATAAGAGAAACACTCTTTAGAAAAATTTAATTTATTCATTTTGGCAGACACTTCTATCTAAAGGGACTAAAACATACAACTGTCAGATGCTGTAATGGATCAATTTTTTTTGTCTTCCCAGCAAGGAGGCCAGAGTCGTAAAGTGCAGCACTACTGGTATACCTCATGGCCGGACCATAAGACCCCAGAAAGTGCTGGACCCCTGATGCAGTTAGTGAATGATGTTGAGGAGGACAGGAAAGGCTTTACATCCTGTGGGCCGGTTATTGTACACTGCAGGTAAAAGAGCTTACTAGCAAAACATTGAATTGTCTACTAGTTAACACTTTTCTACCATTACACGATATGCATAGTATTGTCAGTGTAATATAGTAAAAAAACAGTTATAATTCAGTTACAATAAAAATTCTAAAAGCAATTATTAACCATTTAAATTATCTTTGAACTTTTGTAGTGCTGGAATTGGTCGGACGGGGTGTTTCATAGCCACAACAATCGGCTGTCGTCAGTTGGAGCTGGAGGGAGTTGTGGATGTGCTGGGAATTGTGTGCCAACTTCGGACAGACAGGTACAACTGGCTCAATGTTTTGAAATGTAATTATGATTATGAATACAACACAAATGCTTGAGATGAAAATGCTTTTTCCTTCTTGATTTTCTCCTCTTTAGTTAAAAAGTTGTCTTTTTAGCAAAGTGGTAAATTACTGTTATTTTTATTGTGCTTTATAAATACATTTTGATTTAATTTGAAAGGACTAGGATAGTTCATCCAAAAACAAACATTCTCTCATCATTTACTCACTCTATAATGTTGTACCAAACAATTTCTTTCTTCTGCTGAACACAAAAGAATAGTATGTGAGAAACATTTTCTGGTCCTCGCTGACTTCCACTGTATATTTTACTATGGACGTCAGCTGGGCCCAGCAACTGTTTGGTTACCCACATTCAAAATACAGTATCTAGTGACAGAAACAGGTGACTTGATATTGGGTGTCATATTATTAGACAGAGCTTAAGCTATGCAGCTCAGTCATGCAACTGAATCTGTTGATTCACTGTTTGGAAGAAAATCTGGTTACGCTTTTTTTTGAAAATCCACTTTAGACATTCAACTAACTAACTTTGTAACTACATGTCAACTACTTGTCAACTAATTCTCATATTGACTGCTAGTTGACGTAGTTGCAAAGTTTCTTACTGTTAATAGAATTTATAAAGTCGACTATCACAATAAAGTGTTACTGAAAATTCCATAAAAACACCATGTCTTTCAGCAGCTAAAACTATAACAAGATGTTCATAAAATTCTTATTTCAATTGTGCATTTTTCCACAGGGGTGGTATGATCCAAACGGAGGAACAATATGAATTTGTGCATCATGCCTTGAGTCTCTATGAAAGCCGCCTTCCTGCAGAGCCTGGACAATGAACAGCTAGAGGAGTTTCAGTTTTCATGTCAAGAGATCTGCTATTGCCAAGAGTTTTCTGATTCAGAAGAGAAAGCGGCAGATAATGTTTCTGAAGATGGATTTTTGTGGAATTTTGTTATGTGCGTGTCAAGGCAAGGGTTGCACACATCACAACTCAATGTTTTCTGAAAGTCGTTATTGCCGTCATAACTTTTCAATAGCCTCCGCCATGCTTTTCAAGGCCGCTGGTGTTAAGTGTCATTGTTCCATTAAAGAAGGAAGTATACACAGCTTAAAGACTTTTTCTTAATTTTATCTGAATATAGGCTTGAAAACATTTTGAAAATTCTGAATCGTCTTCATGATGCAGTATAAATGAGGTATTAAAATTCTGCGTATCATAGTATGATCATCAGATGTTTCATTAGAATACATATTTGTTTTTCTCTTTTGTACTTATTGGTTAATGGTTTGTAGGCATATTTTATAATTTTAAAATATTCAGACTGTCTTTCCTGTGTTGCTGCTACTGAATCTACAGTACCGCAAATGAAATGTTTAGTTTGAGCTGTGGTTCGCCGTCTGAATTGAATGTTATGTGAGAGAAGGACTGGATGCCTCAGAATTTCTATTGCATTGGAGTTGCTGAATGCACATAATGACAAACCAACAGCAAACCCAGAACAAATGACTGTATGAGTGGATTCCAACTAATACATATGGAATTCATGATCATTTGAATTGTTCTAGAGACTCACTAAATCTGTCCCTGGTTCTTGGATCCTGAATTATTAAGTGGATTAAAAAAGAGAATCAGAGAAAAAAAACGAACAAATTTGAATAAATATCCAGTCATGATTCATGACAACTATGAAACCAAAAGAAATAACAACATCACAACACATTTGGGAAAGAAATATGTAATTATATAAAATATCTCAAATTTAGGAGGTTTTAATAAACTAATTCTTAAATATTAACAATAGCGCATATACAGTTTTAGTGTGAAGGTTCACGTATTCTGGGACCACAAGGGTTTTGCTGCTAATGCTGCAATTGTTTATGGCTTTAGGAATTAAATATGTTGTATGAAAGTGAATATTTCTAATACATTTGTTTTCTATTGTATTTATTATTATAAAATTTATTGTTACTATTACCTGATACTTTTATATACTATGATTATTGGTAGTGTGCACTGTTACGCTATATATTTTCCACTGTGTGGGCTTAATGTTAGGCAGTCAGTGACTTTCCTATTTATGCTTAATGATGTGAATTGAAATCTGTAAATAATAAACAATCTATTATAACCACAATAACAATATTACTAACTGCACATATGGATGCCTCAGACAGTGAGGGTAGCAATGTAAGCAACCCAAACTGATGATCTGAGCTGTTTTTATATGATACTTTGGTTGTGGTAGAACTGATTAGTTATGTGTATTGGTACAGTACGTATATTAGAAATGCGTATATTGGTCCAGATAAAACTTTAGAAGTTATTGGTTAATGCTATACAGACAGTTCTTGCCATTTGTATTGTGTGTTTGGTCCTATAAAAATGTTAAACCATCACCTAAAGCCATAATATCTCATGTTTACATTTTTGGCACTGCTAGATCATCCAGTATGCTTATTCTGTTATTAAACTCTGTAATGTGAAAATGTGTTTTTGTAAAGTGAAACTTTGCCTAGTCAGAAAGCAAAGAACAGGAATTATGATTCTGACTTTATGGTCATTACTGCCAATAAATGAACCTGAGTTGTCATGTTTGATTTTAATTATTTCTGTGCTCTTTTCGTATCATACATTAGAAGTAAATAGTCAATAGTCAGTTAAGAGCTGTGTATATATATATATACTGCAGTAGGTATATTAGATACACTATGCGGCCCTAATGCAGTGGCCCCCATGCAGAACCTGATTTTGCTGAGTTTGACGTGTCCCTGATGTTGACCCTGGAACAGCATTGTGATTAGCCAATCAGATTTGAAGAATTTGTTTTTGTGAAGTTTAGGCTTACAATCAGTGTTTGGTGCTTGTACATCAGTGTCAGTCATCTATCATTAAATATGAT
>JAUCMR010000091.1:16700924-16711515 GCA_032357425.1 Enteromius argenteus | reverse complement strand
AGCTCCATCTTGCAAAGACTGCATATAACTATACCGTTACGTTTCTGGCTGTGTTTAAAATATTCCCACACCTTTGAAGTAGGACGGCAAGTTGTTTTCTGATGACATGTATTGCTTGGGAGTGCAGACTGCTGAAACTGAGAAGTAGACGGAGTTTCGTTATCCATGCTGCTTTGTTTTGGTCGCCCACATGCGTCTGGCGAGTGGGCGTGATGTGTCGACTACTGGATTTGATGTCGACCTGAGGGCTGAGGGCTAATAGGGGGCCCCACAGGGATGCCAGTTGTAACTATAGCAGGAGTTGGGGGGGCAGAGCACATGCCTGTATACTTGCACTTGCTACATGTGGAACTTTGAATAATTCAATATATTGATAAGTTATGGATATATGAAGGGAAACACGGCCTTCTGGCTGACTGTGGAATATTAAGATTTGTATCCACAACCTACTGGACGAAGGAGACCCAGTAGGAACACAGTCAGGAGCTACTCCGCATCTAGTCCTGACTGCGGGGCAGGAGGACTTGGGTTCGCCGGAGGGAACATTCTGAGAGATAGCGTACGGATCCCATGGGAATGGTGCAGCAAGCCGACACCAGCCGGCCTCCCACTCACCTGATGTCTAACTGAAGACACGGGAGGACACAGCCTCTATGCGAAGATCATAGAACCTCGCGAAGGTGTTAGGTGTCGCCCAGCCTGCAGCCCTACAGATATCTGCTAGAGAGGCGCCGTGAGCCAACGCATAGGATGAGGCAACACTCTGTGTGGAGTGGGCTCTGACACCTAAGGGGCACGGCTCTCGCTGGTACAGATATGCCAGGGAGATGACATCTACCACCCAATGGGCCAACCTCTGTTTGGAGACAGCATTCCCTTTCTGCTGTCCTCCATAGCAGACGAAGAGCTGCTGGGAGCATCTGAAGCTCCGAGTGCGGTCTACGTAAAGGCGCAAGGCATGAACGAGACACAGGAACTCTAAGGCCGGGTCTACCTCCTCCTGGGGCAGAGCTTGCACGTTCACTACCTGATCGCGGAAGGGCGTGGAAGGAACCTTGGGCACATAGCCAGGCCGGGGTCTCAGGATGACGTGAGAATCAGCCGGAGCAAACTCTAGGCACGCTGTGTCAACAGAGAAGGCTTGTAGGTCCCCTACCCTCTTGATGGAGGCCAGCGCAGTCAGGAGTGCTGTCTTGAGCGACAGATATTTTAGCTCGACTGATGCGAGTGGCTCAAATGGGGCCTGCCGCAGGCCTCGGAGGGTGACGGCGAGGTCCCAAGAGGGTACGAGGTGCGGTCTAAGGGGGTTCACCCGTCTCGCACCTCTGAGGAACCTCACGATCAGTTGGTGCTTCCCGATGGATGTACCCTCCACTGTATCGTGATACACTGCGATGGCAGCAAAGTACACTTTGAGAGTCGAAGGGGACAGCCTGCGCTCCAACTTCTCTTGCAGGAAGGAAAGCACTACTGCAATCAGGCATCTCTGTGGGTCCTCTCCGCGAGAAAACAAACACCAGTCAATGAACAGACCCCACCTCAGTGTGTAGGCCTGCCTCGTGGAGGGAGCTCTAGACTGAGTGATAGTATCAATAACGGCCAGTGAAAGACCGGAGAGGTCTGAAGCGTCCCATCCAGGAGCCAGGCGTACAGGTTTCATAGATCGGGACGCGGGTGCCAGATTGTGCCAGGAGGTCCTTCCTCACTTGGATTTTCCAGGGAGGGGCTGCCGCAAGGAGCACTATGTCCAGGAGGGCCAATATGGCGCTACCATCAGAACCTGCTCCTTGTCCTCCCTGATCTTGCACAGTGTCTGTGCAAGGAGGCTCACTGGGGGAAAGGCGTACTTGGGCAACGGAAGGCCAGCTGTGTGCCAGTGCGTCCCTGCCGAGGGGTGCCTTGGTAAGGGAGAAATAAAGCCAGCAGTGGAAGGACTCGGGGGAGGCAAAGAGATCTATCTTGGCCTCGCCGAAGTGGCTCCAAATCCGCTGGACTACCTGGGGGTGGAGTCACCATTCTCCAGAGTGGGTGGACTGCCGTGAGAGCTGATCGGCTGCACGGTTGAGTTCCCCTGGAATGTGAACAGCGCACAGCGATTTCAGCTGCGTTTGACTTCACAGGAGCAGATGGCGGGCAAGTTGTGAAATGCGATAGGAGCGTAGACCACCTTGGCGGTTGATGTATGCTATGGTCACAGTACTGTCTGTACGGACCAGCACGTGCTTGTGGCACAGCATCGGTCGGAAGCGACGCAGGGCGAGAAGCACGGCTAACAACTCCAGGCAGTTGATGTGCCATAGCAGTCGGGTGCCTGTCCAGGGGCCCGAAGCTGCTTGCCCGTTGCAGACAGCACCCCAACCCGTGGAGGAGGCATCCGTGTTGACCACGACATGCTCGGACACCTGACCTAAGGGGACTCCGGCCCGAAGGAAGACAGGGTCTGACCACGGGCTGAAGAGGCGGCAACACTCCGGGGAAACGCCAATCTGGAGAGTGCCATGGTGCCATGCCCATCTCGGGACTCGATCGTGTAACCAGCGCTGAAGCGGTCTCATATGAAGCAAGCCCAGCGGTGTTACTGCAGCTGTGGCTGCCATATGCCCCAGGAGCCTCTGAAAAGTTTTGAGAGGAACCGCTGTCTTGTGCCTGAAGAAGTCCAAGCACTTCAGCACTGCCTGCACGCACGCGTTGGTGAGACAGTTAGTCATGTCGACCAAGTCCAGCTCCATGCCGAGAAAAGAGATCCTTTGCACTGGGGAGAGTTTGCTCTTTTCTCGGTTTACCCGAAGGCCCAGATGGCTGAGGTGCCGAAGCACCAGGTCCCTGTGCTCGCACAAGAAATCCCGCGAGTGAGCTATGATGAGCCAGTCGTCGAGATAGTTGAAGATGCGAATGCCCATCCGCCAAAGGGGGGATAGGGCACCCTCCGCGACCTACGTAAAGACGTGGGGAGAGAGGGACAGGCCAAATGGGAGCACCTTGTACTGATACGCTCGACCCTTGAAAGCAAACCGTAGGAAGGGTCTGTGTTGAGGTAAGATCGAGGCGTAAAAGTATGCGTCCTTCAGGTCGATGGCTGCGAACCAATCCTGCCACCGAATGCACATTAGGATGCGCTTCGGGGTGAGCATCTTGAACAGCAGCCTGAGAAGGGACCGATTCAAAGCTCGAAGATCCAGGATGGGTCTCAGCCCACCGCTATTTTTGGGCATGGTAAAGTGAGGACTGTAAAACCCTGACCTCATCTCGGCTGGAGGGACAGGCTCGATTGCGTACTTAGCCAGTAGGACTGCAACCTCCGCACGCAGGACAGCGGCATCCCTGTCTGCGCGGACAGTGGTGTAGCGAATGCCTCTGTACCTGGGCGGGCGCCTGGCAAACTGACTCGCATAGCAGAGGCGTACAGTCTGGATCAACCATCGCGAGGGACTGAGAAGCTGTAACCAGGCTTGCGCTGGTGATACAGAGCTCTGGATCCACACCTGAGGAAACAAGAGATTGCTCAGAAGGGGACCTTGGGGCACTGGGCCCAGAGGTGAGGAAAATTGCTCTTTCTGTGACAATGTGGGCTTTGTACACAGAAGCTCCCGGCCATCCTCTGGGAGTGGGGGCACCGTTGTCGTCCTCCCCCCAGTTCTTGAGCTGCAGGCGGCGCCCCTTGCCCGCGGCCAGCTCGATGTCGGGCCGCCAACCTGGCATTGTGAACCTCAGCGGGGGACGGAGCAGGTTTTGAAGCCATGGGGGGACGCCCTCGGTGACGAGCAGGCGGAGGCAGGGCACCCGGGGACCTGCTGGTGGAGTCCCTGCAGGGCAAGATGTGACTGATCGCCTCGGTCTGCTTCTGGACTGCCAAGAACTTCTGGGCAAAGTCCTAGACAGTGTTGCCGAAGAGGCCGACCTGGGAGATGGGAGCGTCGAGAAAGCGTGCTTTGTCGGCATCTGCCATCTGTGCCAGGTTCAGCCACAGATGCCACTCCTGGACCACAACTGTGGACATCACCTGACCAAGGGAACGTGCGGTAACCTTCATCGCCCAGAGGGCAAAGTTGGTCGCGGCGCGGAGCTCCTGCATCACCCCTTGATCAGAACCACCCTCATGTAGATGTTTTTCCACTTTTGCCTGGTAGACCTGTAGGGTGGCCATGGGGTGCAAGGCGGTGGCAGCCTGGCCCGCGAGAGCAGACGAGAGCTTGCAAGCTTTGGACGGGAGACGTGGCTGATCCCACCAGGTGGTAGCGCTGCGCGAGCATAGATGCACTGCGACAGCACGCTCAACCTGAGGGACCACCACGTACCCCCTGGCTGCACCGCAATCGAGGGTGGCAAGGGGCGAGGAGCCGGGGTGCAGGCATGACGAGTAGGGGGCTCGCCACAAGAAAGGCACTGGGGGGAACGCGGCGCCGCCACGGTCCTTGACCCCAGAAACCAATCATCCAGCCTCGATGGATCAGATGGGGGCAAACGTGGTACCTCTAATCCGATCCCCTCGGCGGCTTGGAGGAGCATAGCTGATAGTTCAGCGTCTGCCTCGGATGGGGCAGCGACCGCAGTGGGGCGCTGTCCCAGTGTGGCATCCGCCTCACTAGGCGACTCTCCCTCTGACGCTGCGGAAGACATCTGCTCCTTTCAGGGTGCCCCGAAGGAGACGCTCGGGCCGGCATGTGGGGAAGCAATCTGCTCCAGAAGCACCAGGGGACTATGCGGTGGGGCAGAAGTCCGCGGGGCTTTTACACCCGACGGAACATTCTGGACTGTCACCGTGAGGTCCCCCAGGCGCCTCACTGTGGCAGCCAAAAAGCCTTTACGGCTCGCCGAACTGTCACGGGAAGGACGCAAGGGGAGCCATCTCGTGAACGAGAAGCGGGACCTCAACGTAGCCATGGTCATGCGTTCGCCACCAAAAAAGGCCACCAGCCCGCAGGACCTGCTGACAGCCGCCCAATGATTGTTGTCAGAGGAGAGTGAGCATGAACTTGCAGGAACTCTTTTTTTGCAGAATCTCTTCTGTAGCACTCTTCGTAGTCTCCAGCTCAGTAGCGGCGAGGCTCTGAAGCGAAAGTCTGAAGGTGCACTTCATCAGTGCCCTCTTATACTCACGTAGTGATGAGGTGCAGCTGGATGCAATCAGTGCATGCCAATGTTTCATTGGCCTTTTCTTAAAGCTCAAAGGCGATTGGTCTCTAATGCAAGTTCCCATATGTAACGTCGGAGTGACTCGACTGAAGGGGAACTGTTTTGAACATGGTAATAGATTCAAACATAAGTAACAGGTTGGATGCTATGCTTTCAATGTCAAATGCAGAAATGTTAATTCATGAGTTTATGATCTCAAGGTTAGATTATTGTAATACTTTATTGGTTGGTTGTTCTGCATGCTTAACCCTCTGAGGTTGACAAATGCATTTTTATTTTGTTTAATTTTGTAACCCCCTAAAGGAACTTAAATTACTCTAACTTTTAATGCTGAGGCAGTGGATGAAACTGGCAAAGAGCAAGTAATACTACTAGCAACTCAAGGCAATGGATATGCCACTGTAGTTGGGGTTCCATTCAGGGGCATTAAGAAAATGAACTTTGACAGTGTACCGCATCTCAGCCAGGCTCGGCCCGAGATGGCATTCCTGGACTACTAACATAGATATTACTGGCCCAACCACACCTTGACTTTCATCATCCTCTCCAAAGAGAGATCTTTCATTTTAACAAAACCCTTTTCAAGACCTACAACGAACGGCTTGTTTGGACTACAGCATTGTTTTCTGATGTCTGTGATGTCACAAAGACAAAGAACATCTTTCAAATAAATCCCACCAACAGAAATTTGAATGCGCTGTGTATTTTACTGAGGACAGCTTCCACAGCATGAGGGAGTACAGTGCTGGTTTCACAAAAAAGCTTTTGCTGAAAGATGGAGCAGTTAATTATGTGAAAAATAATGTGTGTTTCTAACCACCAAGCATGAGAGCATGTTCTACAACACGCCCCCAAAACAAAATCAAGGATTTGCAAAAGAGCATAATGATACTGATGATACTCAGCTCTATATTTCTTAATACTAATAATACTCGCAGATCCCACTCCCGTTGGTCTTGCTATTTAAGTTGTTATTGTTTAATGTTTTGTCTTTACTAAATGTTTATAAATATTTTTGGTTGTGGGAGCGGTGCTAATTGTTCATCTCCTGTGATTATTTTGTCCTACCTACCATAAGCTTTCTCCCTTGGCCATCTCAATGTTACTCCTTTAAAATTCCTAGACATTAATTCCGTCTAAGGTCATAACAGCCCTGCTTCGGAGTGTTACAAGCTGTTAGTGCATAGATAAGATCCCTGAACTTGCAAAGATTAAAGTTTCAAAACCATAGAGATATTCTTTAAAATAATTATGAATTGTTCTCAGCCCCCTACAATGACGCGTTTACACAAATTAATGTTCTTTTTTGCAACATCATATGACCTCTTTAATATTATTATATCAAACAAACAAACATGCACACAGTTTAGTCTTCCAACATTTTTTTTAATATTTAGAACAAAAGTCTGTAAGCAATAATAAACAGCAACTTTAAAAAGTTAATGTTTTTTTCTTACCCTTTTGATTTTCAAACATCTGCATCATTGTTTGCTAATAGGTGACAAGTGAATGTCTTTATAGTGAGTCGTTGAATCATTCATTTAAACGATTCCTTCACTCAGGAACAAAGGAATGAGTTCTTAAATAAAATGCCATGGTTTAACGCAACGGTGGATTAAGATATGTTTGATAAAATTTCTGAACATGCAGGAAAGGATGCACATGCATTGTGGTGCTTCTCTAACTTAATGGTAAAAGCCATTTTGAGATGTGTGTGAAATCCGACTAACTTGAATACAGTAGGTTACAGATATGTCTGTAACTGACTTTTTACAAAGACCCACCCTCCTTAATTTCAGTTTCCATGACTGACACGCAACCTCACTCTCACACTACACACGTTCTCATGCAGTTAAAAATACATCAAAGAACAAAGAGGACCCTGACAACATCCCAACAGAGAAGACAGAGCAGGTTACTTCTGATATAAAACAAGGTGTCATTTTTGAAGAAATTAAAGCAATACATATAATTTTGTGGCTCTTTAATGTGTTGTGACAGATCACTTTATCACCCCAGTTCAAGCATGTGAACCAAACACCTTTTCATATGCACTTAAAGCATGAAATTAAAATGAATGTACATTAGTAAGTATTTTATTTCAATCACGGAACAGACCATTTTAAGTTTAAGTACACTGAATTTAATCTACTCTTCTGTCTGATATGTGGTTAAGGCTAGAAGGGATATAGCTATTGCTTCTGAGTATATGCATATTTATTTTCAGAGCCAATAATATACCATGAAACCTATGAAAATAGTTGAAAAAAAACCCCAAAACAAAACATGAATTTTTATGGAGACAGGTCATAGATGGCGGATATCAGCGGCAACACATTATATATGTGTTCTGATTGGTCAGATCCAAACATGGCCACTCACTTATTGATTTTTTAATCTGTTGGTATTGGGTAGAAATAAAAACATTTTGATTCATGCTTTTTGCAGGGTTGTCTAATAATGTGCTGACTGCTGCTAGTATAAAATGCTGCAGCTAGACTGTTACAAGGAAGTGGCCGAGCATTGGCTTCGCTGCACTGGCTTCCTGTTGATTACAGAGTACAATACAAAGTTTTCTAATGATTTATAATGGTCTACATGGCCTTGCTCCAGAGTACATTTCATGTCTGTGACAGAACTGTACTATTAGACCTCTAAGATCATCACAGAGTTTTCTTTTACATGTTCCCAGATCCGTGGCAGCCTCATTTTCTTTGGAATAGTCTTCCATTGTACATTAGATCCTGTTACTTATTTGTGAAGCTCAATTATCTTTTTCTGCACATCAGAAATATCTTACTATTTTTTTTTTTTTTTCTCATTGCGATAAATGATTGAGGGAATTTGGGCTTAGTTTTTGCTCCTATTAATATTTCTGTAAAACAGGAGGCCATGGCTGGATTATTTTATGTTCATAATACCCTGGATTGCTCAAAATTGTGATTTTGAGTGGGACTACACTTCAGAGATATTTTAGCCATAAGAATTTCATTTGGTCATAGCAGCTTTTAGACTGATTATTTGCTTTATCATTTGGAGTCAGCCCACTGTATATCTTGCCTTGCCTGATAACAGCAAGGACATGAACTTTAGCTTTAACAGCTCATCCCAACCATTTACTTCAGCTGCCATCTCAAACGCCCATTCATGGCCTGCTGCTTTAAACGTTTCTGGCATAAAAACGGTCCGCTTTGAGAAGACATTAGAAGACGTTGGAAGTGAATTGATACTGTTATTCTTTCATCAGACTCCATAAGAAAATAATGATTGAAAAAAAAACTCACTGCTGCCACTAGTCCAATATTTATTGTTGTCTATTTCTGTGTCTTATAACACTGGGCTAAATCAGCTCACAGATCACTTAACTTGCTGCCACCACTTTTGTTTAGCCCAGTTGTCCAAGATAAAGTGTCTGAGCAGCCAGAAACAAAATAAAAACAAATATGGTAACACTTTCTTTATTTATAATACATTATAAGGGTATTCTTAAGGCATTATAATGAATGCATAATGCATTATAAATAACTTTATAATATGTGGTATCATCTCATGAATATTCATATAAAGTTTTAATGTGTTTTATTTACTTATTTGTGGTTATAGCTTTTAAGAGTATTATAATTTATAACACATTAGCCTTGAACCCCTTTCCAGCTATTTTGCCATGCACCAAAATAACTCATCTGATTGAGGAAGGCTATTTTACTAAATGTCATTGCCCTGATTTAAGAGTTTACAGGAATGATTCTGTAAGGGGGAGTCTCTGGTATCAAGGCTCATATAAACAAATGGTCAGCTACAACTTGCATAGTATTCACATCTTGTTAGTCCTATAATAGCCCTGATGCGACAGCTAGTCATAACTTCACTTATAAATGTGATTTACCAATACTTTTCATTTTTAATTTAGAATATACAGTATTTATATAAAAAATTAATCCAGAATAAGTCATGTTAACATGAACAGGAAGTCAGTTTACACTTCGGAGGCATGTCCTCATTTAACTTCCATTCCAACTCTTATCTTTTCAGCCTATGAGTGCATACCGCAAAACTGAAACTCTCCACACCCTTTCCTTCCTCTTCTTTTGCATTCGTGAATGATAGCAGCTGATCGCAGCATTAAGTTTTTCTGCTACAGATGTGTCTCTGAGTATTTTGTATGATGGGATGAGTTTTCTGATTCGCAGGCGTCCATCTTCACATGTAATTATTGATAACTAGTCATAATAGTTAAAGCATTTTTACCTTGTTAGTGTCACGGTGTGGTGGGGGAAGGAACGCATAAAGATGAAAGTTCACAATAAACAGTGTTTTAATAATCCACAGAGAGGTAATCTTGCACAGAAGGGTAGCACACACACTTACACAACTACTGCATAGACGAAGCTAACATTGGCGTAGTATAGATGAGACCTGACCATCCGGGGTGTGACAGTTAGATCATGTCAGCCATATCCATGTCTCAAAGCCTTTAACAGCAGGTTTGTCTGTTGTTAAAATCTTTTTTCTGTGTGGGTCTATGTGATTTTATATAGACTAAAAGCACATTAAATTTGGGTAGTGTCTACTATAGTGTTTCAAATAACGTCTGAAAAAACAAAATGTGCTTGGAATGATTTGCATCGTCATTCAGTGTAAAGGTCATTGTACACTTGAGACAGAAATTTTCGTTCTAATTTTTTTTATTCATTTATTTTTTTTTTACATCAAATGCTTGCTACGGATGCAAAAACACAGACAATTAAACCTGATCCATTGTTTTTTATGACAGACAAAAGTTTCGGAGGCAGTGAGTAAACGTGATTGACACGACATGAGGTCATATTTATTTTTAATGTGCAAAACTTTTGGAGAAAAGGTGCAGTGACCTTGACAGATATATTAATGTAAAAAGGAAACAATACATACTTTGACCTGTACTTATTAAAACATGTAAAAGAATAAGTGATCGTATTTCATTTATATATATATATATATATATATATATATAATTATTAAAATATAATCAAGGGTAGTGGCAAGACTGGCTAAGATTTAAAATTAATAAAATAAATACAATTTAAAATAAATAATCATACTCTTAAAAGTTATAATCACAAATATGTTAATATAATAATTTATTATAATTGTTTTTATGATTATTCATGAGGTGTTATAACACATTATAAGGATTTTTATAATGCATTATGAATTCATTATAATGCTTTAAGAATACCCTTAATAGAAAGTGTTACCAAAACATTAGCATTAACTGTTTGAAACTCCCTTTTCCCCTTGAGAAGCAGGAGACAAAGTAATGATGATAAAAAAAAGAAGATAAAAAGGTTTATTCAATAATCTTAGAGTAATCATATCACCCTTCATTATAGCTGACTCTAGTTCCCTTTCAGTCGGTCACTCCGAGTCACGTCGGTGACCGACGAATAGGAATCTCGCTTCGAGATGGCAAATCAAC
>JAUCMR010000091.1:16605951-16616573 GCA_032357425.1 Enteromius argenteus | reverse complement strand
ATGATTTTAAAGTAAAATAAAGTTTATAATCTTTAAATATCATTTGTTGTCATTTTTTAATGTGCCCCTCTGGTTAAGCACTGGCCCCTTCTTGGCCCCCCTAGTAAAATTTGTCTAGAACCGCCACTGGTTAGTTGACATGCAATTTCATTCCAGAGTAAAAAAAGTATTAAAAAGGGAAACTGACTTTTTATCTTAAATCCTTTTCCTCTCACGTTTTTGAGAAATATGTCAGAATTGCAAGATATAAACTCAGACATCTGACGTTTTCCTTAAATTCTGAATGAAGTTCTTCCACACTAACTCAATCAATCATGTTTGAGCCTTGTCTTATAATCAGAGATATTGTCATGTTAGAAAAGGCTCCGGTCCAAACTATGCTATAATTAGAAGCACACAATTCCCTATCATTATATGCTTAAACATCAATATTTACACTCATGAAAATTACTGAAGTAGTCAAACCTGCTCATTAGAAGGGGGTGCCAATACTTTTGTAAATATAGTGCTGGAGGGATCCAATAATCCAGAGAACTAACAGACAACTTTCGTTGAATGTTCTGGTAAGGTTCTCTCAAAGTTATGAACAAACTCTCTTCCAGTAAAGAGAATAGAAAGTTCCCTCAAAGTTATCTGGTCTTTAATAATGTTCTCAACACATTAATACAAAAAACATCATGCATGCATCATTCAGGGAATGTTTCTTTCTTTCTGGAATATTTTAGATGGAGTTTCATCTAATGTTTTTTAAATGTTACTTCTATGGAATATTCAGAGAACAATCAAAAGTAAGGTTTTGATAATGTTCAGTAAAATGTAACGATCTGTTAATGTTCACATAACCAAGAAAAAAATTTATTTAAAACAGGATGCTCTGAATTTAAAGAGAAAGAACATTTCCGTTTTCTAATATAGCTAAATGTTTTAGAAGATATTTTAGTTAGCTGTGAAATGTTCAGTATCACAACATAATGCATGAAACAAGCATTAGAAAGATTTTTATCTGAGTTAGTGTTTTATCTGAAGAACACAACATGAGTCAATCAATACAAAAACACAAGTGTGTCTTAACTTTAAATTCAACATCAGACGTTTAGCTGGAAACCCCAGAACTTTACCAAAACCAGTAAAGGTCAAATAATCTTTCATCAGAGGTACATAAAAATACAGTTTCACAGCCACTAGGAGATATTTGTGGCAGGCACATTTAACCCTCGCCGTTAGCAGATTAGCAGAAAGTGTGTTTTGGTGCTCTGGTGATAAGACTGTATTATTCTTACACTGTAAACACAAGAAACAGACTGATCAGTGTCTCTGGTCTCAGAGCATGTCAGGGACGGATTAAAAATGCAATTTAGAGGATTGTAACAGCGTTGTGAGATTACGCTCAAATCCATTGAGCGTATTGTAATCCCACATGAGCAGGTAATGAAGGTGACAGAGGCCAAAACCACCCACAAACATCAGAATAAACCCACGCAGAACATCACTGACCAGAGAAATACACAAACAAACATGACTCTAAAGATGCTAGACAACGCTCTCACAGCTTAACAGTTATATAAGTGTAGGGCAAAATATTTTAAAGTCATTCTTACAGTTCTTATATATTCTTTATATATTTAATATTATGTTCTCTGCTAAGAGAAACTGTTCAGAGCTTAATATTCCCTGAATGATGTTATTTGTACTTGACTGAGAGAAAACAAGATTTTCAGAATATCTTGATGTATGATGTTATCTCTGATTGATCACCTAAATATAACCTAAATATGTTACCTGTGTATGTTATAGATACACGGTCAAAAATAGTTTTGGATTTCAGTTCTGAATAAATTCTGCAAATAACACAAATAACATTTTCCTCTGTACATGCATATATATATATATATATATATATATAATAAATATAAACAGCACACATACATATATTATGTAAACAAAAACGTTTATATTGGATGTGATTAATTGTTCGACAGCCCTAATATATATATTACAGTGTATGCAGAGAGTCGCCTGCGATCAAAGATACTGAAGAAAGCAGAGATTGTTTTGATGCTGAACATGATTTTGTGAGTGGTTTTTAGTTTTCACCTGTAGGCGGTTTTTAATTTGTCTTTACTGCACTTCTCTTCGCTGTATTTCACCGTCAGACTTTCACTGACCTGCAGAAAACAGCAATGAGACGCGATCAGCAAGTACACACACACAGCTCCTCTGCTTAATCTAATCAAGTGCGATGGCTAGCTCGATTAATAAAGCCAGCTATTGACTTCTAATTGGCGCCGCTTGGCTCTGCTAATTTCCTGGGACAAAATTACACTAATGCAGTTGGCTTGATGGAGTACTTATAGGCAACTCCCACGAGAGACGCCATCCGAGCCAGAGAGAGAGAGAGAGAGAGAGAGGATGCTCAGGCTGATAAAGATCGCAGTCTTGTTGTTTCATCACAGAGCATTCTCTAATCAGTTCCCTGCTGGCCCGGAGGAAATGTCATCCGGCGGTGTCTCTTACAGCTCAGGCCGGACACTAGACACCTGTCTGCACACTAATGAATTCTCCCCAAACCGTTCACCTCTCTGCGGTCAGAGCACCGCGTCCAGGCCTGATCTCGTTATCCTGACCAGAAACACTCGCACATTTACCTTCTCACCACTTTCTGGACATTCATCCGGGAAATGCTTTAAAGACCAAACACAAAACAAAACAGTGAAGAAAATGTGATCTGCCTGTTTACATCGGAGTCACGCCGCACAGATCTGCTTCCACATACGCCTCATATACGCCATCTCCAAATATGCAGATCCATGTTGCTGTCCTGTTTACCACAGAACACAGAACACATCTGATCTGTGCCACAAATGAGTTCCTGGAGCTCAAACCCTGTCGTCGGCAGCACAGGTGTGTCTGTAGAAACAGACAACAATACACTGCTTTTATACAATTGTATACCTTTTATGACAAAAACAATTAGGATATAAAGTAAAGATCAAGTTCTATGAAGATATTTTGTAAATTTCCTACCATAAATATATCAAAACTTAGTTTTGGATTAGTAATATGAATTGCTAAGTGATTGAAAACTTCATTTGAACAGCTTTTAAGGAGATTTAGTTTTTTTGCATTCTCAGATTCTAGATTTCCAAATATTGTTCTATCCCAACAAACCATACATCAATGGAAAGATTATTATTGAGTTTTCAGTGTGTTTAGTGCTCCAGGGTCACAGATGAGCAGATCAGAAGTGGGTCACACTGAAGGAGGTCTGAGAGACCCGGGCCATACGCTGCTCTCCAACATTACTCTGATGATGTCTGTCTGGAGATTAAGAACACCCCGCAAAGAGGGATTCACAGGACAAACACAAATACCGCAGAAAGTAAAAAGTGTGAAGAATCCATTCAAATATAATGTTGGCTTTTATGAACATGAATCAAAATAATGTTTTAACAGTTACTTTGCACTAAACAGAGTGAAGTCTAGTATGAGATGCTGTGAATTGCACCGCTAGTAACACACGCACACACACACACACACACAGACTCCAGAGGTTCACCCGTGCGTGTGTGTGTGTGACCTGGATAATAAGAGTAAGTTGGACTCATCCTGTGTTAAGATCTGATATTAAAGGAAGGATTCGGTGTTTGAGATATGCCGGATTAGAAGCGGGGCTGTCTCAGTGGATTAGTGAGCGTGATAAGACATAAACACACCATCATCACCACAGATTCAGATTTCAGAAATAAAAACAGCTTGTGCATGAAAATCACACTGTAGCTTCACAATCAGATCTGTGATGTTTTACTGTAGCTTTGGTCTGTTTGACACTAGTTAACACTCCTCTCCCAGAAACAAGAGAGGAAAGGGTGGAGAACAAGAAGACTCCAGCTCAGTTCATTCATTCTGACTCCTAGTTTTCCTTTTCATTTTACTGTAAGCTGTATTTCTTACCTTAGTCGTTGTATTTATATTATTGTCTGATTTTGCACTGTACGAATTAGATGGAAATTCACTTAAAAAATGTATTTTTTAAAATGTTGCAAATAAACATAATTAAAGTATGTTTTACAAGAAAATGTTAATTTTCTTTGAATGTCTGTTTTAGTGGGTCACTGGTATGTTTGTAAGGGTTTGTGTCTGTTGAGAGTGTTTCTAGCAGCAGGTGTCACTGTCTGCTCCCGTCATCACCGCTCTGTGACTCAGGGTTCAGTTTCTGAGCTTCACCTTCACTTCTGGCCTTCAGACAGACTTGCAAATAACACAGCTCATCAAATATTCATCCAGAGAGCAGAGCTCTACATGTTTGATCAGTGATTATGATATCAAACTGATTCAGAAAAGCATCAAAACTAAAACACTTAAAAACAAAGGTGCTTCACGATGCCATAGAAGAACCTTTTCTGTGTAAATGTGTTCCTGAGCTCAAAAACATGAGCAGCAAGTATACTTCCAGCAATAGCCATTATATGGGTAAAAATATTTTGCACATTTCCTACAGTATATCAAAATGTAATTGTTGATTTAGTAATATGCAATAACCCTTGAAAAACTTTAAAGATGATTTTTTTCAATATTTAGATTTTTTAGCACCTTCATATTTCAGATTTTATAGTAGACATAGTTGTAATAGTATCTCATCCAAATATTGTTCTATCCTAACAAACCAGACGTCGATGGAAAACCTGTTTTCCAGTTTTTTAGATCTATAAATCTCAATTTCAGAAAATTGCCCCTTATGACTGGGTTTGTGCTCCTGGGTCACATATGGTTCCACAAAGACCCTTTAACATCTGAGGAACATTTCCGTTTCACAAAAGCTTTTTTGTGGTGAAAGAAGGTTCTTTAGAGTATAAAAAGCTAAGAAAGAGATGGTTCTTTCTTTGTGGAACCAAAATGGATTCTTCTCTGGCATCTTTTTGAAGAAGCTTTTAATCACCTTTATCTTAAAAGTCCAGAGGAAGAAACACTTATGAACCGAATCCAGTTGTTTTATTAGGATTTACAGCAGGCCTATGATACTTTCACTGACGTTCGTTAATTGATCCCAGAAAGAGTTTTATTCAGTTATTTGTAGCGTGATGCATTGTGTTATTATGTGTCTGTAACCGGATGAACGCTGTTATTGGTGTATTCGTGTGAACTCGGTCCGGGTCTTTCACTCGCGACAGGCAAACCTGATCTGAGCCGGACGACACTGCACTTCCCGCTGTCCGAGTAATGATTGTTAACGATGTCATCCGATCAGTGTGTGTGTGTGTTTCTCCGGCTCATGAGAGAAGCTTTTGTCTGTGTCTGCTCTCATTAGGCCGCAGCGGTTCTGCCGTTCAGTCCAACAGCTGCTGGACACTGTCCTCTTCTTCACTGCTGACCACATGAGCCTTTAACACACTGGGATATTATTTAACACAATACAGTTTTACCTGACAATTTCTGGGTCATTCTTCATTTTTGGTGGAAAGTAGTGTACTTTGCAACAGTTGAAATTAACTTTAAACATCAATGAATCATTAAATGCTTGCATATTTGTATTCTGCAGGATGAACAATTTAGTTTTAAAATCCATATTTGAGTTTGAGAGGTTTTATGTATAACAAAATCTGCATTTTCCCACCGTACATACAGAGCTGTGATTGGACGTAACTGCAACAATAACACACCTGGCTATATTGTGAATATAGATTTCATTTGACATATGTGCAAATCACATTGAATCACATTTCAACAAAAATATATATTTTATCAAAAAACTGTGTCTCCTAACTTTACTGTATGTCTGTGGTGTGACAACAATAGATGCTGCTCCTTTAAGAAAACAGGGATTTTTATTTTATGTGTAAAATTCATTGAAGGTCGTTAGAAACTTTCCTACATTGCACTGATAACTTAAAGATTGTACATATTTGAATCCATTTTTTTTTTCATATAATATAGTCCTATGAATATTTCCAGAATGTCTTGTTATCTTAAATCAAACTTCATCTGGATTTGTGCTCATTTTTCAGTACTGATAATCATAACATAACAGCAGTGTTTGACTACTAAAAATCTAAATCTAAATGCCCTTAAGCTTAACATTTACCGAATATTAAAAATTATACAAAATTTAAAGGGACAGCTATATATTTTAATAGGTATGTGTGACCTTGGAGCACAAAACCAGTCAGTTTTTTTCATCTTAAAACAGAATAAATAATCTCTCCATTGAGGTATGGTTTGTTAATATTCTTCTGAGAAACAACTATTAGAAAATCTGCAATCTGAGGGAGCAAATATTCAAATATTGAGAAAATCACCTTAAATTTTTTTAAATTAAGTTCTTAGCAATGCATATTACTAATCAAAAATAATGTTTTGATATATTTATGGTAGATGTACAAATGTACAAAATATCTTCATGGAACATGATCTTTACTTAAAATCCTAATGATTGTTGGCATAAAAGAGAAACAGATAATTGTGACTCATACAATGTATTGTTGTCTATTTCTATAGATACACCTTTGCTCTTATGACTGCTGCTGTGCTTCAGAGACACATAAAAGTAGAAGCACAAACTCTTGTTGGTCACTGCAGGTGAAGAACGAGTCTTCTAGAGCTAGCACACAACTATAGCTCTGGAAGGTGCTGAGTTTTCTTCAGATCCAGCTGCACTCAGGACGATCTGAGCCGAGCTGTGTGCTATTAATCGCTCCAGTAATGTATTTGTGCTCTTTATTGTATCCGGTCACTCATACCAGTGCAAAAGGTTAATGATGCACTTTACAAACATCTCATCCTGATATTCATGCGCTCTGATAAAGCTAATGTCTCATGACTGTTAATGGCTGAGCACTCTGGGTGATAACTGATGCTATTGCTCGCTCGCTTTCTCACCCGAAAGCGCTCAGATAAACCTCCAGCTCCTGACCGTCTCTGTCTCTAAACCTGGCGTCTGGCGGCGGATCAGAGGTCAGCTGACAACAATGTAGAAGCGGCCCCATTAGTGTCGCGGGGCAGACGTTTAGAGCCGGGGACCCTCGTCCCCCAACAGCTCTAATTACATTGTCAGTGGCTCTCGATTGTGCTTCTGTGACCCTTGATCTGAAGACGCGACGAGCAGCTCTCAGTTTGTGTGTCCAGGGTTTGACCTCTGAGTGGACAGTAACACACTTACATTTATCTGACAGAGAAACATTAAAGAGACAGTTCACTCCAAAATGAAAAATCTGCTGCTAATTTACTCTCCCTCAGCTCGTCCAAGATGTAGGTGACTTAATGTCTTCAGTAGAACAGTAAAGACGATTTTCAAACTGTGGTACTGGGTGATTCATATAATGCAAGTCAATGGGTACCGTCACTTAGAAAGTCAAATAAGCATATCAAGCAACACATAATGAATCCCCATGGCTCCTGATGATATACTGAGGTCCTGAAGCAAAACAATCTTTTGTGTGAGAAACTGAACATAACTTATTAACACCTGTAATCCAGAGCTTCAACCAAATGGTCCAAATGAATCAATCTTTTGAACCGGTTCTTTTGAAGTTAGTGAATAAAAACTCACTTTCAGATGCCTGACAGTCACTCCGACTGGTAATGAGTCAAAATAACTATGTTTCTGACCCTGTTATTATCATCTTCAACCACGGGGATTCATTTTGTGCTGCCTAATTTTGACTCTCAAAGTGACGGTACCCATTCACATGCATTATATGTATCATTATGTGTTTTCGCACTTATTTCTGAAACCAGTATGACCAGCATTTATGTTCTTAAAAGACACCTTTGCAACGAAACAGATCACGAGTGTCAACCCTGATGTGTTTGTGTTTAAAAGGCTCCTTACAGTTTATTTGCTGCATTATTAGATTGAAACAACATCTGAAATCTCTTCTGCTATGATCAGCATATTCAGCAGAAGGGCCAAAGGTCTGATTCTGGATTATCTTTTTTAAATTAAAAGCTTGTCAGTAAGGAAATAAAAGCCAAAGCAACTGGCAACGTAATCAAAGATGTGCTTGAGAATTACAGTAAATGAAACGCAGCTGTATATGTTTTAAAGATAGATTAGATTAAGTCAGTTACTCGATCCTGACGGAAATGGAACTATAAACACAGCCGGTGAGGAAGAAGCAGTTCTTGAAGGAATGCTGCTCGGCCAATGAAGACGCTCCTCTCGCCTGGAGCACGTCTACTGAACGGCCGCTCTACTGTTGGAGGCTGAGTATGTTTGATATGCTGATTAATAACTGTAGTGGGGCCCAGCTGTGGGCCTGTGACCGTGTTTCTCCCTCCGCTCTTCACGTAATGACGTATTCATGCTCGCCAGCTTCATCTCTCAAAGTAATCTACTCTTGGTCAGATTCATTTGAGGTGAATGTCCTCTTGTTGAAAACTTACAGTGTTTAGGTCATGCGTGATTTACAAGACAATTCAGCATAAGCGGTCTCTCTTCTTTCTGCCCATTTCCTGCCATTCTCTCCTCTGGGCTCTATAAATAGCTCTGGTCAGAGCACAGCAGCGGTCAGTCGCTCCGGCAGAATCCCGCTTATCTCCGCCGCTCTGGGTCAGATCCACCAGCAGGACTCGCCTCCCTTCACCTTCGTGACTAAATACAATGGAAAAACCCGCAGACAGAGATTTCTCACAAGAATTGGCGGAACAGACGACTGCAGACAGGCTAAAAATACCTCTCTTTTCACCTAGCGTGTAAAGAAGATAAAGGCTGCAGCTCGGAGCGTGTCCAGGAAAGACATGAAACACTGTCTTAAACATATAGACAGAGTCAGCACAAATGATTTGAGGAGTCTGAAGGCCACTGCATGAGATCACGTGTCTCAGACAGTGCAGGATCCTTCACTGCTCCTCATGATTTCTGAAAAACATTTGGTGTAGGATTACTTCTTAACTATTTAGTTAATCTCAAAGAAGTGACAAGCAACACTTTTAAAAATTGTAAGCAGCGTAGAGAATCACGTGAACTATGTGGACAGCTACTCTACAAAGCTGTGTAATTAATGTAAGTTATGTCTAAAGCAAGTGTTTTTTGGTGTTACCATACATTGATGACTCAGTGAAGATGTTAAACATGATGAGTCACACTAAAATACAGATGAGATCGGAGAACTGCAGCAGAGAGGGAAAATAACACCAGCAGTTCTGACCCAGAGTATCAGGTGTCTCAGGATCTACAGCTCGAGAGAAGACTGACACAGAGGTGTTCTCATACTGTGTTAGTTTAGAAACCTGACTGAAGCTGCTGCTTATTATCTGCTTTCGTTATATGAGAAAGAGCCACGCGAACATTGATACCATCCATCCATCTACCCATCCACTCTATCTGTGCACCCACCCTTCCATCCACCCCTCCATCCATCCATCCATACATCTATCCATCTATGCACCCATCCATCCATGCATCCATCTATCCACCCATCTATCTATGCGCCTATCCATTACCCCCTCCATCCACCCATCCATCCATACAAACATCTATCCATCTATGCACCCATCCATCCATGCATCCATCTAACCATTCATCCACCCATCTATCTATGCACCCACCCATCCATCCATCCACCCGTCCATCCATCCAACTGTCTATGCACTCACCCATCCATCCACCCCTCGATTCACCTATTCATTCCCCCTCCATCCATCATCCATCCATACATCTATCCATCCATCCATCTATCTATACACCCACCATCCATCCATCCCTCCACACCAATCCATCTATAAACTCACCCAACCCACCCACCCACCCGTCCATCGACACCCACACACACATCCATCCACCACTTCATCCACCCACACACCCATCCATCCCTCCACCCACCCATCCATCCATCCATCCACCCATCCACCTACCCATCCATCCCTCCACACACACACCCACTCACCCACCCATCCATCCACCTCTCCATCTATGCACCCACCCATCCATCCACCCATCCACACCTTGATTGCCTCTATTGTCTTGATTTGTTGCTTTGGTAGCAAGTAGCTTTGGATAAAAGCTGCTCAGTGACTAAGTGTAAAGTAAAGCTGGTTGTGGATCTCAGAGAGCAGCAGATAAGTGTTTTGAGGTGGCTGATTGATTCAGACAGAAGAGTGCAGTTCATCTAGTAATCACTGGCTGTCTGTGTGTCTCTCAGGTGTCTGTTTTCTGTGTGTTTGTGGTAGATGTGGTGCTACTGAAAACCAGCTCTTGGTAATCTGATTCAGCCGGTCATCACAGAGGTCTGTTTAAACTGACCAAACCCACCCTAAAACTCAGCAATATAATAATAGAAATAATATATAAAGAAAGAAAATATGATCATAAAACAAATAATGCTGAAGTCAAAATGCCACAATTTACATTAATTTGAAGCATTACACACTCTTTCTCACAAACACACACTCACTCACACTCTCTCTCCCTCACACACTCTCACACACTCACTCATTCACTCTCTCTCTCTCTCTCCCTCACACACTCTCACACACTCACTCATTCACTCTCTCTCTCTCTCTCCCTCCCTCCCTCCCTCCCTCTCTCGTGCACACACACACACACACTCCCTCACACATGTTGGGTTTACATGTTTTATGGGGACATTCCATAGGCGTAATGGTTTTTATACTGTAAAGACTGTTTG
>JAUCMR010000091.1:16583408-16603719 GCA_032357425.1 Enteromius argenteus | reverse complement strand
AATCACCTTCATATTGTAATACCTATGTCATACCCATGTCATTATACACATTTGTGTCCTCATAAACCACATAAACACTCACACACACACAGACACACACAGACACACTTTTTAAAGTGGGCACATTTAGTGGAGGACAGTGTTTTTATTACTGCTACTACTACTATTATATACAGTATGTATTTATCAAATAAGATTTTGTTTCACATGATTTCTCTTTCCAATTAAATATATACCGCATTTTAAAGCCAAAATAGAACTTTTAACAGTGCCAAAATTGTTGCCCCAAAACAAAATACAAAATACTGCTCAATATTATATAGATTTTCACTATATTTATATTATTGTTTATTCATCCATATTCACAATGGGGATTTAAAACATGTTTGTGTGTGAATGAAATCATCAGCTCTCTGAGATGAGATAGTGATGTCTGGATCATGATCATCTTTCTAATTAACCTGTTAGATTGGTTCATTAATAACAAAACCAAACGCTTCTTTATAAACTCTCTGATTCAGTGATCTGGTCAAAACAAACCAAACACAACGATGACTCTGAGCTTTAACATTCAAGTAAGTTATTCTGGTAATGCTGAATTAATCTTGATTAATGTAAATGTCATCATGTTTAGGTCAGTTCTGTCAGGTATTTTTGAGGTCAATCTGCTGTGAAAGAGCTGCTTACGCTATTCTTTACGGGTCTGCTTGGGTTTGTTGTATGGATTAAGCTACTGTATTTGAGGTAAAGTAACACAAATTAAACATCTTCCCTGTTTCAAAAGATGAAAAGTATGTTTACACAGTGAGATACACTTACAATATTAACACATTTAGCCTATTTTATATTGTTTGTCACCACATATTTACAAGAATATACTTATTTGTTGTTTTAAAAACACTATATAGTATAATACTTCACTTGTTTACAAAGCCTATTTTATTTTAACTGCACGTGTTCATCTACATTTCCACTGAGAGCACAAGAACAAAAACAACATCAAAAGAAATGTATTTTTATATTAATATACTGTATATCACCTCTTTTCTTCCTTTTCTATCAGCACATTTCCATATTCCATATTCCTTAACATTGTGTTTAATATTACTTGACTTGCTGTGCAATGATTCTTTATTTTAATGAACCAGTGTGTGTTTTATAGTGTGTTTTATTGATTATAAACTTGTTGACTTGTTCTGCATATTCTGTGCATGACTTTGGTTGACTTCAGTTGTTCTAATTGTGCTGCATAAATAAACATTGTATTGTATTGTGTTCTATTGACATATTTATTACCATTTCTTTCTAAAGCCATAATGTGGCTTTATTGGCCTTTTGTGTTTGTATGTGTACCATGTTAAGTGGCCTTGAGCAATGGAAAGGTGCTATAAATAAATCTTCTTCATCTTTCTGCCAGTGTCAAATATTTTATAATATAATACGGCCATTTTTTCTAAAAGAATAAACATATATTCTGTCTTTTTTACATGTTTTTCCTAGGATAGGCCTCTTTTTTCTTATTTAATAGTTCTTTATGTTATCAAGAGCTTCTAAAACAACAACACATTTTTTAAAATGCGAATAAAGCTCATTCTGGTTCTGATTCAAAATCAAGTAGTTTTACTGAAATAGAACTGAAAGTGAGCACTTATACATGTGTACTTTTACTGAAGAGCTTGATAATGTTCAGGAGTTTGTTCATCAGTCACGTTTCTGGGCACATAAAGCAGTAAAGACCAGTATCTTCAAGACCAAACCTGAGCTGTTTTTATGTATAAACACATGCTAAAGTGACTCCTCGGTGCAAGACTGATTTCTGCACACACATGCATCTCTGTGTGTGATGATCTGGAATCTGTTTGTGGCTTCTGAACCGCACTTGGCTTCGTCTCCTCAGCTTTCGCTTTTGCTAGAAAGCATTTTCATTACACACGTGACCTCCAACATTCACTTAATCGCTCATTTGCTCTAATAGCATCATGAGCGGAGGGCACTTAAGACTGCTATCGGTCAAATCTACTTAGTGTGCATCTTCTGTGAGAAAGCATGTGTGTTTGCCAGAGCCGCTCGGACACACAGTCACAGGTGTCTATTGTGTCCCTTGACCTCGGAGGTGTTCCTTTACTTTCGATTAAGGTCGTGGAATATTGTCTCAGTGGCCTCCGGAGCGACCCCGCTCAGGAAGAGACGCTAATTTTCCTCTGGCTCCGATTTGGTACATAATTTATAACACTTGAGTGATCTGGGCCGTCCCAACGACACTGACCTCGTGACCTCCTTGACCTTATGACAAAAGTGGGCTTTCCCTTTTAATTCTGAGCGGGGCAGGTTACACGACTGACCCTGCACTCAGGTTAACCTCTAACCCTTCGGTCTGAGGCCCGTGATTGAACTAAATTTCATTACAGGCTTTCTGTAGATGAATCGAAATACAACACAGGGAACGCGATTTACTGATTTACAACAAAACAAACTACTGCTCAATACTTCAGAGAGTAAGATTTTACTTATTTATTTTAAACTAATATATGACTCTGAAACAGCAGCAGTAATTAGCAGCACAGCTATATCTGTAGAAATAGACAACACTACACTGTATGGGTCACAATTAGACATTTTTCTTTTATGCCAAAAATCATTAGGATATTACTGTAAGTAAAGAACATGTTCCATGAAGATATTTTGTACTTTTCATACTGTAAATATATCAAAACCTTATTTTTGATTAGTAATATGCATTGCTAAGAACTTTATTTGGACAACTTTAAAGATTACTTTATTAATATTTAGATTTTCTTGTACCCTCAGATTCCAGATTTTAATAGTTTCAAATATTGTTCTATCATAACAAACCATACATCAATGGAAAGATTATTTATCCAGAGTTCAGATGATGTATAAATCTGTTCAATCAGTATCAAAAAACGGACCTTTATGACTGGTTTTGTGCTCCAGGGTCATATATTTACTTTTGTAGTGATGCTTTAAAATGATCAAAAGTGACAGTAATGATATTTATACTGTTACCAAAAAAGAAATTCACATAAATGCTGTTCTTTTGAACTTTTTCTATTCATCTGTGAATTCTAAAACATAAAACACATAAACTAGCATTAACTAGCGCTGCCAAATGAATAATCACGATTAATTACATCCAAAATAGAAGTTTTTGTTTACATAATGTTTATGTACTATGTATAAATATATACTATATATAAATAAACCTGTAAGATGAAATGACACAGCTCACAAGTCCACTAATAAGAAACATTTCAGATTCAGAAAACCTGAGTTTCTGGTTTCCCGTTTTCTGCCCTATTCAGTTCAAATCCAGCAAATGAATTTACATTTAAAAGCTGTTCTCAGTCGTTAACAACAGAACCCAAGAATTGTAGGTGATGATTAATTACAGCATGTTTCTTCAGCAGAAGCAGGTCAGCTCATCAAACGAGCGAGTGATGGAGATACAAGCGCTCTGATAAACCCAGCACAATGAGCTGACAGTGAATGGGAGGCGGGGCCCTCAGCGGAGCCACTCTCAGACAGACAATGGGGGGCCCGGGGCCTGTGGGGGAAACCTGAAGCCCGGCTCTGGTATTTTAAGAGGCCTGAGTGGCTCTGGAGCCAGCTGTCAATCAATAGGTGCACACAAACACAGCGAACGCCACAATAACAGATGAACGAGAGCTGCATGTTAAAAATATTGACAGACTGCTACAAGTGTGCGAGGAACAGACTTCATCTTCGTCTTCATCAAAGCTCTGGTCCTGTTCAGCGCTTGATGAGTTGTGCTCGAGGAAAGGATCGTATCACGTCCAGATTCCTGTCGGTTTCACACAGCACTTTTCTCTCGAACACCTCGCACCTATCACACAGAAGAGTTCCTGTGATGATGACCTGGAGCAATAGTGCATACCAAATATTGTGTTAAAGTTTTGTGTTTTACAGAGTAAAAACCACAAAAGACTTCTGGTTCTGATAAATGCATCACAAATCCTGAAAAACTGTGAAGTGGCTAAAATGTAAAGCAACACAACTGTTTTCAACACTGAAATAAACCCAGACAAAAAGTGAGTGGCACTAAATATAAGTTCAGTTTTATCTGGAACAGATGAATGAGAATCTCTAACAACCAAACACATACCATCTACACTCAACCTGACCCTAAACCTCACCGCTAGAGTTAACTAAAGAAAAAACATACAATCTTGTTTCTAAAGTCTGTTAAGTGAGTCATGTTTGAAGTTCAGTGCTGTACCGGGTGTGATACCGAGCAAGCTTACTACATCAGAAAACAATATGTGATGCAAACATATAATTCTGTTAGTGTACAAAACACGTACAGTGCTAAAGTTATTTTAAGCTCATAACATAGCTTATTGTAATTTTATTTATTTTTTATTTTATTTTTACACTCTCCATTAAAAGACCTTAGAATCAGACAAAAAATGACTGAGCTACATCTGCTTGAAGTCGATGGAGTCAGTAAAGACAATTTAGAGAAAAACTGATGTAAAGTTTTCTGAAGGTTCCAAAGTAAAATCACAAGCAACATTATACCTTTTCCTCCACTTCTTTTCTTAATAATCATTACTACATTAATAATCACTATACAGCTATAATCTCAAATTCGACCAAATTTTGGGGGTTTTTTAGGCCCGTACTCAAAATAAGCCGGTGTGCATTCACACTCATTTTGTGTTTTACTGCCTGTAGCGTTCGTTTCAGCGAGAAGCTGTATGTTTGGAGTTTGTTCAGAGCAGAGCCATGTTTTCCTTTGTGTCTGTTCTGGATGTGATACATGAAAACCACAACATCTGCCTTCATGAATAACTCAGATCTGTCAATGTTTGGAAAAGAGCAGCTCAGACTTTCTTAAAAAGTTCTCCTTTGGTCTCCACAGACATGTTAGTGATGACAACCTTCATTTTATCCCTTAAAAGCATCTGAACGTTTTGAGGGAATACATGGCTCTCTTGAGACACAGATTGAATCTGACCGCTGCCTTCATCAAAAGCAGCGCGTGGCTGCTGTGTGTTAGAGAATGAGCGAGCCGGACACATCTGTAAGCAGTTGATCACGTCAAGCACATGTCAGTTAACCTGCCCTGGACAAATCGTCCATTTACCCTGGACCCTGACCGCTCCAGCTTCAGCTTCATATGAGTTTATAAAGCTCAGGTCACCAGCTGCTCCTCAGGCGTTAAACCGGATTACAGGGAAACACATTCACCTTCATTCACTTCCAGGCTGCTGTACGAAAGCTGAAAATGATGCTAAACCACTGAACACTGGCCCTGCCTTTCAATGTGATACGCCACGCGAGTGATGAAGTCTCCAGCTCAGACTGTGACAAGCCTTCAGCGGGTGATATCTCTGTAGCCGCACGGCTTTAAAATATATACAGGTTTGTCGACCATGTTCTGAATTACAGGTAGTTATAGTTCAGAAAAACTACAACCATACAAAAATAAATAAATAAATTAATTAAATAAAAAATCTTAATTTATAGCAATTAATTTTAATCAACTAATTTTCATTTAATAAAAATTATGCACTAAATTTTCTAAAGCTACAACTGAAATAATAAACAGTAAAAACTACACTCTATACTATAACTGTATACTGTAACTATACTCTTCTTATTAAACTTTTTATTCATCAAAGAATTCCTTTAAAAAGTATCACAGGCTCCAAAAAATGTTAAGCAGCAGTTGTCTCCAGCACTGTTAATAAATCAGAATATTAGAATGATTTCTGAAGGATCATGTCACAGTAATGATGCAGAAAATTCAGTTTTGATCACAGAAATAAATTTGATTTCAATGTATATTGAAATAGAAAACAGTTATTTTACATAATAAAAATAATATTTCAAAATATTCTATATTTTTCAGGACTTTTTGAACAAAGAACTGAAGCCTTGACGAGCCTAAGATATTTCTGATCCTAAATTTTTAAAGGGTAGTGTGTATACTGAAGACGTATTAAAACCCTTAACTAAAAACACTCAAAATATTTCTAAAGCATTAACAAAAATATAAATGCATAATAAAAACTGCAATAGTGTGCCATTGATATTAAAATAACACTGGTTCTTTCTCAGTTGGTAAAAATGAAGAGAAATGACGAGAGCATCCCTTAACAAGAGCAATCAACAATACTAAACACAAGTATCTTACAAGTGTTCTTGCAGGGGTGCTCTCACAGTGACCCTCATAAAAACATTTGCATGCAGCTCCGAACACAAGAAACCCAAACCCAGGACAATAAATTTCCCGCTCACTGTCTTGACTTATTAGATCCAGCTGTGACACACATTCTGCCTTGAGACAAACTCGTATGATTTCAGGAGCTACAGCGGACTCAGGTGAGTCTCTTGTGGTTCCTCGGGGAAGCGCTGGAGAAGGTCATCTCTGTCCCGAGCCCCACGGAAGCAGTAAATGGCGAAGGCCTCAAGAATATGTTTCCAATAACCTCTCGTCAGGGTGCGTTAGCGTCCGGCGAGGGTCATGACCCCTTCCCCGGGCAGCAGAGGACACGAGGTCAGGAGGGCTGGACTGGCCCGGCAGGTTTAATGTCAGAGCACAGAATCAGCTCTAGCCCGGGGAGATACCACACACTACTTACTGGATCAAGACCACGCTAAAGCCACGAGACTCTGCCATTTACATGATCCCCGCGCCGCCGGGAAACGTCTGCCATCATCACTGTTTACAGAGAAGCACCACGGGGAGCATTCCTCGCTCGTACCTCCTGAACACACTCCACACCAAAATATCATCTTACTGCTGGTTTATAGTAGAAACATCAAAACCTCCTTGAATCAAGACCCATTCACACGACAAGTAAAATTACAAGATGTTAAGTCATTTTCTAAAATGAATAAAAATGTAAATAAAACAAGCAAAAATATCTGCCAATGGGGTAAGAAAAAGTATCTTAATTAAAAGGCTGAACTCACTGGCAGATATTTTTGCTTGTTTTATGTAACAACAAACAAAATTAGTATAACAAAATACTAACTGCTTCAGATTCATTTTATGTTAGAGGAACAAATATCACTTTATATATTACAGTGCTCATGATTTTTTATTTATGCTGATATCTACACAATACAGATTTCACAGAAATACATAGAAACATGTGTTAATGTTGTTAAATTCATCAGTAATTAAATTCAGCTGTAAAGCAGCTCTACAGTAGACAATTTGACTTCATTCTCTTTTTGTAGAAATGCCTGTATAGTTATTACTAGTACAATATAAAAAATAGAGAGATTGAGCTTATGCCTTTAATCTGTGACAGAGCATGAGGCCGTAATGGATCTTGATGACAAATACACAGAATAAATAGGTTGCAAATAAAGAAACCCCAAAACAATACATTAAAAGCATAATTAAAATTGAACTAACAGTCACCCCGTGGACATGCAAAGCCGGATTTCATCTTCTTTCCGGCGTCCACCAAGTCACATCCATATTAAACTGTCCTTACATACGTACGATAACAGCAATTTGAGCAAAAAGGTTATCAGAGAAGAGATTTTTCCGCTTGATAGAGGATAAATAATTATTCATTAGAAGGGAGCGCCTCATCTAATTAGTTCTGTTGTTAACAGAATAAAGCCAAAGATTTCTGACTCAAATACGCAGCCATGTGTTTCGGTGAAAAGAGGGCCCTGGCTAATTTGAATACAGTCTTATTAGTCTAATGACTAGAGTCTGTGATCAGGACTCATCAGCATAAATGCCAAGCCCGAGCGTCCGGCGATGGCCCAGGGCTTCGCTTTTACCCTCGACCGCGAGCAGAGCCAAGCATCGTCCGCTCGCAACACATGAAGCGTGACACGCGAGCAGCGAAACTACAGAGCCAAGCCGAAGAGCCTCGTCTGCGTCATCTTCTAATAGGTGCTTTAACGAGCAAACGCTCCGTATGTTTCTGATGCTTATCAACATGCAGCATTGCCTTTAAATGAGTCGTTGTCTGCTCCTGTTTTCTGCTCCACATTGCATGAAGATCGCCTGATTTTTTACTGCAACTTGTTTAACGGCAAAGTAATGGAGGCGGCCAAAATGAAGCATAGAAATGCGATTGCACCAGAGAAGTTCCTCTGCGAGCATGCGGTGTGGTTTAAAGATGCAGGCGAGCGTCTGACGTGAGATGTTTTGCCACTCGCTCTGACAACGTGCCGCAGCTGGCAGAGAAAAGAGCAAAACGCAGCAGTGTGTTAAATCACCCTGGGAAGTGAACAACCTTGTTGACTCGGGAAGGCCGGCACTAATTAAAGTCCACACGGTGCCGCTGGTCTCTTCATCTACAAATGCTCTAGCCTCTTTATTATTATTATTATTATTATTATTATTGTTGTCCAGCAATGACACTGTGTTCTCATCGATGGTGTTCCAGAGTCGTGCCATGCTTCGGCTGCTTCACTGCGATCTTTTGTGGTTTCTTCGCAGTGTTTGTCTTCCCTCGGGAGCTGCGAGGACACCAGTACTGCGTTTTTTTCTTTTCACACAGGCCTAGTGTTAACGCCTGCGGCCCACTTCACAGATTTGACTGACTGTAGTCTTAATGCTGCACGCCTTGTTTTCAGCACTTGTCCCTCCAGATTTGCCACCCCGGCTGCACAATTTTCCTCAAATTCTAATTATTCATCAGCTCGTTATGCCCGCGCCCCGCCGCTCGCTTTAATTAGAGCGAACGCAGGCATCTATTAGAGGCTAGCCCGGAGTGAGGAGACCAGTCCAGAACCAGCCCGAGCTCAGAGACCAGACGGAGCCGCGATCTGACACCAACACAACATTTATTCATATCAGGACGATGTGAAACATGCACTCTTCTCAGACAAATCTCGCCTGATTATTCAGACGTTTGACAATACAGCTCATCCCAAAGTCAAGCAAACATCTAGTGCTTTTCCCACAGTTAAAGAGATACTCCAGCCCAGAATTAACATTTAGTCATTAATCACTTACACCAATGTTGTTCCAAACATGGAAAAAATTGGTTCGTCTTCAGAACTCAGATTTGCAGATATACCAAAATCTACAAGCATATGATAAAGTTCTCAATATGAACTCAACAAAATCAGGTTGTAACTGTATGTCAGTTAATGACTCATTTAGTTGTTTCTTCGCTGAAATGAATGAGCAAAGAAAGCACAATCTCTGAGAATTTTTCTTCTGCGAAGTCATGCAAAACATAACAGTGCTTCTGAAGTAACTGAGACCCTCAGAAGAGACCGAATGACGGCAGGAATAACGTGAGATTCATTCTTCTCCTTCTTCGTTTTTTCTTTGGCCATAAAAGCCTCCTTATGAGTCTCAAGTGAGACGTGCATCAGGAAATCAGTGACATTCATGAGTAAACAGAGTAACACACACACACACACTAAAGCTAATTAAAGTCTTCAGTGTGAGCGCAGAAATGTGTAATCCTGACATTTAGTCAAGGGAGATTTAGGCAGACGAGGAGAAATTCTAGCGCTGGCCTGAGCCGGGCCTGAGGCGGCTGGCATACAAAAGGACATCAGCGGCAGGCGGAGCTCTCAAAGGTCATCTCCATGAAAAGGCTAACGTGTCATTGCTTTTGTTCCTGCTCCTATGAACATATGTTTGGCCACGCTCCTTCTTTGGCCCTATCTGGCTGAAATCTAAACCCAGTGCAAATACAAGTTTTGACAGCACCGCTGTTTCGTCCAGCAGTCGCGAGGAGCATCGTCTTACCTTCCAGAACAACTGATGAAAATCCAGCCAACACAAAACACCTGTGCTGGGGTGTACCAGACACACACACCTCTATCATCTCTAACATGACTGCGCAGATCAGTCCAAACTCATCACAGAAAGGATTTCTGTGTTCATGTCACTCATGGAGTAAATATATACAGTAAATAAATACAGTTTAGAACCATTACATTTTTTGGTTACACTTTATTTTAAGGTGTCCTTGTTCCTTGTTATAATTTATTGCTATCATAATAAGTACATGTAACAAAGACACCTTAAAATAAAGTGTGACCCAATTTTTACATTATTTTCATGACATTTCTTTCAAATTACCCCATTAACACAATGCAAAAAAGTTAAATTATTTAAATTGTAAATTGTAACAATTACATCTACACCTTGTGCTACCATTTATTGTACTGTTTAATTAACATGCAAAATTATTGTTTTATACTAATGCAAACCATGATTGAGAATAATGAGAATTTTAAAAAATAAATAAATAAACAGTAAGTAAGTACTGTAATTTAAAACTGACTTTGCACTGTGACTGTCAAAAAACGTTTGTGTCGACGGGCGATACTTCCGCTTCATTAACCGCTGACGGAAAATAACGAGAAGAAGTGCAGTAAAACGGTTTGCACTACAAACAAGTCTGTTCATGATTAGAATAAGACATTGAACTAATATGGTACAACACACTTCAAATATCAAGCCGCAAAACAAGGTGTTTTGTACAGCTTAAAATAGCTGGAAACAGGTGACACCGGAATCCAGACACATTCAATTAACAAATGATCGCACTCACTCTTACAGGAAAAATAAGGTGGATAGATGATTCGATACACTCAGCCTGGCGATTCTGATGAGTTGAGCAACAAGCATCTTCTTCTGGCCAGCAGCCAATCAGATGAGAGCGTGAGGATGATACGAACTGACCCAACCAGCAGCCAATCAGACATGAGCATGAGGATGATGCGGACTAACCCAACCAGCAGCCAATCAGGCGTGAGCGTGAGGATGATGCAGACTGACCGAGCGAAAGTGCTGAAGACGAACTCTGAGCAAACTGCTGATGAGGCAAACACATGACTGCTGGAGTGATCTGCTGCTGGTCAGCTTGTGGTTGGATTCAAGGGTCAACCGTGAACCCAAGTCAGATAGAAATCTCTGCTTAGGGCGTAAATTATTCCTAGCTCTAGATCTCCGTCCTGACATATCTGACATGTCTGCTTTACATTTGGAGAGGCTGGAAACCTGAAAACATGGAGAGTTAAAGGGAGAGTTCACCCAGCTTCATAATGGCAGTAAATGGCTGGGGTTTTTTTCAATAGTCCAAAAGACATCCGAGAAAGTGCATAATTAAGTGAGATATTCACTGCAATTACAAAGCTTGGTAGAGGCCAGGACATTTTAAAATGTGTGACCCTGGAGCATGAAACCAGTCATATACTGCATGGGTATATTGTATGGGTCAAAATTATATTTTTTTCCAAAAATCATAGGATTAAGATATTTTGTGAATTTCCTTCCGTAAATATATCAAAACTTAATTTTTGATTAGTAATATGCATTGCTAAGAACTTGATATAGACAACTTTACAGGGGATTTTCTCACATTTAGATTTTTTTGCACCAGATTCAAATAAGTTTATCTCAGCCAAATACTGTCATATCCTAACAAACTGTACATCAGTGGAAAGACTATTTATTCAGCTTTCTGATGATGTATAAATCGCATGACTGGTTTTGTGCTCCTGGGTCACATTTAACTCTGATCTGATTCATATGAAAGAAGAAAGTCCTATACTCCTAGGATGGCTGGAGGGTGAGTAAATCATGGGTTAGTTTTTGTTTTTGGGTGAACTCTCTCTTTAAACCAGTGCTCCCACCACCAGAGTGCTAATGTGTTTTGCTGGTACATTACCCATCAGGCTTGTGGTTTGCGTGGCTGTCGACACACATTGGGATGGCTGTGTGTGTGTGTGTGTGTGAGTGTGTGTGAGCGCTGTCGTCTCTGTGACGGTCCCCGCTGTGAAGAACACGCTGGGCGGGTGACGGCCCCTCATTAGTGCTCATGGAGGAGCTGTCAGGAGTGACGGACGGAGCCCGCAGCGACTCTCTGACATCAGCCTGACCTACATTTGCATGGATGTGTTTTCGGCACATTAAAGAAATAGGAGTCTCAAAAACTCAATTACATCGAGGGTTCACAAATAACACAAATACGCATTTGAAAACACAAGCTCTTTTTACTAAATTAAAATGACCATACATCCCCCTTTTCACAGACAAGTCTTGGTCTAAACTGGCTGAAATGTCCAGGATTTGGCATTGTTTTCATGCTTGCTAAAGGTAATGATTGAAAAGTAGTTTGACCAATATTTGAGTAACCCTAACATCTGTACCATCTCAACTTACTTGCTTTCTTTCATCATCGCGCTCGAGCTCTGACTAAACTGAACATTCAATCAGAATGCTCGCTCTCATCGACGGCCTGACTTGCTGTTTTGGGCAAACATTTTTTTCAATCTTTATTAAACCAGGTAAGTCAGTTGAGAACCTGTCCTCATTTATAATGACGACCTGGCCAAGTGGCAGGATAAACGGCAGGTACTAAACAATAAAGACATTACACAGCTACAAATAAATAAACTAGCATGACAAACTTTGTCATGTGTTCCGGCCTTAAAGTGGACTATCTCAAAAGCTTTCAAGTCTCATTCTCCACGTTTTATCGGAGAAGATTCTTAAAAGTTCTCCTCTTTATGCTCCATGCAAAAATGATCAGCATCCGGATTAGAATGGACATGAGGAAATAAAGACTGCATTTCCAGATTCAATGAATTGTGCGCAAATGTTCATGTTTGTTTTTCTTAGTTCAGTTTCATGATTTGCCATGAATTTTTACAAACCTGAGGTAAATCAGAGTGCAGCGATGCTGGCGATGAATAAAAGATGGCGAGGGGAGTGGGTGAGAAGGAGAGTGCGAGGCGAGGCACGGAACAGTGATTAGGCAGCGATCTATCGTGGAAAAGGGGCTCTTTGCGGGTCTCGGAGGAGAAGATGTACGAGCAGATCCCCGACAGACACGACATCCACTCAGAGCACATGCGCTGTGATGGGACACTCCAGAGACCAGCCAAAGTGAACACCTATTAGTGCACACGTTCCTGTTCAACTACTTCTGGACAAAAATGGATGGAGCGAGTCTGAGTTTGTTGAACTGAACTCGGATAAAGAGCAATGTTCCTGTACCGATACAAGGCAAAACCTCATAGGTGTGCTTATGTTTGACACCCTGATAGCATAAAATGTAAATAAAAACATAAACCCAGGAATTAAACTGCTGCCCACTTTCCTGATGCAGTAATGGTCTGCTCTTCATGACTTGTTTTCTGATGATGGGCAGTGAAGGACAGTCTCCAAACCCAGACACTTGACACAATCAGGGCGTGAAATATTAAAAATACTCCTAGCCAAGAGATCTCAAGTTTCTTTCTCTGCTGAGCATCTGACATTTGTGAGGAATCAGAATTGTGTTGCCTTTGAGGTGCCGTCCATCCAAACAAACCAGAGCTGTCCAAAGAATACTATCATTTTTCACATTTTACAGTACACTCTTAAAAATAAAGCTGCTTAAAAGGTTCTTCACAGCAATGCCATAGAAAAAGAAGATTCCATCTCTTTCTTACCTTTTTATAATCTTAAGAACCTGTGTTAGCCACAAAGAAGCTTTTGTGAGACAGAAAGATTCTTCAGATTCTACATTTCTCTTGTAAAGTAAAAGCACCTGAATTCCTGAGTTTGTAGACATTTATACTAGAAAACAAGAGAACAATACTGAGAAAGAAAGGGATTTTGCAGCGAGCCGCAGGCGAGAGAGTTTCACACACGCTGGCTTTCTGAACTTTCTGAACACTCTGTAATTACAGGAGCAGGGTGTCTGAGGTGATGTGACAGGCCTCAGTCCTCCGTGATGGAGATTGACAGCAGACATGCAGCTCATGGTGGGCATTGACAGGGCCGCTGCCCGAGTCTTTTAGCACATGGGTCTGCCAGCTGTGTGTCGCTCCAGAGCCGAGACTCTTCATCTGACGGACACACACCACCGTCTGACGTGAGGAGCTTGTGCTGTGGCTGAAAACATGTTTATATAATGCTGTGATCTGATGATTTAATGAAGATTTCATTGCATATTCACACACCATAACACAAAACTGAGTTGTTGGAAATACTTTTTAAAGTGGATATCAGATGTAAACTTCACTTTTACATAGTGCTTGAACTTAAATGTGGCAGTTTGGCAGGTTGTGTGCCATGATAAAAATCCACCCTGTGTTTTTTCTTTAAATCTCCACAGATCAAGCAGTTCTCCGAATCTTGGAAGAGTGACATCACTTTGCACAGGCCCCTCCCACAAGTGTTCCACGGCTAAATGCTGCTAAAGTTAAGACAGGGAAAAAAACTGTCTTGTTTTAAATATTAACCAAAGTATGCTACAGACATATCATGAAGACCCTAAAGAATCGCATCGACTTGTGGAACTTGTGAACATTACTGAAGTATTAAATGTTGCCAGTCTTAAGGTAAACGAGAAAACATTTAAGAATGTTAAAACTTAAAGCAAAACCAATGCCAGTTCATCTTCACTTCAAAGTCAGAAACATGATGCTTTTCAAAGATCTTCTGATCACTCTTTCTTCAGTAAATACATGTTATTTGAGTTATAAAGAACAGTGTAATTTCAAACACACTGCAGATACACTGTGGCATGTGCAAACAGCAGGTGTGTGTGTGTGTGTGTCTCCAGAGAGCGAAGGTCTCACTCACAGCACTCCTCTCTAACATCAGAAACCAGCGTCCTGCTGCATCTTCAATATTCAATGTGCCTGAGGTAAACAAATAGGGCAGCAGAAATTAAGCAAAATTAATTATTTAAAGGCACCAGTGCATTTGTACGTAGGCCTGAAACAGCATCTGAAAGATTCATCAAAACTCTCCCACATGTGAAAAATCACAACTTCAGAAAAGAAACATCACAAGGCTTCTCAGAGTATTCTTGAATTAGAGTAATACAACATTTAGATTATTTCAGTTTTTGCCTTGAACCTCTTATAATGTTTACACAGTGAAAACTTGCTGAGTGCTAAAACCATTATTTAATTCAGTCAGGGCCACTTCTGTCAAATAAAAACGATCGGGCTTTAATAACCAAAGCAAACTGTTGGTGTTAGCTGAGCAAATACAGCAGATCAAACTGCTTCATCTGCATTAAAGGGAAAGTTCACCCCAAATGAAGAACGTCATTTCAAACTAATTTCTTTCTTCTGCTGAACATAAAAGAAGATGCTTCTAACAGTGTGGGTCACCAAACAGTTAAAGGTTTTTTTGTTTTGTTTTTATTTAATAAAATTGTACTGTCAGCTATTTAGTTAACCACATTCTTCAAATGGAATAAAGACCTTAATTCAAGTTTGAAAGGTTGTTGATTAGTTTTTTTTGTTGATCATATGATGATGAAATTCTGATTGGATCACAGGAATAAATTAGAGTTTACTATAGATTCACAGAAAAAAACAACAGTTTTAAATTATAATCATATTTCACATTTTTTACTGTATCTTTGATTGAATAAACACAGCACTGGAGAGCAGAAAGGAGACTTCTTTTAAAAACATTAACAAATCTTAATTATCTCATACTTCTGGCCAGTGGTGTAAATATAGAGCATCTAAGGCACAGCAAGAGGAGACCCCTTTTTTGTTTGTTTGTTTGTTTGTTTATCGCACTATTATATCTATAGACCAGCAGCACAGAAATGAGATTTACATGAACATTTCAGCTCTGAAGCAGGACTGGAGAAATGGTCTGCTTCCAATGGACATAAATATTATGGCATGTTGTTGCGGTCAGCGCTTGGCTTTCTGCTGTATTGTTGCTGCACTTTTGGCTGTATTTTAATACTATTGCTTTGCCAATAGCACAGTCAATACGTTTAAGGAGCTGGAGAGAATCGGCACGAGTTCTGCTCCGTAACGATTCCCAATACAGCTGCCTGGAAGCGAGCATTGATTCATCGAGAACGCCGGCCGTGAAAAACCGCTGCGTAGGAGCCGGTGTATTCTCTCTGAGTATCCAGCCTGATCTTTTCCAGCTTGCTCACACACACTCTCAGGACAATGCAAACAGCACAATACCACTATGAATTTTTCATAACATCATGCTCAATACTAAACGCAATAAGTGTTTCTTGTAAGACGACTCCCTGGCACTTATAGCGCGATGTTTCCATTCTCAGAGTCTGTTCTGTGTGTGATACCCGCCGCTGACAGCGCTGAGACCCTCCGAGACACTCAGAAGGTCACGTCAACAGATCTCCGCTCAACTAGAACATCCCCAATCCCTTTAGGAAGTCAAGCTACACCGGCGTTTGAATAATCTGTGCTCATCTGGACCCGACACACACTCACAAACCTTCTATGCTTCAGCAGGGCAATGACTTTGGCTGGATTTGGCCGCTTTAATGGGTTTACATTCTCTGTCTCCAGCAATTTCAAACAAGGGTCATAATCAGATATTCAAGGCTATTAATCTCAATGGCTTTGTGTGTTTGGAGTCTTTTGTGATATTACAGGACACTGGTCATCAGAACAGAGATTAAAGAACGAGCTATTCCAGGTCCTGGGGCTGACTTATATTTTCACTCTGATAGTAAATTTCTCAAAGAAGTACAAAGACAAGGCAAGCAACACGGTAAAGTAGACGTGATGTTTTAGTAGAAACACTCAAACAGTATTTTCTTGTACAGTACTTTGGGAAAATTTGACTTACAAATGATCTTTTGCAGTATTATCTTTTCCCTTAATTAACTAACTCAAGGGATTACCAAACTTGGTAAATGGGAAACCCTCTTTAAGTAAAGTAAAAGTAAAGTAAGAGAGAAGAATAGAATAGAATAGAATAGAATAGAATTATTTTATGTTTATTATTTAAATGTAATATTAGATTTAATATCATAATCTATAATTTTTAATATTTGTAATTTACATAAATATACCGGTTCATTTATGACTAATATGAGGTCATGTTTTTTGTTAATCTATCAGTATCTTATCCACATACAGGCTTCAAATTTGTAAAGACAAATTGATTTGCTAACTTTTCCGTGCTTATGTGCTGAAAGACACTTGAGGTCATGTTATATTGTGTGTGTGTTTATATAAAACAAATCTGTTTCATGCATTGTGTAATAGCATCTTTTATAAGTGACACAACATCTGATGGGTGTTATTTGTGTAAATACAGTCAGACACTAATGGTGTATGTGTGTGTGTGTGTACATAGGATGAAATAATTGTTTTTGGTCGCCAACAAATGTCCGATACACACTCATAACTTTATAAAGACACACAGTCATCAGTATTGAACACTATTGAATGTGTCCATTAAAGTTCATTTGCAGCAGAGAGACACTAATGGACGCAGTCAAACCATCTGATTTAGAGATCAGCAGATACTGACAGACGAAGCGGCATCCATAACTGTCACAAAAGAGAAAGAAAACGTGTTCACAAGCGACCAAGCCCAGCGCGGGTTAACAGGTCATCACCCAGCTTTACCACACTGACAGCTAGTCATGTCATTGCGGCGGATGCAGTGATATGTCAGGCTTTGTTCAGAAGACGTCATGAATACTGCATGCAGAAGGCCTGTTTATCTCATCAAAAATGCAAGGAGAGAGATTCTTGTGCTGGATCTGCAGTTAGTGTGCTGTGATGCCATAATCACAGCTACACCAAACTAAAGATCTTTCACTAACTCACAACTCCATTCATCTTGATTCTTGGAGTCACGGTTCGATTCGTAATCAATTCACGATTTTTCGTTAAATTGTTTGGTGCACAATAGACATCAAACACAGCAGTATTTTGATACATTTTCAATTAAGCCAGTCTATAGTATGGGTAGTCTTGACTCCTTTCATAAAACAGACAGTTCTGGTCCTTGATTCTGATTGGTTGAGCCGTGTTCGAAACTGTTCTAAATTACAAAATAACACACATCTTTATTTACGTCTGTGTGTTGCTCAGCAACCACTTTTTTGCAACCACAACCGCTTCTGAGGAACTGCATTGTTTGGTGGAAGAATTATGTTTTTATTAATATCATTACATTTTATTTGCTTTGTTTTCTTTTGTGAAGCCTTGGAACATTTATGCTCTGCAACTTTGCTGCAATCTGTATTAATAAAAGCGCTATATAAATTAAAGTGATTGATTGATTAATTGATTGATATGCAATAAGCCCTGTGAAGCTGTGGTTTACAGTGAATTTATAACACCTAACCGCGGTTTAGGTAAACTGCTTTTGGCTTATTACTTCATTAACTATTAACTTCCTACTAAATCAAAATGATTTTACATTTCTCATTAGGGATGTGCCTGAATCTGAATGACGTGTGTTCGCTAACTACGCAACTGTGACAACGTCTTCAAAACGCTTCAAGAAAGCTACCTGCAAAGCTCCTGAGAAACTCTGCTCAGTACTGTACTGTGCTAAGTACTGTAGCTTTGCAGGTATCTTTCTTGAAGCATCTTGGAGACACAAGGATCAGATCTCAAAAATCTCACTGGATTATTACAGTTAATGAATGTTTGGAAACCTAAACTGATATTTCCTCCTGACACACTACAGCAGAAGCGGGGCTTTAAAATAATTTTTAGTTGCTGATAATAAAAGTGTTCAAATCATTTTGGCCAGCACTGTATATTAACAAAACTTCAAATGCAAATCACTAGAAGACTGAATGATGATTTTTTTCCCCACACCCCTACACAGGAGCACTGCTCTCTGCCCAAAAACCTAAAGTGACTGTTTTGGAGTCGACGGGATAAGCGTGAGAACGTGAGTTTGGACTGGACTGCAGCGGCTGGACGGCACGCTCCACTGGCCTCTGTTTCCCCGGCCGGCTCCAGAGTGCACAGAAAGAAGTAAAGTGTCAGGCCATAATCAGCTTAGCGTGGGCCGTGATGGATTAAACCACAGTCGGGGAGACGCTTCTCCAACATTAGGGTGTCTGAGATGTCAGCTGGAGAGCAAGCTCATTAATAGCTCTCCTTCAGATTACTGCATTAAGTTTATTAGCAGCTCCAACTCTGGGAGCACTTTGAGCTCTCGCGTCGAATAAAGTCCAGGATTGTTTGGCATCGGCGCTTCCGTGAAAACACAGCAGAGGCCAGATCTCCTCTGGACGCTTCTCGTAAGCCTGTGAACGCATGGCGCTCTGTCATCTGCATCTCAATAAGCTAATAGTCCTAATGTGTGAAAATTGATTTTTAGGAACATGCAAACCTTGACCTGCCATTCGATTCCTTGTTGGCTTTGTGTTTTTCATCTGTCCTTGCCTTTGATTTACGCCGGGTCATTATCGATAAGCTGCGATTGATTTTTCAGTGATGTGGAGCGAGGGCTTGGAGTGCGGGATGGAGATGAAGACTTTCAAGGAGAGATCATCCGACGAGCCCGTCCCAAGAGAGGACAAGCGAGCGGCTTAATCACAGCTGAGCTCTCGATGTGTCCTAGCCTGGGAACCTCCGAGAAGATCCGCCGATATCCAATCACAGGCGCGTTCTGTGAAGAAAGTCTGACCCGAGAGCCACGAGTTCGGAAACTTAAACCGCAGCTTCAATTAACTCGAACATGAGCAGGTAAGCAGCTTTCAGGACGCGGCCTTCCTCCGTCATCCGTCCGCAAGGATCATTTTCCTAGGGTGCTGTGGGAAGGGTCCGTCATAACCCTCGGAGAGCGTCACAGGGAGCCGTTTGTCTGCGGAGCTTCATCCGTTCACATGGACAGGAGCCGGCCGCTTCTATGAGCCGGTATTAGCTTTCCCCTGAGGGAAAGTTCTAATTAGGTAATTGACTGATGCACAAAGCAGGTGCATGTATCCGTTACAACAGGGCTCGACCTGTTCATTATTAAACAGTGACCCTGTTCGGCGCCTGTGCCAAAGCCAGAAGTGAAAGTCCTCCGAAGATTTGCGCTCGGCTCCAGATGAGGGCACGTTCACAGCGATGCCATAGAAGAACCATTTTTGAGAACCATTCAGTCAACAATGGCATCATAAAGCACCTTTATTACAAATACAATTTCAGTTCCACCTATCAGTTGCTGTGTGGACATCTGTGTATTGTTGGTTATTGCTACAGCTATCCTTGTACAACTTAAGACTGCTTTTATGGTCCATGCAGGGTCACAATTAGGATTTATATCTAAATGTTTGATTTGATTTTTTTAAAATGGGAATCACTAAGATTGAGAATTGATTAGTGGAATCAGAATCAGAACTGATCAAATTCAGACGACATCCAGCCCTGCACATGATATGATCTCAGCAGGCACGTGCAGAGGGGGGGGCGGAGGGTGCTTGAGCACCCGCTCCTTTCCTCCAGGATGCCTCAAGTGCCCTTTTCTTGTTTTTTTTTTTTGTTTTTTTTTAATGTGTATGTGCGTATGGAGCCCTGTCTTTGCCCCTTTAACAATAAAATGTAACTATTAATCTCAATTTTGCTAAAT
>JAUCMR010000091.1:16572671-16583139 GCA_032357425.1 Enteromius argenteus | reverse complement strand
AGCTATCCTTGTACAACTTAAGACTGCTTTTATGGTCCATGCAGGGTCACAATTAGGATTTATATCTAAATGTTTGACTTGATTTTTTTAAAATGGGAATCACTAAGATTCAGAATTGATTAGTGGAATGAGAATCAGAACTGATCAAATTCAGACGACATCCAGCCCTGCATATGATATGATCTCAGTGAACAGAACAATCAAGGTGGGCTGTGTTCATAAGTTCATAAGCGTCATTAGTTGATTTCGATGGGTTTATGGTGTACTTAAGCTTACGATGCTTTGGGGACAGTTATTCTCATCGACAGGTTTTAGCGGTGGCTGATAAAAACAGGAGCTCGAAGTGAATATGAACTGGACAGACCTGAGAACATGAACAGAAAGCTAGCTCTGTGGCTCCGTGTGAGTGAGATGTACAGCTCCGGCGGAGATTATTTACTGAAGCAAGCAGCAGTCAGGATATGGATTGATAGCTGAGAAGTAAATTGATTCAGAGGCTTGAGCTGCAGGAAACTCGAGACGTCTCTGCCATTTTAATTCAGCAGGCCACACATTTCATTTCAAAGAGCCGGGCAGAGTTACGAGAGCCAATCGCAGAGAAGTCGATGTCAACGCCATTACATCATTACAGCTGAGAGCCGTCCCAGAGTTCATCTTGACCTCAGCTCCAGTGGACAGATAATGACCGGTCCTTTATCCGTGTACTTCTATAGAGCTTTATTACAGTACTAAAGTCAAAACAGCTTTACAGAAGACAACAGCGACATAGAAACTACAGTATTTGTGTTTGATCCTTCAATTATATTAATCAATTAATCAATTATATTACATTAATTTGGCTTCTGCCAAAGTAACACATGCATTTTATTAAATATCCTGGAATAATGACCTGATCGTGGCTTTGATATGACATGAAGGTTTTTCCAGGTTTTGAAGAAAACAACTGGAGAAACCATAAAATAACATATTAGCAAACAATCAATTCAATTAGATAAATTAATAAATAAAAAAACATTATTTAAATCGAGCATAGGATGCTTTCTCAAATGCACCATTTACTGTAGTGACAAGTTCATCATTATCAACCTACACTGTAAAGAATATGATCAATAAACGTGGCAATATGTGTTTTTCCATCTCTTTAGCTCATCATAAAGTTGAAATGTCAAATGCAGCCAATTTTATACTTAATTTGAAGAAAAAAACTGAAAATAATATTTAAAATAGACATTTTTTAAATTAATAAAAAATTGTTATTGTAGCTTAATAATATGTTTCCTGAAACATGCTTTAGTACACACAAGCTAAAGACCAAAGTAGAATTATCTACTTGATGGGGAGCAAAAAAAAAATGTTTATAGCTAATATAATTTGTTCTTTAAAACTAGAATGATTTTCTCTTTATCAAAAGACAGAATTGTTTGCCTAATTGTTTAATGCTTTAATTAACCCTAGGTTGTTGGAACAGATCAAAGGTCCCTAACCCTACAGAGCAGTAACACACCACCGCTCCACACATCAATAAAAACAACATCTACGGGGCATTTCAGAGAAAAAAATGACAGATGCACAGATAAAGGTTATAACATGATTAAGTTTGTGAGATGGGACTGATATTCAGAAATCTCATCAGCACAGATTAGTGGACATCAGGGTACATCCAGATGTGGCTCTTTTCCAGAGAATTAAATAATCATAATCAAGCAGCCCTAAACAAATAAACAGACAGATCTCCCGCTGGCGTGATTGGATTTATTGGAGCGTTGGTTGACTTACATCAAGCAGATCTCTTTGTTTGTACATTGGTGTAATCCAGTCAGACATGTCCATCTCATCTCAGCACCTTCTGATTCAAAAGCCTCTGAACTCCAGGACAGTTAACTCAGGTGCATCATGTTTTACTATCAGCCGTAATCTCTTTATGTCTCTCTTACAAGCAAAAGGTTTTTCTGATCTTTTTACACAAAGCAAACTTTGTAGATTTGAATATTTTGCTGAACTGTAATTACAGAAGTCCTCTCATGAAAATCTCATTTCCAGTGATGTTTAATATCGGTCAGCAGCTGCGCTGTTATTACATGTATGCCCTCGTTCAGTGTCCAGTCATCTCTCTGGACTCGATACGTTTGTGTTCCTGCAATGATGAGTGTTTTCTGAGAAACTCCAGACTCTTTCCACAGAAGGCACTCGGATCTTCTGTGCTCTCTGAAATAGGCCTAATAAAAGCAAAAAGTGCTAATAAAAATGATTTTTATGAGATGTAGGTGAGAGCTGAGGCCTCTTCCCTGGATTTTGGTTCACGTTCATCTTGACCTCATCATATACACGGCACAAAATCATTTTCTTCTCCCATGTTTTCTAGTTTCAGTGTTTACAAATTCTGGAATTAAAATGCATTTGGCAAAAAAAAAAAAAAAAGACATATATTATGTCTTGTTTTCTGAAGAAATAACAAAATACCTGCCAATGCAGTAAGAAAATTAATCAATTATTTTCTTTAGCCCTTGAATTTTCGTTCCCCATTGGCAGATATTTTTATTTGTTTAAAGCAAAATAAACAAAACAAGAGAAAAGATCAAAACAATTACTTTATGTGTTGAGCAAATGCATTCTGATTCAAGAAGTTGTAGATATTTATACTAAAAAACAAGACAAAAATTGTATCTTAGCCGAACACACTACATTAAATGCTTTTCTAACTTAGATTTTGTTTGTCGTGTTTCCAGCAAAATAAGATTTCTTAAATCAAGAAGGATTTCTAGACAAGTAAGCATTATTATCTTGATTTCAGAAAGAATTAAGTGAGCTTTCGCTTGAAATAAGATTATTTTGCTCACCCCACTGCCAGATTATTTATTAGCGAAACCTCAGTATATTTTGACTTTGCAGTGCACTGACCGGTCACTAAACAACACACCGATCAACAAGTTTAATCACATTAAAGAAGAGAAGATGCAGAAAAGTGGAACTGTTGGATCTGCTGTATGAAAGCGTTGTCTTGAGCTGCTGGTAAACAGGATAAACCTGAACATCTAGTCCTCAGATCACTGTTGAATTCTGAAAATCTGCAAAGCGTGTTCCTCTTCAGGTCAAACACACACCTCAGGTCTTAATGAAAGCAGTAAATCTGATTGGTTTCCCTTCTCCTCTTTTACAAGCATGGAGCCGTGTGCGGGAGCGACTCGTTCCTCTCACCAGGTGCACTTATGCTGCAAATGAAACTCGATCACAGTTAAAAGTGGCACAACCCCTGAGAGCAAAAATGCTTTTAGGAACTTTTAAAACGGTGTTTAACAGTGCCACTAAAACTGAGTTCAGACCCACAGACTCTCACCTTCCTCTCGGACCAACAGGTAAATATTCTCTGTTGGAAACCAGCTTCTTTTCTTTTAAAGCCCTTTTCCTGGCTTCATATTTCTGATCTTTGGGTCTCAGTGCTGTTTCACAGGCATTTTGAGCACTTCAGAGTAACGCTGAAAAACAACAACAAAAAGCTTTCAATTAAGACTGAATCTGAAAGTGATCATTTCTCCTTTACAGCGGAACAAGTGAAGATTAACGCTGTGGGTGCTGGAGGCCAGAGCCTCTGACCCTTTCACTCGTCTGCTTGTAAAAACAGCTACGGGGGGCACCCACAAGTCAAGAAATGGAAGCCATGTGACACAAGACAGCACCTATAAATATGCACAAGATCACAGGGCCACTTAATGTAAGAGAGGGCAGACTTCTCTTTTACCATCGCCACTACAACATCTTAAAATGTGCCTGTCGTGTCATATGAAACTAATAAAACACAACACTTCCTCGGCCTGAAAAAAGAAAACTGTCCGCTTCATGGACTTCAGCTTTTCTTCACTCTTACCTTCCCTGAGATGGCCTGAACTCTCAGAAAGAGATCAAACCACACGAGAAAGACCAGCTGCAGTCAGAAATCAAAGTAATAATAGAGCTAAATGACTTTATCTTAGGCTTTTTTAGCTAATGTTCTTTTAGTACTAACAAGATCAAATGTAAGGAATATTGAGTTTCCTTGAATGAAATGAAATGAAAATTCTGTAATGTTCTCCTTCTCCAAACCTGTATGGGTTTAAAATATAAGTGATATGAACTGTTATCATGTTTTTTGTTATTTGTGATTTTAATAAGTATACAGTTTTACAGTATGAAAAATGCCTATAAATATGCTGTGGTTAATACAGGTTTGTAATGAAGCGAGGGTAAGTGATGAAATATTTAATTGCAAAGTTTTACTTAATAGTTTTAAACAAATATTTGACAGTACAAAAAGCATAGCGCTGTATTATATACACACACACACACATTGCGGTTCATGTTTTTGAGTTGTAAGATTTCTGCTCACCAAGCCTGCATTTATTTGATCCAAAATACAGCAAAAGCAGTAATATTTTGAAATATTTTTACTATTTAAAATAGCTGCTTTCTATTTTAATATTTTTAAATATATATGTGTTCCAAAGCTGAAATTTCAGCATTATTTTTTGCTGATTTGCAACTCAAAAACATTTATTATTATCAATATATGAAATAGTTTAGGGGATTTTTTTTCAGGATTCATTTATCTGAAATAATTTCTGAAGGATCAGGTGACTGGTAATGATGCTAAAAATTTAGCTTTAAAATCACAGGAATAAATTACATTTTAAAATATATTCAAACAGAAAGCAGCTATTTTAAATAGTTAAAATAATTTACAATATTACTGTTTTTGGATCAAGTACGTACACACACACACACACACTATATATAAGTATGTAGGTCCTGTATGCATGCATGAATTTGTCAACTACGGCTCCGGTAGTAAAGGATACAGCACAAGCTCATTTCTGTTGAAATGCAATCAAGAGTGTGCTGTGAATGGGTAACTGTGAGCAGGCCTGCACTGCTGCCCTTCCATCAGCACATGATTTGAGACGGAGCAGGAAGGATGACATCAAGCCAGAGCCCTTCATTACCTCATAGGAAGGAAATGAGGCTCTGTGCGTGGAGCTCCACGAGGGTCTCGCCAACAACACCAGAGACCCGCCGAACATTTCCCCAGCCAGGCTTCGCAAGGAGAATTCATCAGCGTGATGAATGGGACAGCTCTTCACCCAAGACATTAAACTGGACAAATGGATTCTTTAATTTACTGGGGGTGGAAGGGGCCGGGCTGCAATCAGCAATAAAAACTGGATCTCAGAAACCTGAATGGTCTTGTCATAGAGAGATATGAACAGCAGCCGAGACCGCTCGAGCCCAACGATGAACCCGACGCAAAGAGCCTTCCACGGGTCGAGGGCTGGTCCGGAGCCTCTGATGCCAAAACGCTTTAATCAGGCCAGGACCCTAATGAATGGAGGCTGAGAGTCTGCCGAGGACTGGAGGAAGAGGGCAGGCAATTTCTGGAAATGATTACTGACTCATTTCCTTGTTTATCGTGCCTTTGAAAGAGAGAGAAGCCCACGCTCCAAAGCACCTCCGCCCCCGGCTCGCCGCTCTCTTCTCGCTCTTTGTTGGCCCACTTTTGAACATTTGGCGCACTGGATCAAGCCTGCTCCTGCTTCTTTTCATGTCAGGGCCTGTACCTTCTCTAGCCCTTGTTTCCCTCAAGTGGAGAGCCAGCTTAGTCTGAAGTTAATGGCTGGAAATCTCCAACTAACCTCCCCAACAGCTGTCTCTTCAGCCTCTTTCTCTTCCTCCTCACGATTCCGTCCTTTCTTAGGAGTTCCCCCTTGTTGTTTTGTTTGCCGTTCTCTCCTCCCCGAACCAATCAAAAGGAGGACGAAGGCAAAGGGCCCGCTTGTTGATAAAACAACCACTCCAGCGAGTTTTTCAAAATTGGCTTTCTACAGACAAGTGGCTGGAGGCCGGAAGGACAGGCTGTGTAAAGCGCTCTTGTTTCCATCCGAGTCTCGTTGAAAAGAAGAATGGAGGAAGCCTGGCCATTGGACTTGTCTTTCATTCGGAGTCCACCCTCGAAAGGCAATTGGGGCTTTCGGTCCCGGCAGAGTGAACATTAATAACGTAAGAGCTCAGAATACTGAACTTCACCTCTATGCCACCTCATTTATTCTACAGAGCGCAAATGAGTCTGAAGGAGAATGAGGAGACGGATCTAGCTTCGAGGATCAAAACCTTGACCAGACCCAGAAAACACATAGCTAGAGATATACCTGCGTGGAAATGTATTACTAATCACTGTATTGTGTGGAAAATTTTCAAAAAGTACTGACATTATAAAATAGTGCTTCGCCAGGCACTGTGTTTAAAATCGACAAACAACAAATACAATGGCTTTTCGTTTGCATAAACACTAAAACAACAACATTACCAGTGATGTCTGGATTTTAAAAGACAACACGTCTGACAACAGTTGATCTAATAACATGTACCAAATAAAGCTTAGAAAAGCTGATTTCAGCCTTTAAATAAGAAAAGGGTTAAATCAAAATGATATTTGATTTATTAATGATTATGTGTATTTAACTAGCTCTATAAATATTTCTGAATGCCTAATTGTTTAAATGTGTGGATAACATCAAAAGGTCAAAGTTTACAGCAGGGCAGGGCGTCAGACTGAATGAGAGTCTCTGTAGATCCAGTCTCTGTCAGCAGGTGGCGCTGATGGAGCAGCACAATTACAGCCGTGATTAAGAACAAATCAAATCACTTTTATTTATATAGCTCTTTTAACAATACAGATTGTGTCAAAGCACTCATCAGAATCAAACAGGAGTACCAGTAATGTATAACACACATCTTCTCTTTCTCTAGGGAGACTTCACAACATTCAGTGGATCTTGAACTTGTGTGGCAGCGCTGACCTCTGTTCGCTCCACCTGCTGTTTTTACGTGGTGCCATCTTTATGTTGGAGTGATTAATGGACTAGAATACCCCTGGAGAGCAAACATGACCTTCCATTCACACACACGTGGCTTCCTGCTCCGTCTTTCTCTCATCTTCTCTACCGACAAGTAAACGATAAACCTGCTCCTCTGCGCTCTCCTCGAGGAACTGAAGCTCAGCGTCTCAGAAGATGCTCCAAAGCCTGCGTCCCCGGAGCCACACACTCATCCGGGGCCCGTGTCGGCCCCATCTACACTTCCAGAGTGGCTTTCTGCGACGTCAGACCTGTCAGCTTTTCACTTGCAATTAATTTCTGCCTGCTTCAAGCTCGTCAGCTGTCACGAGTTTAGCACCCAGTCACACGAGCGGACAAATCAGGCTAAGGCAGAATGACACCACTGGTGTGAAAGAAGATACTAATTCTGGATAATTAGCTGACAAGTGCATGAGAGAGAAAGGATGGCGGCGAGGAAGAAGCGAGGAGAAAGAAGTGGCAGTGCGTCGTAAGCGTTTCTGTCAACCTCCTCTGTCCCTCTGACCTCTTTCCGGTCATCTTTGTCCAAGGATCAAATCATTCTTTTTGAGTTTAGACGAAGCCTGAGGTCATAATACAGAGTAGCGATAATAGACAACAAAGGTATTTTTAGACAAATCTCTCAGAAGATGCTGTACTGCAGCGAAGCTCTTATAAAAAGCAAAGCTCTTGTGCTAATGGCTTTAGAGAATCTCTACGTTTTTATAGGACTGAAATGCATATGCTCCAAACTGTGTGATCTAACAATGCATGTCAGCATAAATCAATTAATATCGACGGTGAAAAAACAGCAAAACAGCTTTCTGTCTGCAAGGCCCTTGAGTGAATGGATTGACCGTTCACTGAAAAACTCCATTTCCATTTGAATGCAGTTGCTTCTATTCTCAGCTGTCATAGCAACATTCCACTCACAGTAACGTGATCCAAGTGGCCAGTATGTACACAGCAATTAGTGACATCTTTCTTTATAAATTTCCCTAAAGTGGCCTTTAGATATGCAGAGCACCGTCAGCTCTCTGGTTAAAACTTCAGTCTGATATCCAAGAGGTTGTGTTTGTCTGACAAGGACTGTGTGAGTAAATGTATACACTATTCTACACTATTCTCTGTGCGTTGTGGTAAATCTAATCTAACACGTTCGGTGGCAAGCTGTGTTACTACAGGCTTGTGAAGGGTGTAAATCACAGAGTTTGGGGCATGTAGCAGGTCATTATCACCATGTGGCAGTGTCTGCTTCATCAGGGGAAGATTAGACGATATTCTCTGCAGCGAACAAAGAGAGAGACATCCAAAAGCCAAGCGACTGCGCGTCTGAAGGCAACAGAATACACCTGAAGAAGAGGTGCATGCTCGATGCTGGATGGATGCCGTTCTTGCAAACGCGAAGTCCTTGAGCGCTGTTAATTATTGTTATAGAAGCAGCACAATACCTGGTAGAGTTCAAAGCGAGACCTAAGGCCAGGGTCAGTTCAAGGTCAGCCTCGAAGCACACAGCCAGCAGCGCAGTCCTAGACAAAACACACAACACGAATACGCCGAGTGTTTGTGTGACAGTAACAGCGAGACTGTGACACCGACACTATAATTAGTCAGAGGTTACAAGCTTTGATTTCTGCCCAGAATTGCACTCCGAGCCGAAAAGCCAGCGGGCACGAGGAAACGCGGCTTTGTTTAAAGCACGCTGACACGAAAACACACTTGAAGGGGGAAAGAAATGCTCCGTGACTAATCTGAAGTGACATTCTGGATGTCAGAATTATCACATCAGCCTGTGGGTTTTTGGTGTCCATTAAAAAAAAATCAAAGACTCGAAAGGACTGTTGAAGTTACACCTCACCATGTGAGCGTTTATTGTTTTTAGGCATTAATTTAAAGGAGGAGGTAATTCATGTACAGTACAGCACTGGCCGAAACGATTAGAACACTGGTATTATTACCAGCTAATAGTGGTTTAAAGTCAGTTATTTCTATCTTCTGCTGTAGTGTGTCAGTAGGAAATATCAGTTTAGATTTCCAAACATTCATTCTGTCATTAATTGTAATAAAAACATGAAGAAACAGAACAAACCGAGACAGACTCAATCCAGAAAAACTGTGTCTTCAAGAAAGTTCCAGTACTGTTAAAGGCTTGTGTAAAAATGCCCGTAAAATGAGGATACTGTCAAAAATAATGTCATCAGTACATTTTCTTTATGAATGAACTTCTATTAACTAAATGAAATCAACAGCATCTTTGTGTTTAAAGCAGTTTTTGTCCTCTGTGCTCTTGAGCAGAGTTTCTTTGCAGGTATCCTTCTTGAAGCGTCTTGGAGACACAGTTCTTCTGGATTTAGTCTTTCTTAGTTTATTTTGTCTCTTCATGTCATTCCAGACAGACTGATGATGATCAGATCTCAAAAACCTCACTGGAATATTACAATTAATGGCTAAATGTGTGTTTGGAAATCTAAACTGATATTTCCTACTACAGCAGAAGATAGAAATAACTGACTTAAAACCATTTTTACCTGGTAAACATACCAGTGTTCTAATCATTTTGGTCACCGCTGTGCTTTGACAGACGCACAGGATTTTCAGCATGGCAGGAGCAGCATCAAAACATGCGTGGTGTTTCCATCAGAATGGCCACGTGAAGCGAGCGATTCATCGGAGAGCTTGATTAGAGGAGTTAACCCCACAGTTGAGCCCATTCCAGCGATCCGAAGCAGGGCGCAGGGGTCGGCACACACCGCCCAGACAGCCCAGGCCCTACATATTTGAAATGATATCCATTACTGTTTGTGACAGGCCTTCCCGAGCGCACGCTTTGATGCTCTCTCAGACTGACAAGCTGAGTCCAGTGACACTGATGGCTTTGGGCACAAATCAGAGGCGGTTTTCTGCATCCCGGCGGCTGCGGCAGCGCTCCGTGTTTTAGTGCCCCTCCTGTGTGTCACGGAAGGCGTGAATGGGACGCAGCCAAAAGAAGGCATTAGAGGCCTAAATCCCATCCTCGACGCCCTCTTATATCACTCCCAGAACCGAGGAGAGCCGTCTTTAAATGAGTGAAGCCATACACATTACTCAACAAAAGAAGCTCTTTGCAGCGTGTCATTCTCCCTGACAACTAATGCATTCTGCTCTTGAAGTGTTTAAAAGCTCAATTTTCTGCATTTCTCTTACACGGTTTTACATATGAGCCCCTGATTACGTTCATCCTAAGTGAAGACTAAATACTCTTGAAGAGAATTCAGTGCAAGCTCAGCAGGATCATGAATATGTAATGAGTGTGACTTTAAACTGAAAGTTTTACATGGTTATTTTTGGCTAATTATGCCTATACTGTGAATAAAAAGTACTATTTGTTCTTTGCTTTTAAAATGTCCTTTGTTATTTCATGTATTATTTGCCATCTCTTTAATTGTTTGTGTAAACTGTGTCCACTACATTTTTTCAGTGTATCTATTCCCTATCTATTGTGTGTGTCCCCCCCACATTTTTGACCTTGTGGGGACATTTGTTAGGTCCTCATGAGGAAACCAGCTTATAAATGAGAATCTAAAAATGTGTGTAGTTTCCTGTAAGGGGTAGGTTTAGGTGTAGGGTCA
>JAUCMR010000091.1:16511092-16527794 GCA_032357425.1 Enteromius argenteus | reverse complement strand
GATTTATTTCTTTTTATCTATTTTCCCACCAAAGATGTTTTTATGTTTTTAATAAGGCGAGTTTGTTCGAGAGTAGTCGCCAGTGATTAAAAATTAGTTATTTGATATGTTCTTGAACAACATAGTGAGTGTCACATCAGGGAAATATTTGTATAGTCTCATTGAGACGAATCTTGAAATTGTGTGTGTGAATTGAGTGAAAAAGGTTTATAAACATATAAAGCGATGACCCTATATTAAAAAAGCTGTGCATTTTAATTAAATCTTGCTCATTGCCCAAAAGGATGCCCTGGTGACAACATTACAATTTGGCAACCACGCTTTGAAAATGTCTTATAAAATGTAATAATAATAATAATTAAATGAAAGCTGCAGTAGAGCTGAGATACGTTTATTCGTAGCGCAGCGCTTTACTACCACAAAGTTTACTCCCTACACAAGGTTAATAACCTGCCAGCTCTCCAGATGAATCTTTCGCATCTCCTAACCAACACTAAAAATGATTTTGAACTTCTCAGGTAGCTCGCGCGTGTTGAGCGCTCTCTGGTCTTCTGTGCGCGAAAGGAGGCCAACAGTGACGCTGTGCGCAGGAGACCTGGAAGTTCATCTTCTCTGGGTCCCGCAGACCGACAGATGCGTGTCCTAATGATGTTGGCATATTCACACGACAGCGAGAGATCCAGCGCTGTTTGGCGGCAGCAACAGAGTTCTCCAACACCTTTTTATAAGTCTGAAGTCTTTCCCCTCCACCCGACCTGTTAAAACCACGCCTACAGAGCGACACAATTGGTCCGAAAGCGTCAAAGAGCCAATCAACAGCGGGCTGCTGCTCAAAACACGCAACACATCCACACCGCCAAAGCCTATGGAGTTCAGAAGCACTGGGAATATCTCTGTGCTGGACCCTGTGCTCCGCATATCGCGCTGAAATGTGTGTGCGGGAGAGAAAGTGTGCGTGCGAGCGTGTGAAGGTGTATACCTCCAACAAGTAAAGACAGAGGAATTATTCCGACGCAGCGAAATATTTCAACACATCCCTTTGGCAGGACACGGGACGATCTCATTATTAGCGGAATGTCTATTTCACAGATATCCAAAGGACACCGACGCGCGGCGCGAGCTGAGACTCAGTGACTCGGTTGTTTCTTTTATTTGTATTTTCTCGCTTTCACAGCGCACTGCCAAAAGACAAGCCGCGACGATTAATGGATAGCCGCTTCTCACTTTCTCTTTTAGATACTTTGTTGGAATCCAGCTCGAGAAACAATTAAGAGACTCACGCGTCGCAGGGACGCCGGACTTGGTGAAGGACTTCTCCGGCGCAGATATAAGCTGATTGTACATCGATTAAGGAACACCGCATCTGCTGGCTGGACTTGCATGAGCTTCCCGATGAGAGATCCAGTTATTCAAGGATCCAGTATGGCATATCACCCGTTTTTACCTCACCGGGGTCCGGAATTTGCCATGAGCGCAATGCTGGGTCACCAGCCGCCCTTCTTCCCGGCCCTGGCGCTGCCACCGAACAGCTCGCTGTCTCTGCCCGGGGCGCTGGGCAAACCGATAATGGAGCAGCTGATGGGCGCCGCGGAGACCGGCCTGCACTTCTCCTCGCTGGGACACCAAGCCGCCACCGCGCATCTCCGGCCTCTGAAGACGCTCGAGCCCGAGGAGGAGGTCGAAGACGACCCAAAAGTTCACCTCGAAGCCAAGGAACTCTGGGAGCTTTTCCACAAACGCGGCACAGAAATGGTCATCACCAAATCTGGAAGGTAAACCGGAATTATTCGATAAATCAGCCGTGCTTTAAATTGAATTAAGTGAAACACAGTCCGAGATTATTGCCGCTATCCAACGATTTATTGATCTGAGTGACTCACGGATTTCTTTAGAGGAGCAAGATAGCTGGACAGGCCGATCGCTTTTTATTGTTCATTCTGTTTTGTCTGGGCGTGTGTTTTTTTACAGCAACGTTGAACTAGGCCTATAAATGTTTGAACCCAAATGCATCTTTGTTTAATAAAAATAGTTCAGTTATCGTTTTATTTTAGTGCATGCAAACATCTGTAATACTAAGTATATACATTTGTGCAAATAAATATAGACAAGTGCACAATTAATTTAACTCCGAAGCTGCTTCTGAACAGTGAAACACACAGCTTGCATTCAGTAATGTTTGATTAGCAACTTTTCGTTTTTGCCGTAACGTTTAATTAAAGAGTATTTTTAATCTTGCGCTTTGTTCAGATTTGGGGGTGTTTCACAAGTTTGGGCTGATGATTGGGCCTAGGCCTGCATCTACACACAACTACATCATTCAGATCTTTGCCTTTAATGTTTCTCTAGAAAACTAAATTGATCCATCCAGGAAAAGTGAGGGATTTAAGTCTCGATTAAACTCCTCTGATTTATCTCTGCTCTTCTCTGCAGGAGAATGTTCCCTCCGTTTAAAGTCAGATGCACGGGCTTGGACAAAAAGGCCAAATATATTCTGTTGATGGATATTGTTGCGGCTGATGACTGCAGGTATAAATTTCATAACTCTCGCTGGATGGTGGCAGGAAAGGCTGACCCCGAAATGCCAAAACGGATGTACATTCACCCCGACAGTCCGGCCACTGGCGAGCAATGGATGTCTAAAGTCGTCAATTTTCACAAACTTAAACTGACAAATAACATCTCCGACAAGCATGGATTTGTAAGTGTAAGATTTGTATAAACCTTTATTATTACTATCATTATTATTATTGTGTTTGTTTAATACGTATGTTCAGTATTTGCATGCATTTATATGTTTGTTACAAAATATCGTAATACTCCAACAAGCTTGTATCTGTATTGAGGTATGATTTGAATTAAATATATTTGAACTACGTGCACACAAAGACTGTCCGAGCTGAGGGAAAATACAGGCTTCGACTTGTTAGTGAGCAACATATATCTACGATTTTTTTTACTGTTTAAAAATATCTTAATTAAGGTCAACTGCATTTTTAATAAAACGACTGTATTTATATTTCAGACGATACTAAACTCCATGCACAAATACCAGCCCAGATTTCACATTGTGAGAGCCAACGACATCCTGAAGCTCCCATACAGCACGTTCAGGACCTACGTGTTCCCTGAGACTGATTTCATTGCTGTCACTGCCTACCAGAACGATAAGGTTGGTCATAAGTTAGTGTGTTGAATCGGACTCTTAGCCTGCCATAGCTGAATACTGCGCGCTAAATATTTAACAGCGTTCACCGTGACCTTACAGGAGAAGCAATGTTTGTTGCTTACAGTACGTTTGTCTAGAACATATTAGTATGCAGTGCATTTCACGAAATACTTATTAGCTGTATCACTGTGAGGCCTACGTCATACTGCAAAGCCTAACGCAGACGCATCATTCTTTCACTTTCTCCTGTTTGACACACACAGGTTATCTTTCGTGTTTTATTTATTTATTTATTTACCTAAAAGGTCAGATCTTTAACAGTTTGTTCATGAAAACCTGTGCGTGTGTGTGTGCGTGTGTATGAAAGAATGAGAAGAGGGAGGGAGGAAGGAAGGAAGGACTAGCCACAGTGGGAGGGACCGAAGAAGAGAAAAATAAATTCAAAAATTGTGTGTGTGTGTGTTAATTTTTTAGAAAACTGCTGAAATATAACGTAACCCTTAGGACTCCAGTAAAATACTGTTATTGCACTAAATGTATTCGGGGTGTCAGGGTGGGGAGACTGAATTCATGTTGAGAGGTTGTAGATATGAAAAGGTTCTCAATATTTATGAGCTGGAAATGCCCCCGTGTTTCCTACGAATACCAAAGTTTGAGACAAGTCACTGCAGGCGTAATTTGGGTGTTTTAATTCAGAACAAGCATATAGGCCAGCCCTTTAAACTATAAATCCTATAGTAATTGTAGTGAGTCACACAGCTGTAGTGTGTTCTGAATATGCTTCAATAGGCTGCAAATAATTGTCACCTGCGCAGAAAAAAAGTATTTAATTGGTTAAAGTGAATGAAAAACCTTGAAGTTATCTTTATTCGTATATTGTTTCTGTGTTATTATATTTCAGATAACACAGCTGAAAATCGATCACAATCCTTTTGCAAAAGGATTTCGTGACACTGGAAATGGGAGACGAGAAAAGAGGTACAGAACGAGCTGTTTATTTCCCCTGTAGCTACAATAGCATTCCTTAACGTTCTCAAGTTCAGGACACTGTTGCTTATTATTGCAGCAAGCTCGGTTGTCGTGCATTTTACATGCATTCATTTTAATCGTATAGTAAGATATGAAGTAAAAACTCAAGAATTATTTGAGTCTAATGTAATTAGGAGGTAGTTTACGCGGACTCTCAGTTTCCCGTCTTTTATTTCATCCAGAAAACAGCTGGCTCTGCAATCGATGCGTTCCTACGAGGAGCAGCAGAAAAAAGAAAACGGGACGTCAGATGATTCCTCAGGAGAACAAGCGTCCTTCAAGTGCTTTCGCCAGGCCTCGTCTCCTGCGGTCTCTACTGTTGGACAGAATAACTTAAAAGGTACGAGACTCAGAGCCGTGTGTGTGTGTGTGTGTGTGTGTGTGTGTGTTTGACAAACACACTGTTTACTTTCAGATCAAAATCAAGCGAACACGCCTGAATACTAATGAAAATTCTTTGGTGAAAGACTGCTGAAGAGAGCAGCAGATTTGTTTTTGTCGTAAAGTAGATTGTAAAGACTAAAATCTGTTGCAGCAAATTTCCTTTCATGTGTATTTTACTTTGCCTTTGTTTTTACTGATTTTACAAGACATGCATGTATAGTGTCTTGCGGTCTGTATTTATATAAAAAAAAAAGGCACAGCCTATAAACTTTGAGTTAGATCCTCTTGATTGAATGGTCTTTGTCATTCTCGCAGATTTTTGCGACAGTGATGAAGATAGCGAGGACGAAGACAAAGATGGAAACGTGAAAGAGGGACCAGACTCGAGCAAAATTTCCACCACGACCGAGGACTCCAAGGATCACGACGCGGGTTTGAGCAAAGGCCTGTTCGGGGAGAGCGAGTCTGTCCAGCGGAGGACTGAAAAGACCCGGGACTCCCGACAGAGTCCCATCACGCTGATCTCCAGCACCACTCGGTCCGGTGAAGAGCTCAAGAGTCCGGACCAGGCCAAAACCGACGACTGCCGGACAGTGAGCAAAGAAAATTACATGCCATTGACTGTGCAAACAGATGGCGCTGCGCACTTAAATCAAAACCACTTGCACAATTTCGGATTTCCGCCGGGTTTGGCTGGCCAGCAGTTTTTCAATCACTTGGGTGGTGCCCATCCGTTTCTCCTACACCCTGGTCAGTTCAACATGGGAGGCGCTTTCTCAAACATGGCCGCGGGGATGGGCCCGATCCTGGCAGCTGTTTCCTCCGGAGGGGTCAGCCCGATGGACAGCAGCATGCCATCACCCTCGCAAAGCCTGACGGGAGCTCCGCTGCCCTTCCACCTTCAGCAGCACGTCCTGGCGTCTCAGGTGAGCCTGTTAATGATGATTAGCATCTCAAGATGCTCCGGTCCTACCCTGCAGCTTGTTCTTCAACACTCTCGAGTATTTTAGGGCTTTTGTGGGACTTCTGGAAAAAATGAGGTGTGGCATATCTTGCAGTGTTTAATGGTCTTTGTTGCGCAGTCCATAAATTGTCAGCAAATACAGAACAACTGGCGATTGTTGCTGGAGATTAGCAATAAAGCTGTTCTTGACGGATGTGTGCAGACAGCAATATGTCGCAATTAATTTGTAAATAAATAAATAAGGAAAGCTGTTAATGCTTATCTATGTATATATATATGTGTGTGTGTGTGTGTGTGAAGAGTTCAGATGCAAAAGCCTGTAAGTCCCGTTTGATATTTCTTTCTAAAATGAGCATTTTTCCCAGGCTCCTGTGTTCATGTTCATTTATAAATTTCATTTATTTAATAGCAATGACAAGAATCTATTCGTTGCCATTCATGTGAAATTACTGAATCTTCACAACACGGGAGCCTGAGAACATGCTTATTTTAGAAGGAAATTTCAAACGGCACTTACAGGCTTTTGCATCTCAATGAACCGTGTGTGTGTGTGTGTGTGTGTGTGTGTGTGTGTTTGGCAGAAAAGTAACCAAAAATAGTAGCATGCAAATTATTAATACTGCTTTTTAATGAAGTCAAAGTCAAGTTTGCAACGAATGAATCAACCTAAATACACAATATATATTAACAAAGCTCGTTTAGTGGGTTAAAAAAGATTAGAAAGTTAAAAAATTTCACTATATATATATTTATATAGTCTACATATAACATATGCCACGACATCTTTCGGTGTGTGTGTGTGTCAAGGGAAAAGGTGTAAATATAAATGAAGTATAAGGAACGAAACAGCAGGATTAGCCTAAATAAAGGCGCACATTCAGATGTTCTTTTGTGTAATAAGTTATTAATTACTCAGGCTGACCTCTGGTTTTGACCACAGTTTTATAAAGGCTATATTTCCTTTCGCTCGCCATGGATGAATGCATGTGTTGAATCTAAAGTGAGTTTCCACGCTAAATGTCTCGGTTGTTAATGTAGTTAATGTCTCTATCTGTGTCTGTAGGGTCTGGCTATGTCTCCGTTCGGAGGGCTCTTCCCGTATCCCTACACGTACATGGCCGCCGCCGCCGCCGCTGCTTCATCCGCCGCCTCTTCATCGGTTCATCGCCATCAGTTTCTGAACGCGGTGCGGCCCCGGTTACGGTACAGCCCTTACTCTTTACCGAGCGTCTCCGACAGCACTTTGCTCACGACGGCTGTCCCGTCCATGGCGAGCGGTGCCGTGGATCTGAAGGGAGACGCCTCGGCGGCTCTGGACTCGGAGATGACCAGCCGCTCGTCCGGTTCGGTGTCACTGTCTCCTAAAGCGTGCTCCGAGAAGGACTCCAGCAGCGAGTTACAGAGCATCCAGCGCCTGGTCAGCGGCCTCGAGTCCAAACCGGACAGAGCTCGCAGCGTGTCTCCATAGACTTTACCGACGAGTGACCCGTTTACAGCACGGACCTGCAGCGGAGAAACCTTTAGACTCGAAATGCACTTTGGCAAAACAAATAAACGCGTAAATGTATGTTGTTCTTTTCTTAAATTAAAACAGTAACTTTGATTTCCCCCCCCTCCCCGATCATGAATACCAGAGAAGTATTGAACAGTTTGGCAAGGATGTGAATAAAGCTGCTGCTCCTCTTTATGTTCTTCGTCAGGGTGATAGGAATTTAATTTAATATGCACTCTGAATCGGTTCTTGCTTTATTTGATATCTTTTTATCGGATGTGTTTGAAAACATTAATGAATTAAATTTGTTACCGGGTGCATATTGCATGTCAAAGATTAGACTTGATCAAGACTGCTGTTTGTTGTTTTTAGTTCAATGCTTTCGTCTGTAGGCTATTGTTCGAAGCGCAAATTCACCAAGAATGGAATCTACACTAGATTTAAGAATATTTTGCAATGTGACGGAGTTTTGACAGTAAACACTTTTTTAATCTTTACCCCCCAAAAAACTATATATATATATATAGGGTATTTGACATATTAATGTGTCATATGGTGTGACAGAAAAACAAAATAATAATAATAAATTAATAATAATAAAAAGAAAGAAAAAACTTCAATGTTAAAGATAAACTTCTCTCACGCTATTTGTAACTCTAAGAATGAAGATACATTATTATTCAGGTGTTAAAGTTTTTTATTTATACATTTTTGCTGTCACACTATAAGACAGTCCAATTTTTATTCGTCAACTACCCACATCTATATATATATATATATAATTGTTTTGTATTTATTTTCGTGAAAATGAGGAAAGTCAATGAGTCCACAGACCACAGATTAATCATTAGTCTAGATTAACAGACGCGGTACTAAAATTGCTTATAAATCCAGCTTCGAGATGAACTGGGAAAAGGGATCATATGGATCAAAAATGGATCATATGGTTATAATAAATACAAATGTAAATAACGATATATATATATATATAACATATTTATGTAATTATTTCATATGAATATTGCTTGTAAATATACCTGAGGTTCTTTGTTTGTTTGTTTGTTTGTTTGAGGGAGCTTAACTTAATTTATTGTTGACATATGTGTAAAATAGTTTGTGAGCGTTTTCCTTGTTCATTACGTTCTCCTTCGGTCCCCAGACTCTGATCTGTAACAGTGCTAGTTTCTCTAGCAGACAAAAATAATGTGCCATCGTTTTGATTAACTGTTGTGTGTTTAAGTGCTTTGGTTCAAACAAATTAAAGACGATAACACAATGCATCAATGGCTTGAAAGTAAAGACACTTTTATTTCACAGCAACTACAAATGCTTTAGTCCAAGTGTGTGTTTAAATGACCTTCTTGTGAGCCTAAACTGCCAAAAAATAAAGAAATAATCATAATAAAAGTGCAGAAAAGCGTAAGGAAATAAAGATTTTCCACTGTGTTCCCAATCTGTTCGGACTCCAGCTTGCTTAATTTATCACGATCTGATGGAAAAAAAAACACGATAACCACCTGAAGTGGACATTAATTTAAATAGGGTTTTTATTTAGCTGAAATTTGAACTACATCATTACATCACCCGCATAAAGACGAAGTGCTCACACCCAAATAAAGTAATAAATAAAACAAAGCGATTCTCTTATAATCATGATAATTCAAATGTTGATAGATGTGGGGTAACTTCTTTTCGTTTATGGAGGATGGGAAAATGTTAAAATAAAAAGAATGAAAAGTGAAAGTATTATCAGATCTGGAGCTGTGAGAGAGCTGGAGAAGGCCTGTCGTGCGTGTTTACGTGGACCGATGTGAACCTGGAAGAATGTAAAATAACTTGACTGCCCACTCTCTAGAGCCTCGAGTCAGGGTTTATCACGACTATATCTTTATTTGTATAAAGTAGGGTTAATAAGTAACGGCACTGGCGCTGAAGAACAGTGGTAAACACCACGTAAACTATCGCAATTGCTCCTTCTATTGCTCACCTGGCGCCTTCGTTATCAGAGCCGTGTTTATTACAGTCTGCTGTAGACCGAGTCCAACACAGCGCCCCCCAGCGGTCACAGGACATTCTCATACATGCGCACAAACACACAACACATGTTCTCCAGGGTTCCCTTGACAGAAGAGAAAGACAATGGTCGCGTATTACTCTGTGAAAGAGGCGAATACTGAGAATGTACCGAGCGACACGAAACACTGTAATATAACAGTTCTGAGGTTTAAACTGAACCCTATAGACATCTGTCCAGGTGAACACAACCTTCCCGTGTTTGATGTACAAAGTTAAAAACTAGAAAAAGATAGTTAACATGTACGTCATTTTAGATAGGCTAAGAGACATGGCTAATTGTTTATAAAAGGTTGGTGTCATTGAAATAGAAACTGGAGAAAGTCTAAAGAACTCATTTAGTTGCTCCGTATCATGCATGTCTTTATTTCTTGGAACACAAAAGAAGTCTCAGGGTTTTTTCTGTCTTCACAATCAAAGTGTGATAAGACCTGTGCCCTTTATAATAACTCCTTTTGTGTTCAGCAGGAGAAATAAAGTCAAATATAGAAATAAATATAGAAATGGTGTGAGAAAATAACGATATTTACTCCTAGATATCCCTAGAGTCAAAGTATCTTAAGGGCTTTTTTGTTGTTTAGTTTATATATAACGAAATACATAATAATACAAATAACTGGTTAAAACATAATAACATACAATTAAAAATAAAAATCAAGTGACAAATTAATCAATGGATAAACAAAAATTGTAATCCAATTTTTTCAGGAGAATCTAGATTTGACTATTAAATAATTCTCTAAAGATTATTATTTGATTGTTTTCCAAACTATAATAGTTTCCACCAAATTATTCAACAAAGAATGACCTCTGCCGTCCCATAATGCACTCAGACATGGGCTGATTATGGTTTAATCGCAAAATCATTCGTTCTGTTGTCGTTTAAAGCGTACAGTTAAAATATTCGAGACTGCATTACCGACATAATTTGTTTAAATGATCATGTGTTATATGAATACAGTCTGAAAACAAGTCTGTAGAAGATTAGTAATGAGGATCCAGCTTACTGTAGGGTCTGCGATATTAAAGCGCCATCCTCTGGTCATATGAAGAGATGAATCTCCACTAATATAACCGAGATCATATTACAATACTGTTTATGACTGGAACTATCTAGCCCTGTTTATGCTCAGTAAATTATTATTCATAAAAACACACAATTCGTAGTTTTAATACTTACTAAATGCAGAACAAATGATATACTCGGTGTGTGTGTGCGCGCGTATGCACTTGCGTGTATATATGTAAGAAAAATGTTATGTTTATATATTGAGTATATTTATATAGACTATAATTTAAATTATATGAATATAAATATATCCAAGTAAATACACACATAATAAATATACACAGTACACATACACATGTATTATGTAAATAAAAACTTATTTTGAATACAATTAATCACAATACATTTTTGACAGTACTATGTGTGTGTGTGTCCCTTAATAGTTAAAATAGTTTAAAAAGTGTACTAAATAAGTATTAGAATTTTAAATATTTGCCTAACTATAAAAAACACAGTGTTATTCCCTGTGTTCAGCACACACACACACACACACACACATGATAAAGTGTCCTGTAAAATGCAGAATTATGCGTCTCATTACTATATATTGCTAATCTTAAATGCGCACTGACTTCCATTGCATGAAGAAAAACAAAGACTTTTCTCTGACAGCTGAGGAAGGACACACAGTAAATGACGAGCTCTTTAATGGTGATGATATTGCCGTTTGCTCCACACCCAGATGTGGGAAAGGCTGATGTCTGCCACACAAACACACACTTTGCACTCAAAAGCCAACATGTTTCCCCGGATGACTCAGAGGCGCTGACAGAGACACTCGCTGCAGTGACTCATCTCTATACTGCTCATCACGGAGAACATGCACAGATCTATAAAGCATGTGATATACACACCTCCACCCCTGCTCCCGGCTAAACTCCGCTCTCTACTCCTCCAGCCCGCAGAAGCTGTCTGCTCTTTCATGTGGCGTTCAGACTTAACACACTCTTATAGAGCTGATCTGGAAAGTGATCAGACGAGAAGTTAACTCCTTCATCTGAGCTACGGCTGCTCAAACACGCTCATACACTGAACCTTCTTCAATACTCACACCAGAGTCTTCTGAACTCTCGGAAAGAGTACTACTTCTAAAAGACATTGTTCTGATCTGCAATGTAAAAATTGTTTGTTTGTTTTTTAAGTTAAATGTTTGCAATCAATTTATTTGAGCTACATTTAAAATGTAGTTGACTAATTTTCAACATTTTTAGTTTTATTTAAATGTAGCTCAAATAAATGAACTGCAAACACTTACCCTAAAAAGAAGTTAGTAAATTCAGTGTCTCATTTCTCATGACATGCTCCCTCACTGAAATATCTTTATTTTATTTTATAGAGTTGTGCATGATCATAACCTGTCCAGTGTCCTGTCCAGTCAGCGGTCAGTCCAAACATCTCTAAATATATCCTGGATTATATATCCTAGCATTTCACTTCATCAACTGCAGCACACTTGCTTACAAAAAACAAAAAAAACTACAGTATAGATATAATGTGTGTGTTTCTCCTGGACAATATCTATACACACACCAAGAGAGAAGTGAGCTTATTCCAGCTGTTCTCAGTTGTTTTATCAGAGTTCAGTTCAGCTCTCTGCCGAGGATCACGCTCCAGAAGAGCATGCATCAGCAGATGAAGGTGTGCTGGATCAGTTCCTCCAAACCATTTCCATCACATCTGTGTCGTGTGGGTGGTCTAGAACAGAGTGAAAATAAAGGCTAAACAGGAATTTATATGGAACAAAGCCTCAGGATACAGAGAGAATCAGAGCAGCATGACTTTTATATCATTAATAGTAATATTTATTAAACCATCCTGGTCACACACAACACTAAGAGCTTCTCGAAGGCAGCACAAACTCTGAAACTCACCAAAACAATCCAGAAAGACTCTTGAACTGATGCTGCGTTCTGATTGGTCGAGACCCTTCGTGATCACATGACTCATGTACAGATGGTTTCTGGGTCTTCTACGAGTGTATTTCACACAGAGCGTCACGTAAGACTGAAATGTAGAATATATGATTATAGAATTTAAAACGAATTCAAATTCAGATGTTCTATAAAATGTATAATGTTTGAGGACGTAATGTGATCAGTTATTACACACATGTCTCTAATTAATTCATGTGCCTTAGAGTCTGTGTGATTGATTAAAGTAGAAATATAGTCAACATTTGAAGTGGATCCTAAGCTTTCTTCAAAGTTCTTCTAAAACCAAATTGCATTCTTCTTCTGTTTGTAGTGCTTATTATTTGCTGTTTTATTGTTAGATTCTTGTTGAATTAATCAGTTATTGGGTCAGTTTGACACACAAACATCATAATAAATATCCTGTATAATAGTATATGGAACCCACAACAATTAAAAACAAAGTGTCCTGTTTTGTAATTCAAGGATTTCAGTCATACTCTGACCACTGAACTAGAAAATGTGCTTGATTTTGATTTCAGAAAGTTGAATATAGTGGTCTCAGAGACATCTGACCTTATTAGAATCAGCTGATGATCCTGACTGGCCGCTGGTCACTGAAATAAACTGCTGCGGTCAGTCAGCGCCCTCTTCTGTTCTCCTCACACACTACTGCTCAGTTCTTGCTCCTCCACACCAAACATCTACACACACATCGTACAGTGCGTGCGTGTGCGTGTGTGTTCAGATTCATTAACACACCCCTGGATGTGATAAAGAGGATTCTAAACGAACACACACTTCAGAGAATCACTTCTGGAGGAGAGGTATATGAATGTTCAGTGTCTGAATCACACAAACACACACATTTGAGGAATAATCATAAGATCAAGTGCAGGAAGGTTTCTATTCTACATTTTATAAATGAGGCTCCTGCTTATCTTCACTACTGTATGAAGAACTGATCATGAACAGCATGACTGAAATATCATTGGCCAATATCATTTTGAATTAAATGTGCATTATATACTATTCACGTTACAAAAATGTGTGATGAAAGAATAGACAGTGACTGGAGGTTAGTTCTGGAGATGATAAAGATGATTCAACACACCTGTCTATGATTCTCCTGCAGACCTTCATCACTCTGCTCAGGGTCTGAGCGGATCTCCTGTCCAAACCCTGACTGTCTTACACACTTCCCTGCTGAAAAACCAACAGTGCTTTCTGGGAGCAGATACCAGTAGAAACCAATCCAAACTATGAGCACGAGGTTATAGAATGAGTTAGTTATTCTTCTACTTTATTATTATTCTGTAAAACTGCAGTTTAGAGTAATTATGGCAGAAATACTTATTTTATAGTTATTAAATCAAAAGGTTCATAATGTTCTTTGCGGTGAAAGAAGGTCTTCAGATTATAAAAAGGTAAGAAAGAGATGGTTCTTCTGTGGCACTGCTGTGAAGAACCTTTAAAGCACTTTTATTTTAAAAGTGTATGTTGTTTTGTGTGGATTTATTGATACATTCATTATATTGATTAAGATTATTGTCAGATAAGCAGAGGGAGCAGCTGCTTCAGTTCCTGTGACCGCCGCTAGAGGGAGAACTATAGAGCAAGTGTGATACTCCGCCACTCCACCAGATGGAGACACGTACCTGCTTTTAGAGTTCAGGACACAGTTTTCATTGTTTATTCAGTACAGTTTTATCTAAATCAGTTCCTAATTTCGTGATAATAATTTATGAACATGGCAGTTACCCATGATTATAATGTTGAGTTTTGTCATAGTCTGTGTTTAGTATATTTAGAGGAAATAATATGAGATTTCATCACTGAGATCCTTCCACTCTTAACCAGCTGAAATACTTTAGTTTTAACAGTCTGAAGAGCCGGAGAGTTGAAGAGTTGAGCACTGATTTTGTGAGATTATTATTACAGATAACTGAGCTCTACTGCAAACATGAATGATATTATTATACAAACATAGATAAAACAAACAGATTGCTGGGGTTTGATGGATCCATGCAAATACAATGGTGCAGTAAAAATCATTGCATTGCAAAACTTAATATGATTGTACTGTGTTTTAGTCCCATAATAACTGCATCCTTAAAAATATATCAGAGAAATACAGACTCCTGTATGCAAACTTCAGGTCATAAAAAGAAACCAGTGAAGTGTGTTTGCTCTTCAGAAGAGGATCACTTCATCAGAGCTCCGAAACAAAAGACTAGTAAGGTCTCTGGTATTAATACATAAATTTACAATTATTGAGTTTTGTTGATTGTGGTCATAGAATGAGTAAGCATGCTGATGGTCAGAGCAGTGACCGCTGGGATAACAGGTTTATATATAAATCAATGGCAGATGTGTAAAAATTACACTTAAATGTTGCAATGACAAAATATCAAATGTTCAAATGTTACAACCAAGTTACAATATTGATGTAATACTGAAAGCAATAATATAATTTAAAATGTTAGAAAGTAAGAATTGTGAAATATGTCAGTGGATGATTGTTTTATTTGTGTTATATTCTCAGTAGACCTCTCAGTGTTGTACAATCAGAGGTTAAAGTAGCTGGGCTGAGATATATAATCATTTGTATGACAATAAAACTAAGGTATATGATGAATCAGTCCACACAAGTCACAGTGTAACAAACCATAAAACATTATTTTTAACACACTTTTCAAAAAAAGAAATAAATAATCATTTATAATAAAATAAATATTATTGATTATATCAAAGGGCTACAAATGACACATCGTCTGGATATAGACATGTCTGAAAACATTCCTAACTATGGTTTCCCATACAAATCCCTAGTATAAGAAACCATACCTGGCCACGTGTCACGTGCTTTCCTTCTCCTTAATTAGCCTATCACGTGACACTCACATGCCGTTCGTTTAAACACAAGATCAGTGTCTATAAAGAGTCAGATACACAGTTATTTGATGTCATTGCTGTTGTACACTGTAGTATTAATGAAACCGGCTTCCGCCGACAGAGGGCAGCACTTGACCTCGAGAGAATACATCAACACGAATAACTGAGACTTGAAGTATTTCTGATCACACATTAAACATGAAAAAATGATTAATGATTTTAAATGCTTCTCCAGGTGGCTTTTCTTTAATATAGTAATAGCAAACAAATAACTGATCAAATACACTCTTAAAAATAAAAGTCCTTTTCACAGAAGAACATTTCTCTCTAAATGGTTCCATAAAGAACCTTTAAGATCTGAAGAACCTCTCTGTTTCACAAAAGCTTCTTTGTGGTGAAGATTATAGAAGTAAGAAAGAGCTGGTTCTTGGACTGGATGGCGTCATTTCAAGCACCTTTACTTTTAAGCTTTCTAAAAACCCTCATCAGAGAACCTCCTCTCTTTGTTCAGCTGATATAAGAACAGAGCTCTGTACGTTTCTAGAAGATTATAATAGCAAACATCTCGAACTGTTTTAATGACTCTGACCTCTCGGCGGTGGGCTCGGACCCGTTGCTCGGAGGCTCTTGTGGAAGTGAATGGAAAAAAAAAACCAAGGGGACCAGGAAGGCGGAATGTGGGTCCGGTGTGTGATGTGATTGTTAGCAGAAATGTGTCAGCTCCAGCCCGGCGAGGGCCCCAGCAGAGCGAGGTGAGAGCTGTATCTTATCGCCTGAAGAGAGAGCAGCGTCCAGCCTCGGGAGCTGCAGATCTGACCATCACATGTGTGTCCGTGAGTGACTCTGGACCCTGGACACGGAGGCTCTGGGGCCACGCGATAGAAGAACAGGCCATCAATACATTATAGATTCAGTCATTTAGCAGACGCTTTTATCGAAATGAGTAAAAAAATACTTTAAAAGTGGACTACAGTAATCCATTCATTCACTGCCTGTGAACGACACAGAAACACTCTGAACCTGTGCAAACACAACAATCTGTTATTGATCGGAACTGAGAGACAACTCTATGCGTTCATTTCATTTCCGTAAATGTGAAGATATGCTTGAGGACCATACATTATGTTATTAAATAATATGATATTAGGTTTTTTATTTAAAAAAAAAAACAGTTTTGTTACGTGTCCTACAACTTTCAACTGCCTGGATAGTGAACGAAAGTCAGGAAATAATATATTATAAAGCACCTGTGTCTCACACACTCTCTCTCTCTCACACACACACACACACACACAGAAACAGACACACACACAGACACAGACACACACACGCGCGCGCATTAACAATTACACTAAATACTAAAAATAATAAATGGTTTGAAAACAGGTGTTATGTTGTTGTTGTTATTCTTATTATTATTGTTATATGTTGTTGTTCTATTGTAGTAGCCCGTCTATTTATGTGTAAATAATATAAGGATGTAATAATGATATGAAATAAAGATGCCGTTGTTTTCCCATGTTTCCAGGTTTTGTGATATGAAACGAAAAGCACACAAGTGCCCGGGCACACACTCACTCACACACACACACACACACGCACACACATACACACACACACACACACACACACACGCACACACAGTTGGGTTTACATGTTTTATGGGGACATTCCATAGGCGTAATGGTTTTTATACTGTACAGACTGTATGTGGTATTGT
>JAUCMR010000091.1:16476123-16510992 GCA_032357425.1 Enteromius argenteus | reverse complement strand
TATTCCTATCTTTGTGGGGACAATTGGTCCCCATAAGGTGATAAATACCAGGTGCACACACACACACACACACACACGCACACTCATACACACACACACGCACACGCGCACACACACACACACACACACTGCATAAGCCGTTCTGACTCCACAGCACTACAGGAACACTCAGGTTTGGATTTATATCAGGTCTTCATTCAGGACTGTAGTGTTTGTCTCCTGTAATATTTACTGATCTTCTAGTGTTTAGTGAGTCATCGCGAGGCTTTATTAAAGTCATGCAGATTGAATAAAAGTAAAACACTAACGTTTTGGTAACACGAGAAACTTTAGGCTATCTTGGGGAAGATAAATAGTGCTAAACCAAACTTTAAACTAAATGAATGAACTAATAAAGTAAAGTAAAATAAAATAAAATATCGAGCTTCATTTGTTCTTTTTTAATTATTATTATTAAATGTATGAATGTATGAAAATACAGACTTCATGATGTATCAGTGAGGCAAATATGGGTTATTTAAATACCCCTCATTAATATATTATCTTATTAACATGGGCAGGAAAAGTATGTAAAATGCACTGATTTTTCTGAATTTAAGGAGAGTGTCTCTTAAAGGATGAGATTGGGTAAAGCGACAGTTTCTTCATTTAACCTGGACAACCAAAATAAAGTTTCGTAAGTCGTAAGTTTATTGCTCACATATTTGTATATTTTTCATTAGAAGCAGAATGTTGATAGCGATCTGATCAGATAGAAATCACACAAGCACAAGAACTTATAAAGAAATAAAGTGGCCGTGCACTTTTAATTGTATAATTTATATGACATAATGTGTGGGCCTCAGCATTAATAATAATAATAGTACTAATAGCTTATAATAATAATAACATTAATATAGTATTTTGATATATTCAATTATATCTTTAAGAGCCGTTTTCCGAAAGTTTAAGCTACAAGTACACTGCTGTCTACAAAACACAGAGGCTCACAATAAGCATTACTCGAGCTAGAATTAGAAAATAACAGTAAAACCTTTCAGCAAATAACCCGAACCCTAAAGTTTAAAAACAAAACAAAAAAAACTTTCGAAGTTTAAAAAAATTTAACTTTTTTTAAAAGTTATGCCTCAGGTAGAAAGTGGTCAGGTCTATATTTACGTTCTCACACTGACAAATTATTTTTGTTCATGCCAAAAAAAATTAATTCAAATCTTAAAAACAACTTGAAAACTTCCGAAGCACTAAATTATTACTTTGTAAAAGAGAAATAGAATTTTCTTGTATTTCAAGAATTAAGTGTAAAAGCGGGCGGAAAAAAATATTTCGATCTGATTATAAGATACTACATTTACACACATTTTAGCTACATTTAAAAATCGCATTTTCTTACTTAAAAATACAATTTTCTAATCGGTTCCTACTTCTTACTTATGACGTTTCATAATAATTACTTCAATTTCTTGCTGACACAAATATCCACATAAGACTTCAGATTTAAATGAGCTCGAGCTTGATGCCAGGCTCATCTGTGTATATTACACATTAATGTCTTCTGCACTGAAACGCTTGAACGAGCGAGATGTTTTCTAGAGCATTCTAGAGATTTTGGACAGTAATCTCCATTATTCCAGTACGTAATATGACTGCACGAATGGTGTATATACCAAGACCTTTTGGTAAAGTATTACAGAACAATAACCCTGAGAGCGAGTTAGGATCAATATAGTTCAGTTACATAGGCTTTTATCATACTACGTTTACCTAATATTACTGCAAAAGTTAAGAACATACGTTTCTTTAAAATAAAAAAAAAAAAATAATAAAAAAAAAAAATATATATATATATATATATAAACACATATACATACATCTATATATATATAATCATCCATTTTTATTTCAATTTTTGTGGAATAAAGAACAGTGCCGCTAATTACACTTATACTTAAGCTTATAACATCAGAGAGCTGTTTCTGTCCCGTTATTACTCAATAGATCATGAATCAAATATCTTCATTGAAATTATCTGCTGGATTTGGTGACGGATCTTGAATCTCTGCTGAGCCCGAGGCAGTAGAACTTTGGTCTTATAACCTGATCTCATGAATGTGCATTTCAATGCCACGATTTGGCGTGCTTTTGATAAGCGGAAATGTGCTTTAAATGTACTTTAGGGTGCATATGATGCGCACTGCTTAGATGTGATAGATGTGTATTATATGTATGTTAAAATGAGTGCCATATACACGCTAACAAAGTGAGTATCATATGCACGCAAAAACTCCGTATTATGTGTTAAACGCGTTCCTACAGACACATAGAACTCTATTTCTGCGAATAAGAGCAGGTAAAATAGAAAGTAAACTCCTGCTATTGATACTCCTTTACTGAGGCCATCCTCTGGCGGGACTGTGATCGAACACACCGGTTCACACGCTGCTGTGTGTGGTGTCCAGTAGGTTATCAGGTGCTATATTTAGTTCCTTGACTAGATTTGGCGCTTTATATTCTGTGTCGTAAGAAGTGACTCAAGGAGCCTTGGTCTAGTGGCCTGCGTGGTATAGTTCTGTTTGATTGGGAGATCTATAGCCTTTGAAACTGAAATGGCTAGTATCATTTCAGTTATGTCCTTTTCTCTTGTGGACAAACATTTGATGTCCTTGTTACACGTTACATGTACTTAGCTACTATTATAATAACAATACATGTTGCATAATTAGCCAAACCCTAATCCTGGCATAGTAAGTACACGTAATTAATCAACATTACTCAGCACTGAAACGTATAACTACACTTTAGCATCTTAAAATAAAGTGTAATTAAACTTTTTCCCTGAAGACAATAATACAGTCTTCTTCAGGTGCAGTGGCGGACGCATGTTTGCCTTCAGCAACATATTTAGCAGAAACAGCTTAATTCAACACCAACCCAGCAATATAGAAGCATGACAAAGAAACCTGCATGTTGTAATGTCAGTGTCCTTCATTATTTTACACGTGTACAATATTTAACGAGCTCGGTGACTTTGTTTGGAGCAGCTGGCAGCTAGTTTCTGAATCTATGCTCAGGCCTCTGCAGTTAAAACATGATGTGACTCAAACTTTTCATTTCTAGCTTCCTATCAAATTAAATCCACGTGTCTGATTTAAATTTCATCTCCTTCGTTAACTAATGGAGATCAAATCTTTCATATACATAGGCAATATCGCAAATTTATTTTTTTTAATTTAAAGACATTTTATTTCACATTTTATTTTATAATGCACACTTAAACCTGATTCGACAGAACTAGATGCAGACTTACAATCAAAAGCACGGAGCGCATCAGTAGTGCAGACTACAACGAGACGAGATGCGCACGTGTCGTAGCTATATGTGCGTTTAAAATGTCTCCTCATTCAAGAATACAGAGCTTTCGAAGGGTGGGGTGATGTGGGGGGCAGTTATACTGTGGGTGGACCGATATCGTGTCCACATAGCAGCCGAGCCATAGACTACCGACGTGGTTCGTCCCAGCGCTTCCGTTTCCAGCGTAACGCTCAGGGCTTGACCATTAGAGAAGCAGACAGAGAGAGGGACGGATAGAGAAAGAGCGAGGGAGGAGGTGACCGTGCTTCTTTTCTCGAGGAATACTAGACAGAACCTACTAGTAAAGAGAAGAATCAGGGCTGGCGTGCTCTGAACTGAAATTAGTGCACATCCAACACCACCGCACGAAGACAGAGTCGCGCTTTTATCGATATACTCGCATGGACGCCTGCTGGAGGAAGATTGCTGCCTCAGAGAGGACATCCATGGGTTCACGGAGCACAATCTCCTGAGCTGCACGCTTGGAATATATTTGACAGTCAAAGGGAAGTTCGCTATCGAAGCGACAGTGTTTGGAAGTGATACGAGCGCTTTGTACTGTTTCAGGGATTTCTCCAACTCTCTCTTGCATCAGAATTTAAGGTAAGTCTGATTCATTTCGAGTTGTTGCACTATAGGCCATCGCACTATAGGCTTCTCTACAGGATGAACAGATGTGTAAACTATAACTGTGTATCTGTGAGACATTATATTATAGCTGCAATTGTTGTAATATTTTTAGCAAACATTTGAGCTCGGATTATGTGTCTGAGTTCTTCTGAGATCATCCAAAGAAAGTTCTGAGAGGCCCGTGCCATGATTTTATCCCAGACTTGGAATACAACTCTTTAAAGGATATGAATTCATAGAAGAACGAGCATTTAAATAGCATCATGCGTTATTAATGTATACATGAAATGCGTGTGTTTGTGTCCAAAGAAAGTTTGCCTTGACCTGGATAATTTATGTGAGCAGACATTTTCAAAATTCTACATTGATTTTGCGGGACCATATCCAAGCGTTTTAATAAAGAATGTTTTAAAAATCAGCAGATATTTTGATTAATATTGTGCATTTTTTGACGTTTGTTTCGGTTGTTGTTTAAAGTTATCATAAAAGTGTTAGAGTTAGGATACTAATTTGTCATAGCAATCAATGGCATGAGCTTATTAAAGTGGTGCAAGATAGTATGAACGGAACTGAACAACAGAGATGCTTGTTTAAAGGAAAAAGCTTTCTCTTCTTCTGTGATCTAGGCCTCGCGGTCTCAGGAGCTCAGAGATGGCGGACAGCGAAGACACCTTTCGGCTCCAGAACTCTCCCAGTGACACCGAATCAAAAGATTTACCAAACGATGGCAAATCAGACAAACTGAACGGAGCTGTTAGTAAATCCCCATCATCACAGACAACCTACATTCAACAGGTAACAACATTCTGCTGGGTGTGTGTGTGTGTGTGTGCAACTTCCAAAAATGTTACTTACATTTTGCCCTTAAAAATCACCTACTAAGCGCTACTGGGGATGCACTTATTTGTAAAACTTTTAGAAATGTAGTTATCTTGTTTTAAACGGTTTAAATGCAGAAGGGTTTCAGTGTCGGGTGTATTCTAGTATTTATACTGTATATAAAAACAATAGAAGTCTATAGAATGTCCTCATTTAGACAGCTGAGGAAAGATATGAGATGTTCATCAACCCCCGAAATAAGAAAATGAATAAAGTTGTGTAGAACTTTCATCCCTTACTTTGTTCAGAGACTCGCAAAAGCTAAACTTACACAAACTTACACGAGTGCTCTCGAAGAGGAGTGAGATGTAGAAACTACTTTTGTACTGTACCTAATTATAACGACTTTTTGCAACAAGTAATGCAGGAAATGAACTTAAGATAATGGGAATATTTCACAGCAACTATTTATGAAAAATTGCTCTCTCTCTCTCTCTCTCTCTCTCTCACTACGTCATTCCGTGGTAATTCGATAAATATCCATTCTAACTGAACTTCATGCACTTCAGTTGTGTTGTGAGTTTTAGTTTAAATGCAATTAATGTGTGTGTATCTAGCATAGTTACTAACTTAATCTTCCAGTTAAAAAAACAATTAAGCATGTACAGTGAATTACTCGAGGCCAGAATGGTTTATATAACCTGTTCTTAAAGCTGAACAGAGTTTTTCTGATGTGCTCTTGAGTATCCACGGCGCTGTGTTCGGAGTTCGTTGTTCACTCTTCTGCTTCTGTGTGTTTTTAAGGGAATGGAAGGGATAAAGGTTTACTTGCACGAGCGAGAGTTGTGGACAAAGTTTCATGAAGTGGGAACCGAAATGATCATCACCAAAGCCGGGAGGTAAGACACAAATGTTTTGAAACGCAATGCATCTGTATGTTTTCGCGTAACCGATATGAAAATAGAATGCTAAATTACGAATTTATTACATTGCAAATCAATGTAGTACTAATTAGCCTGTTATTATAAATATATAGGCCTAATACCAACTGTACACTATTCATGATATATGAGTCTATTAATTGATCTCCACTGCATTGTACATAAAAAGTTGGATATTATATTTTTTCCATTTTTATCTTTAACGGCACCTTACGGTTAGCTCGGGGCTGTAAATTGACAACATTTAATTTTCCTACAAAACTGTATTAGAGATTTCTTAGTAATTAATTAATGCATTTTAACTTTTCACCTTTGCATTATTTATTATATACGTAGGCCGTTATTTATACTTTATATTATTTATTTGATTAAGAATGTGTTTTTGAAGGATCGAGTTTGAGTTGATTTTGCAGTGTTGGCAGCAGGATAATTCCAGTACATCAGTAAGCATTGCTTAGGCTGCATGATCCAGCTTTTATGCGAATTGTAACAGGGCTGAAAATATTCATCATTTGGATTCTTGATGCTGATTTCTTCCAAAATTGTTTCGGATATACACCGAGCTTTGATCTCACTTTAAAACTTCAAGAGCAATTGTTTAAAATACTACCATCGCATAATAATATCAGTGACTATGTGGAATGAGCGGGGTTTGATCATCTGTTTTAAGATTATTAATTGTTTATAAGCTACTGGTTAAAACAATACTATGTAAGTGTTTTAAAATACATGTTGAACATTAAAGTTAGTATTTCAGCATTTTCTGCTTCTTTGAAAACAGCAGAGGGTCTCTCAGAAATCAGATGCAGGGTAAAAGAGAAATCAGTGTGTGATGCGAACATTATGATCAGTGTGAGAGAATGAAAAAAACGACGAACTAAGTTCAAATTCATGTTTAACGTTATAAATGTCTCAGGGATTCTGTATGCATTTAACAAAATCACCACAACCCTAAACAAGCACTGCTGGTTTATTTGTGTATTTAAATGCGTGCGTTTCTTAAGGTGAACACATTCAAATATAAAACACTTCTCAGCTGACCAAGTCCATGCAAAATCACTTTTATGGTCTACTCACAATAATGCACACTTTCATAGCTTTATTCACTCAATATACAACCTAATCTAATATTTGAAGCATTCACAGAAGGCGCTAGTCACCGAAAGCGGATAACAGAAAAAAATGACTTCATGAGCACGTCAAAATACATATTATATGCCGTTTAAAATAATATCGATTTAGTTTAGAAATGAATATAAGGTTTTCTACACTTTAGTTAAAAAAGAAATTGTTATTGTTATTATGCCATCACAACTTTATTAAAAGCATCAACACATTTTGTACGCAATCCATGCTGTAATATTTTCCCATTTTCGTCCACAGGCGGATGTTCCCAAGCTTCAAAGTGAAGGTCACTGGGTTGAACCCAAAAACTAAATACATTCTTCTGATGGATGTCGTGCCAGCAGACGACCACCGATATAAATTCGCCGATAACAAATGGTCCGTGAGTCATCAGTTGTTTTATTAAGAGTTAAACTTACCGGTGAAGGTTATTATTTATTTGCTTAATTATATTTCTGACATTCATTTTTGTTCTCAGTGAAGTTCATGGCTTCTGGAAAACTTTCAAAGTCGTTTTAAGTTAGCAGTATTGCTGTGTTTTCTTTCACTGTCCATTTTCTCAGCCACCTTCTAAAATATAACTTTCTCAAATATTCCTCACCAGGCCTTGCTATAGCATATATGCGTGCCATACATAGACTCATTGAGATGATTTCGTTTCAGTGATGAGGAACACGATTTAAAAAAGGCAGTGGGATCTTTAAATGTTCCTTAGCGTCACACAAATTAGTTTTTACATTTTAGTTTAAACCATTTTAACTTCAAAATGTATACATTAAAGGAAGATAAAATGCAGCCTTCACATTGCTTTACACACAGTTCCCTCTGCTGCACAGAAAACACTGTGAAATGGTTCCATCCTACTTTTTCAGGGTCAGTGATTTTAAATTGTTGAGGTTATTGAGGGAGGATGTCCACAAGCCAATATCCCTGATAATTACCCGTTCAGTGCAAGCTCTGGAACTAATGACCCTCTTGATCAACCATCATCTTAGCCATTAACCAAATAAACCGGTCTTTCAAAGACATTATGTACAATGCACAAGGCACTGATGCATGATAAATGGGAGGTAGCAGGCTGGATCACATTTCAATTGCAATAAAAGAAACATGTTGAGGGAACAAAATATTATCTTTGAGTTTTAATGAAATTATCTTTATAATAATTCATGCATGGAAAAAGAATCAGAATCTTAAACCTGGTAGAGTGACTTTTCTAGTCAATACAACAATATGAGTGATCACCGGAAAGAAAACTAGTAATTCTATATAAGTATATATGACTACAGTGTTGAGGGAAATCAATGTACATTTAAAATGAAGCAAATGCATGTTAAATAACGACTGAGATGTCTTTAAAATGCTGTATTTTGCAGGTCTGTGACAGGGAAAGCAGAACCTGCGATGCCAGGAAGACTGTACGTTCATCCAGATTCTCCAGCCACCGGCGCACACTGGATGCGGCAACTGGTGTCTTTCCAGAAGCTGAAATTAACCAACAACCACCTCGATCCCTTCGGACATGTGAGTGAATAACTCATCCGTGCATTTGCTTTGAAACTTTTCGACTGAACAAATGAAGATACTCTTGAGATAATCATCATATGTTGGACTGTAGCTGTTAGAAACAAGCACAGTGTTTGGGTTTTTTAAGGGTCGCACATGCAGATGTGATCAGGTTAGTGTTGTATCGAGGCTCTAGATCAGGAAATCCTCCGCTGAAGAGGTGCTGCTGACAAACGCCAGAAGACTGTAATAACCAAAACACATCTTAAATCCGGTAATGATAATTGTGACAACAGAAGCACCAGCAGACAGCCTCAGATGTGGAAACACTAAATCCAGATTATAAATGTACTCCCTGTAAACTGATGTGGGTTTAAAGAAATTTAATTTTTGTATGATTTTAATATGCAGAGCATCCACTACTAACGCACAGTCAACTCATGAGGCTTTTGCTATTAAGAAAAACAGCCCGAGCCTCAAACCAAAGCCAGATCAGCTCGGGTGTGATATTGGAAAACGAGCTTCGAGTCTGATTCTGAACAAATGGTGCTTAGACGTCTCATCTGCATATCTGTGACTGCAAGCAGTTTGCTCTTTAGTTCTGATCACAAGGGTGAAGTCGATCAGGCTTGTTTTCTTGCCAAACCTCAGCTGGTAGAATGAAATCAGAGCCCGGCTGGAATGTGAGCCGAGTTGTAAATTTCTGGCCAGAATGCATTTTTGATTGGTTGCAGTGGTTCTTGGCATGCCCCCTTTTGTGCTGAGAGAGTGCCCTGGGATTTATAAATGAAGTACGGCTTCTCGACCAAAATAACAATCTATCGGTTTGTTGTTCCAGGTGGTTGAAATAATTTCAGACCTATTTATAATTACTAGTCTCAGAAACAGGGCTGAACATGCAATAAGCTGGAACCTGTTAGGAAATACATAAAACCAGCCAATAGCTCCGAACTCTGTCTTAATTAGACTCTGTGATGAGATAAAGATGTCTGAGAGAAACTCACAGTAATTCCCAAGTGAATCACTTACTGAGCACGCACACAGTAAAGCAATAGTTAACTTGTGAGCAGAAGAACAAGGTTTGCGTATTCCAAACTAAAGCTTGTGCTTTGATCATTATAGTAGCATTCAATAGGCATGCGCATTCTTCACCTCTCGCAGAAATATCCGAGTCAAGATGGTGGAGTTTGGATAACTGTGCTTCGAACTGTTTATATTTAATGACGGAGTGTGATGAGTGATGGACAGAGGTATACAAAGGCTGTTAATCTGCAGGGTTTCGGAGTCCCTGTGATGTCGGCAACATGAAAGAGTGGGCCAACATTCATGGCCCTCAGTGATCGCTCACTATCATTAAAAACTATCATACAGCGTGGGGGCAAATGGAGAAATGGGGCAACAGGGCACCCAGAACAGAGAAACGCTGCACTCCCAGTGGGTGGTCCCATGAAAAAACTCTTCTCATGTCCATGCACTTCTCCAAATATTCTTATATGTCACACTCTGCTTTTCGCCAAAGCTGTGCGGTTGCAATTCTTGTTTAATCCAGGCAGGCCTGCAGTGATGCCAGATGCTTCAGAAAACTGTGAATTATTATTTTATTTCGACATCACAGATATTAAAGCAGTGCGTTTTGCTTTTTACCTTTAACAGTAAATCATCTTGTCCATCCCGAGCAAAAGCAATATTCTCCGCCGAGAGCGATATGTTTAAAGTTTACAGCAAGCCCTGCTTTCCAAGACTTGGTGTTGTGTTGAGCCAAGAGCCGCTCGGAGGGAGTGGACCGATGTCACTGATCAAAGCAGAAACGCTGCAGTTGTTTGGAAAATGCATGTGAGGGAAAAACACATGAAAATGGAAAATAGGAATGCATGTATATGTGTGTGTGTGTGTGTGTGTCTACACTTGGCATGCTCATCCAGAATGCAAAGTTTAGACAAAATCCACTTAGAGAAGTCTCCATTATACACACGCACACACAGGACAGGAACAACCCACAGGGCCGACTTGAACAAAAGTCTTTTTAGTATATTCTCCAAATACATACTAAGACAAGTGCATACTGCAAAACAGCTACTAAGTAGGGACATTTTTCATCACTCTAGATCTTGTGTTTGAGACAGATGCAGGGCTGTTATAAGATCTCGTTTAGAGCTGGGCTTTAGAGGTGGACAAAACAGTTTTTCGTGCATTGAAACATGCAAAACGGAAAAACGGGACATTTCTAGGTACAGTGTGTAGAAGTCCGAGACTAGGCTCAGAGTTTGAGTGTGAACAGAAGGACAGAAACAGCGAAACGGCACAGAGGACTGATTATTGCAGAAAAAAAGTGTTTGAAAAGCAAGAAGAAAATACAGTTTCTGAGTTATTAGCGATGTTATTCGCAGTCACATTAATAATGCACGTTAGCATCATTTTATGTCAAATGTGTTTCCGTATATTATTATACATATTGAAAAAGGTGATTTATTTAATAATATGCACGTGAACATGAGGTGTTTTCTTTACATGGTCGGTCATGTTTTCGCTCTATTTTCTCTCCAGATCATCCTGAATTCCATGCATAAATATCAGCCCCGGATTCACATCGTAAAAGCAGACGAAAATAACGGGTTCGGATCCAAAAACACCGCGTTCTGCACTCACGTGTTCCCGGAAACCGCCTTCATCGCAGTCACGTCTTACCAAAACCATAAGGTAAGCAGCTGGACGAGGATGTTAGCTTATCATGGAATCATTTCTAACATTACAAATATGGCGTTAAAACAGATTCGATTTTGTGAATCTAGAAATGACAGAATTAGCGTAGAATTGTCTGCTTCAGAAAAGTGACTTAAATTCGTCTTAACTTGATATAAAGATTCCAATGCAATTACTCGTAAAGCCCACGACAACAGCTGGATTTGACCGAAAAAAGAGATTTGTTGTTAATTGTTTTTATACGAATTTATAATATTAATTTATGTAACAGGTAATTATATATAATTATTACTTTACTTGTCCTGAATTCACGAAATAAGATCAGATCATAATTGAGCTTGTCTTGCGTGTATAGAGTCAGTGAATACTGTAGCTCGCATCCAGCGGCAAATATTACAGTACATATTTTACTAAGGAAATAAATAAATAAATAAAAGGCGTCAGAAATGCTTATTTGGTGAAAGAGAAATGTAGCACTAGTCGTGGTTTATTTGGTCAGTTGTTGCGTTTCTAAAAATATTTCCATTCATGCATTCAGAATTCGATTATTGGTTAATAGTCCCGTGATATATTCTCGACGTTATTAGGTCGCTGAGTACGGCTGAATATGATATGGCAGAGAAAAAAGGTCGTTTGTTAAAAATAACTACATACAGAGATAAATGACTGTACACCTAAACAATATGCACATTGTGTCCTTAAATAAATAATTAGACCTACTTTTTTTTTTTTTAATGAAAGACTGTCAGTCTGTTTTTGTCACACTAGTTGCTCTTTTGTATAGGCATGTTCATTTAACATTTATAAAGTTAAAAACTCGTTTTGCACAGTAGTCAAATAACCGAGAGCAGCCGACATTCGTTTTTATGTTAATAAAAAGTAAGATTATATTTACAAATAACATAATGGACATTACTCTTCTGGATAACAGATTTTGGTAAGAAATGATTTCACTGATGTGATTAAAAACACATTTAAATGCACACCTTTAGCAGGCTTTAATTCAAACTGCAGTTTTCTAGCTGTATTTATTCATTGATAGCAGTTCTAATAAAACACCGAGACGGTCAAAGATCTGTTTATTTGAAGCTCTTATAAAACTATGGATAGTGTGCTTTTTAAAGAGATCGCCGAGCTTATAGCCTACATACTACATACTTTATTGTTTTCTTCACCCTTTAACCACAAAAACAAAAATTATAGTTTTATTTAACGAACATGACGATATCTATATTAATATTTAAACATACATTTTTACCACTTATGACTTTTAATTAGCCTATAACTAGCAATTATTTTACCTACTAGCCTACAGACAACATACAATTAAGTCAACGTCTTTACAAAAAATTCAAGAAAGCAATTTACGCACCTAAAAATGGTAAAAGCATGAGAACACCTGTAAGTCATTAAAAATAATTGATTTTGAATAACCTTTCGGACCAGCACACGGGAATAATCCTTTATCCCTCCACGAGCAACATTCTGGGCTACTAGTTAAAACAGTTACTACACAGTCTATGAGAGCACATATATGATCTCGTAAATATAGTGTGTGTATTTTATATATGTATTTATGTGTTTATATATATATATATATATATATGCGCATGCTATAACGCATATATTTTCCAAAATGCAGTAAACCTGCACAATCAAATTAATAAGTGAAAATCATAAAAATAAAAATACGAAAGTAAGAGATATAAAATGAATAAATTTAAATCCGACAAGGAATCTGCAGTGAGATAAACAGCTTAAATCTAATTTAACAAAAGCGCAGTTCTCAGCTCGACCTTCGAAAATACGAAGCTGACATATTTTGAAAAATTTCTGTTTGCAGTTTCACGGTATAAAAGGTAAATATTAAAGACATCAAATTGTCACATACAGAACTACTCTGTTTGGTGAAGTGTGCCAAGCGCTCAGTGCGTTTATGAGCTCAAAGGTGCGTCCCAACATGTCCATTTTTTACAAGGTCTCATCTCAAGTGAGAGCCAAAGTAGTGTCAAAGATCAGGTCCTGTTAGAAAACACACCACAACAGCCAAAAATAACCCCCTCTCAGAGACAGCGAGGCTCATTAAAGGTCTATCCCTAAACTCTCCTCAAACTCATTAGTGTCTATCAGAGACTCCAGCATCTGCCCAAGCGAGGAACATTACCCTCAGATATACAACACATTCAAGACCTTGTGTTGCTTCCTTGGTTTAATTTTAAAGACCTTTATCTGTTTAAATGTCTTTCACACACTTTGACAGATTTGAGTTTTTGTATGCTATTAAATCTGATATGATAATAATAATAATAATAATAATAATAATAATATCCCTTTAATCAATGGGATTAAAATATGATAAGTAGTAATAAAAAAATAACTAAAGAGTTATCATTAAGGCAAAAAGAATGTCTTTTTAAATGCATAAAGGGTATTTACAAAATATTTTGTTGATCTCTGAAATGTATATTTGATCTCTCAGACTTTAATATTCACATTTGTTTTCTACGCTTCTTGTGAGATCTATTAGAAACTTTGTTCAGGCTTATGTAAAGACAAAAATCGACACCAGTCTTTATTCAAACTGACAGATGTTTCTCTACATTAGCGCAGCATCAAACAAACCACAGCTTGGGTACATGGAGATTCATCTTTTCATCATCTGCTGACCGAGCACAGAAAACCACGAGGATAATTTGTCAATTTACACACAGGGCAGCTCATTATGCTCCTTTATAGACATTGAGCAATAAACCATTCTATTAGATATGGTTTCAAAGAGTAGACTGATTGTTACAGCGGGTTCCCTCATTAACAGAAACATCCAGGACTGTCAGTCGGTCAATGCAGCGGTCGGTGCAAATTCATGAATGCATTACTACAAACAATAAAAGGAGGCAAAAGCCAATCATCTATAAATCACCTTTTGAATTTTCTTGTACTCTGCCAAGATGCATCGCTTAGGAGTAGAAGTTAAACAATGTCTTGTGGGCTTTGAGATGCTCTCATGCCATTAATAACAAGATTTCTGGAGTTCAGATCAGGTTGAGAATCACATAGTTTGTTTCAAATGAAAAGAGACTATTTAAAGAGAGTATACAAGCAAGGTAATGCTGTTGTGTTTTACAGATCACCCAACTGAAGATCGAGAACAATCCCTTCGCAAAGGGATTTCGTGGAAGTGACGATATGGAGCTTCATCGCATGTCACGAATGCAGAGGTGAGTCTAAATCTGCCAAGACTGGCGTTTACATGAGTAGAGTTTGTGTGGAGTTAATTATAGCAGACATCTGCTCAGGTTATATAGGTGTCTTACAGATAGCACCTCTTAATGTGCTCACATTGACTGGAGACTTTATTGATCCATGCACAGCACAGATAGAAGCCAGTGACGCTCTTGACTGAAGGGACACTTGTGTTCCTCTTGAAAACCTTCAACCATGGCAATCTCTCTCTTTCCGCTCTGTGTAGATCCAGAACAGTTGTCTGCAGTTGTGATATAGTCGGTCCAGTGGAGGCAAAGACCACATGGCTCGTGTTCTTATTTTCTCCAGATGACTGCTGTATAGAGTGTGGAAAAACACATTTTCAAAGCAGAAAATCTGGTCGGAGGGCCCACGGCCGCCAACACAGGCGTTGTCCACTCCAAAATGACAGACTTCATGATACACTAGGAAAAAATGGCAATGCTCTTTCCATGCCGTAGTTAACTTTGTCTGTTGTTACTTTCAAACAAGCAAAGAAAGAACTGTCTAATGTCTCCCACGAGAGCCTTCTATTGAGTTTCCAGATAATGACCCGAAGACTTTAAGACCCAACTAAAGCTTGCATGATTCTCCTACCGAATGCGTTACACGGCACCGCTATTAACATGACTTTATGCATTCAGCAGATGCTTTTGTCCGAGGTGGCATACAAGCGAGAGAGCCGCTACTTGTTATAAAGCAAAGACTAATGCATCATAAAAATGCAGAGAGGAAAAAGAAACTCCTCCGTGGCGCTGTGTAGAAGTCAAAGGTCCTGATATCCTATCTGTCCTCCACTGTCAAACACTGAGACGAAGCAGGTCTGGTCTTAGTTAAACTCGGACCAACAGAAAACCAGGTCAGTGGTTCAAAAGAAATAGCGTAGGAATTAATGCAAAGTGCCTCTTGCAACTTTCGCTGATTAATTGGCGTGGAAGCGCTCCGGTCGCAGACAGATGGTGAAGAGATTATTCTAGTCAATGGTGGATGTGGTTAGCTACCAATGGAACGGTTTCTAGATCCCTGACTGAAAGACAACATGGAAATGTATGCAATGAAAAGTCCTTTATGTTTCCCAAAGCACCAAGGAGTATCCGGTGGTCCCTCGCAGTACCGTACGGCAGCGGGTCGGCTCCAGCCAGAGCCCGTTCTCCGGCGATGTCCAAGGTCTGTCGACTCCCAGCGGCATGAGCTCTCAGTACTCCTGTGAGAACGGGGTCACGAGCACATCGCAGGATCTGCTGCCTCAGTCCAGCTCTTATCCTCTGCCCCACGAACACAACCAAGACTATCACTGCATCAAGAGGAAAGGTGGGTGCATCCTGTCACTTCTTGAATTCTTAGCTTCTCCCATGTTCCCAACCATGATCCTGGAGCCTGGATGCCTCAAATTAAAAATACCGTCATTAATTACTCACCCTTGTGATGTTCCAAACCCATAAGACCGTAGAATATCTTTGGAACACAAATTAAGATGAAATGCAACAAAGTTTGATGAAATCCGAGACACTCTCCACAGACAAAAATGTGACTGAAATAATCCCAGAAACATAGCAAGGACATCGGTAAAACAGTCCACGTGAGGAGCTCCGGTTCAATCCTGTGTAACTACGCTTCAACAAAACAGATCTGTGTAAAAGGAAGTTGAAATGACACATCAACAAATGTGTTTTTATATAAATTTTCCATTTGTTAACACTATTGGGTAGGTTTAGAGTTGGAGCATTAACTTTTAGCAACAATCCTCAGATATTTAACGCAATAAAAACACAGCAATATGTACCCACATCAACATAATATAAAATGTTTCAGGGTTCACGTATTGAACCTGTGTTTTAGCGCCACTCAGTGGACATTTATCTTTGAAAGTGTGGTAAAACATACAGTAAGGTATGTAAAAACTGTTGCACCAAAAGTGCACAGAGGTACGTATTTTTATGAGACCAGGTTGGTTTCTTTGCCGGAAAGTGAACCAACTTCAGGGTAAAGATAAAATCAGCCTAATGTTTTAATATGACTGAATTTGTATTTAACATGATAACTTACTAAAGTTACTAAACATTCGGCTTACATTTCCTTAATTATTCATAATAACATACATAAAACTACCACAGAACATTAACATTACCAAAGAACAGCAATGACCAGTCTAGTGTTTAGAGAGTTTATGCAGCTTAAAACACTCGGTTATAATCAGAGAAGATACCTACACCACACATATGATGAATAAAACTCTTACTTATATCTGCACTTTGTTTATGATAAGAGAATTTGCAAGAGCAAAGAGCGCAATGAACAACAAAACTCATGACTCATCTAAACGCCTCTGATTGGCCACTGTGTTCATAAACTCAACATAATCGTGTGTGATTGATTACAATGCAAAACGCTGTAGTAATGTGGAAAAATAAATATCATGGAACAAATAAGCAATAATATTAATTAGGTAATATTACTAGCCTGATGATAATAATAATCGTCTTGCTATCAGCATTAATTTCCATCCCATTCTGTCCATGTGCAGTTGAGGACGACTGTCACGCGGGAGAGCACTCGTACAAGAAGACCTACGTGGAGAGCTCATCCAGCGAGGACGATCACTACTACCGGCCCGTGAGCTACTCTCAGTCTCTGGGCCTCGGCGGCGCCCCCTACAGGGCCGAGTCTGGTCAGCGGCAGGCCTGCATGTACGCCAGCGTGTCTCAGTCCACCGAGCCCGTGCCCAGCCTGGAGGACATCAGCTGTAACACCTGGCCAGGTGTCTCTCCGTACGCTGGCTGCTCGGTCACCACCATGCAGCAGATGGAGCGACTGCCTTACCAGCACTTCTCGGCTCACTTCACCTCGGGACCCCTGGTGTCCAGATTGAGCGCGGGACATGCCTCACCGCAGCTGGGAGACACCCATGCCATGTACCAGGGCTCCATGTCCCATCAGTCTCTGGGCCGCCAGTGCAGTCCAAGCGCGGGGATCCAGTCTCCGACCGCCGGCCTGCAAGGAAACGAGTACCTGTACACTCACAGTATACCTCGCACCCTGTCTCCACACCAGTACCACGCCGTGCACAGCGTAAGCATTATGCCTGACTGGAACGAGGGCAGCTAACTAGATTCTCTCGTATAGGGCTCCGACGCGGAGGAGAGGCGCTTTCCTGCGTATTTATAACTAACTGCATAGGCGACTTGTGTCGTAAACAGTTCGAGGCCGGTTCAGCTGGTCGAGGCAGCAGTGAATGTCTCAGTGTTTGAGCAGGACAGTAACACGAGACGCTGACTGTATATCAGGGATGAGGAACTTTCCCCTTCCATACAAGGACAAATGCATAAGGATGCCAACTGTTTTATTGACAGAACCTTTATTAAAAAAAGAAAAAGGTGTCAGAGTAATTAAGGAAACCAATCCATTTTTATACTATTTTTTCTAGGGCTGCAAAACGATTAATCGCATTCAAAATAAAAGTCTATGTTTACATACTATATGTGTGTGCATACTGTGTATATTTATTATGTACATATAAACACACACACCCACACACACATACACATATATATATATATTAAGGAGAAATGTTGTATATAAAATATTTAATATAGTATATAAGTATATATAAATACACATACTTTTATGAATATGTACGTGTGTTTATATATACATAATAAATACCCACAGTACATGCACATATAATATGCAAACAAACTTTTATTTTGCAAACAATTGTGATTAATCATTTTGCAGCCCTATTTTATTTTATTTTTTTTCATTTCATTATGTGAGTTGTTTTTGACGTTGTACTGTGAGGCAGTATGTTAGAGAGCGAGTCTTTGGGATCTTATGCTTAATGGTTTGTGTTAAACTGTAGGGAACTGTCTCTCAAATCACAGCAGATCTGTTTAAGAGCTGATTTTAGTTGAAGTCGAACACATTTTGGTGGTACAGATTTTGTTCAGGGATGTATTACAAGTTTTCTTCCACTTCAATCACATTTTCACTAAACATTTTTCTCTGAACCACCAGCGAGTCCATGATACAAAACATCAGTGAAGGGTAATTGGAACAAAAGAGCACTTTTTACAAAATGGAAATTGTGGCACAGCACATAAGACATACTTAAAGTACAACAGATTGATAGTTTATTAGTATTTATAAGCTAGTTATCATGGACATACTGGCCTCGGAGTCTCTTTTAGTACACAAGAGTAACATCTTCAGACACTGAAGAGATTCTCAAAGCACTATTCACAGAGTTAATAACTCAACAATGCTTACATCTGAGATACAATACTGCAACAAACTTTGGTATGGAGATCTTTATTTTTGGACACTTGTAGTCAGCAGATTTTCCTGTTAATAGTATTTATTTTTCTTATATTATAAACCTTGTTCTTTTTCTTAAAGGCTATTTGCTATGGTTGACTTTTTTCAGTACTTTGAGTTTGGTAGTCAATCTTTCTTTTTACTCAAAAAAAAGAAAAAGAAAAAAAAATGTAACCAGTCTGGTTTATAATTTTGAATGCTTATGAATAACTGTCAGAAACATACAAATATGAATTACTTGGTTGTACATACAACAAAATGTACATAGAAAACAGAATAAATGTAAAAGATCCTTCCTTGAAGTCTGAGTTTATTTAATGCAACTCTATGGCATAAATCTGTACCATTTCAGATGGAGCTGGAGATTGCTAAAGTGTCAGTAGAACATTTTAATAACTGGCAATTAAAAAACCCAACTATTATATGAAAACGCACATTACAGTGTGATCAAGAGAGTTAAAGCATGTCTATTTGTTGAAGGCTGCATCGTTTGGGATCCGTTTGGTTGAGGAATGTCTTGTATTTTGTATGAGATATTAATGATAGTCATGACAAATTAGCAGTTGTGTAGAAAATCCGCTGGATTAAAGGGGGTTTAACCAACAATTACATCCCCTGCGCTGAGGCCTCTCTCTAAATCTTCAACATGTCACCCTTGAGAAAACAGTCCATTCTGAGCCAAAATGGAGTTAACCATTGACCTCTAGTGGCAGTCAGAGGATCGCTGAACCGGTAAATGAGAAAAAGCTGATGAAAAACTGTTCATCTGAAAAATGACAAACGTGCGTTTCTATTTGATAAAACAGTAGGATTTGGCTGCCTCGAAGTAGAAAATATATCTGCTCAAACACTTCTGAGAACAATCCTACACAAGCTTTCATCAGCTAGAAGTAAAACATTCATTTCACACAAATCAGTCACTATACAACCTAGTTTTATCTGTTAACATTAGCTAAACACATGAACTAATGAACAATACTTCTACAGATATATTAATACTAGTTCATTTCAACATACATAAATACATTTCCACGAAATACAACTATTTACTAATGTACTGTTAACTAACATGAACAAATGAAGTTATATTTTTACTAATATTCCCAGTGATCAACAAATACAAATGTATTGCTCATCATTAGTTCATGCTAGTTAATGTTAACTAAATGGGACATTGTTTAAAAGTTGAATTCCAAACACGGGTGAGGTTTGTAGGTGAATAACGTACAGAATCTCAGCTCAAGTGTTTACTAGTGTTTTCCAGTCGCTTGTGTCTCTCTGGTTCAGGACAGGTCTTTGGCCGAAAGCGGTGACCTTCCCAGCAGACACCTTTGATCTGACGGATGGGGCCTCTCTGGACAACCTGCTCCTACGCATCCAGTCTTATCCCTCGCCGGGACCCCGAGCAACCCCCAAACAGCCGGAGAAATTCATTAACCCTGTAGCCTCCCGCCTCATCCCTACTGCTTAACGGCTGATTTATGAGCGTGCCCCCCCACGCATCTTCCGATCAGCCAAACATGCATGTGTGACCCAAGATGGATTATACCGTAGCTTTCTGAAAAATGTTGTAAGACAGGCTATGTTTTTCAAAGGCAGGTTCACTGGACCAGCCGTCAGGGTTTAAGTGGTGAGGGTTACAGCCATTCATTATTTGATGAACCTTTGTAGACTTTAATAATCCTGGCCAAGAGAATTAAGAGTTAGAAAGAAAAAACGCCAATGTTTCGGCTGATATTGAAAGGCATCAGAACTTAAAAGCAATAGCTCTTTCTTTTGTTAGGACTAGGTCAACAAGTCATTTTTTTCAAAATGCTTTATACATTACAGACTGTGTATATTGAGGTCTACGACAAATAACAGAATTAAATATGGGCAGTGCAATAAATCATATTTTAAAAGATTTATTAAGCATAATCGTCAGCAATATTTGCCTGCTGGTTACTTTTTCTAAAATTGTTTTATTGTTTTGCATATACATGTGTGTGTCTGTATATATATATAGAAATAGAAATAATTGGAACTGGAGAAAAAAAAGCAAGTCTTACAGTAATGATGTTGTTCATGTGAATATTCTGGATTGGAAAGAGCGCCAGCAAACCAAAGATTTACAAGAAGATGCAGAGGGAAGTTGGAGTAATGATAAACTACGGCCCTACTCAACCCAGAATCTGAAAAGAAAACAAATCATTGTCAGAGGCCTGAATGAGCAAAGAGAAATAGAAAGAACAAGAGCATTCCAAAGGGGAGAAAAAACGAGAGGTGGATTACTTTATTAAGATGTAGTGAAATGCGGCTGACTCGTGACGGATGACTAGTTCAAAAAGGAAGGGTCCGAGAGGCAAATTTGTCTGCCGCAAGCTGCTTTGAAACGCTGGCCTGGGCCAAACTCTAGCGGTCATTACAAACACTGAGAGTCTGACTCCATGACCGAAGCACCATCATGACCAAACACAGCACTTCGACAATTCTTACATCATTTCGTGATTTCTGTATCTCTTCTGGGTCACAGTAGCTATGTTTCCATCCAGAGTTACGAATTCAACTTTTTAAAAAACATTTGCACAGTGCTAAAGAGAACAAAATTCACTTATCACAAAGTATAAATTTATTTGCGCAAATGTACTTGAGCAAAGTCTTGTCTGCTTTGGGTCACCATAGTATTTTTTTTCCTACTATGGAGGTCAATGGTGACCAAAACAGCCTGGTTACACACTTTCTTCAAAATATCTTCCTTTATGTTCGGCAGAACAAAGAAATTGATACAGGTTTGGAACTACTCCAAGGTGAGTAAATGATGACAGAATGTTTATTTTTGGGGGAACTATTCCTTTAAAGCGCATTAAGGTGTAAAAGTGCTTCCATCATAGCTTATGCATTGTGTGATACCCCAAAATGTGCATAAACACAGACAGATGGAAACATAGCTAGCGAGTGAAGCAGAGAGAGCACATGAAGTGGAGTCTTCATCAGATAGCACGTTTTCTGGTTCATGTAAAGACGTCTGGTGTATCAGCAGAGACATGCATCACGCTGTTGACGTATAGCATCTGTGCTCAGCGCTGGATTCACAGCCCAGAGGCTTTCAGCACCCAGACCGGGTCTGGAGCGGAGGACCTGGAGTGTTGAGAGGGTAAGAAACAGCGTGAAGCCCGAAAGATATCAGTCTGCTGTCTCACGTGAGGCTCTACGTGAAACCAAAACAGGGTGAGTTTAGAGGTTAAAGCACCCTTCACACCAGGAATGATAACACTATTAGAATATAAAACAGTGTGCTATACATGCTTCAGCTTGGCAGTATAACTGCTTAAGCTCATAACCTGATTGGTTGTCAGTGTTTTGATCATTCATCAGCCGAAAGTGATCCCAAGTTTTTTGATTACTTTAAAGACATCTCAAACAATAGAGGAGGACTGCTACATAATATTATCAGGTCCTGATAAAGATGAGAATTTATCGCGCTCAGGCTTTCATCCCTACTTCCACAATCACAATGAAGCAACAGAGTCCATCGATCAAGACTTCAATCCTGGACGCTCTCACTGAATGAAGCCCAATGATTTATTAGGACAGCCCTGTGAGACTGATGAACAGCCACGGCATGGTTAAAATCATGGGCCCAGAGATAACCAAGAGTAAAATCATGGCATTGATGTAAAATGCACTCATATCAGATCGTAATGCATGTCAGAACATCTCCATCTGTCCTTGTCATGGGAAGGCTGGATTGTCCAGTGGGGGTTTGGGAGCTTAATCTGAAACTAGGACTGGAAAATAACTTCCAGCTGTCTAATCATTAGGACTGATAAGGCACCCAGTTCCCTCCACCTACAGCCCTGTGTCTGTGGGAAAAGGTAAGAGTCCCGCTGGATGGTCTGGTCTGGTCTGCTCCACCCAGCTACAGCTCCTTCACCTGCATTTTTTCCTCCATATGGAAAATATTGAGTCTCGTGAAGAGCGGGAGTGTGTTATGCAGAGGGTCTGTGCCGTCTCAGGGTCTGTCTTTCTCATTATTTGTTGACAGCATGTAAATGTGTCCGTCAAGCTAAAAACCTTCAAAGGTTATTGAAGTTGCACTGAATTGATGACACTACGCTGAGACTCCTAAACAGCAGTATGATGTCTTTTGACTCCGTGTTCAGTCTGGCCTTTCATTAATGACCGATGGTTTGGACAAGGTCTGAAGGACCCGGGCTCTTCAGCTGCGTTGTCAGTCCATTCAGGTCTGTCGGTGGAAATCCCAAGGTACTTCTACAAATGATCTCTATGTCACAGACATCAAGACAGACGGGGAGGGTTTTCGTCCAATTTACATTTGTACATAGCATGTTTTAAATTACACAAAGCAGCTTTACAGATAATAGAAACTGAAGATAATAAGGAAAGCAGAATTGTCCCTTCCCTGTTAAAAGATTAAAAAACAGCATATGCTGGGTTAGGTATGTTTATGCTGGTTCTTAGCCGGAACATGACCAGCAAAAGAGATTTTTAAAATATCACCAAGTTTTGCGCAAATCTGTTATGGAAACAGGGCTAGTATTTTGGCCGTATGAGCACATGGCCATTTAGAGCTTCTGCACTGAGTCTATTTTTACTGTTTTAATTCTCATGTAAATAATTCTCAGCCTTTCTTACAGGAGATGTATCCCAGAAATCACTTTATTTTTGGAAAAGACCTGCAGCTACAAAAAAAAAAATCAGGGTGCTAAGCAAGCCTATCTGCTCACTGTATAAACAGCGGTCTGAAATCAATACAGGCCTATCCCTCGACACTCGGCCAGCTGTTCTTTGAGGAGTATCGATCTTCCTAAATGCAGGGGTCTGGAAGCCTCTTCCTCTGGTGGGAATGAGCGTCTCTGGGCCGTCTAAACACACGGGCCCCTGCCGCAGCACGCCGAGCGAGACAGCAAGGAACCTCAGAAGAGGCCGATGTGTGACTTGATGTTATCAATAAAAGCAGCTCCCGCTACAGACGGAGTCACGACCCGCCGCTGTCACACAGACCCGCCGCAGCGAGAGCCTCTCTCTAGGATGCCAACACTCAATATCTCGCTGCAGGTCTGCCCTCTCCATCCATAAGGCTTAATGTCTCGCTGTTGTCATTGTGTGTTTTATGCCCTCTGGACTCCAGAAAGTGCATGCTGCCACTTTTCTTCACTGGCATTAGCATCAAAACATCAAAAGATGGACTGCATGCATGATTTCAAACTACAGCAAAAATTACAGTAACACTTTATTTTAAGGTGTCACAGAGTAATTACCTAATTAGGTACTTAGTAGGAGCAATTGTACTTAAATAAAATGTACTTATCATGTAACTAAGTTATGGAACAGCCTGTAATTACAGTTTGTAATGATGTAGATGTAACAGACAGCTACTGTTACACATATGTTACAGACCGAGTCTGTTACACAGATACTTACACTTAAGTACAATCTTGATACACTTTATTTTAAGTCACTCTGTGTGCTTGAATTTATAATCACGTAGTATAAAGTCTGCAACACATATGTGACAATCTTTTGGTTACATAAGTATCTGTGTAACAGACTCAGTCTGTAACGTGTGTAACAATAGCTTTCTGTTACATCTACATCATTACAAACTGTTCCATAACATAGTTACATGCTAAGTACATTTTGTTTTATGTAACTACAATGGCTATTACTAAGTACTTACTAGGTAATTACTCTGCATTATGGACACCTTAAAATAAAGTGTTACCAAAATTACAAATGAATCCATATATAAGAAAATGCATATTTACAGAGATGGACTAATCTTTTTATTGCCCAATGTGGTGGCTTTAGAAAATGAACTCCTGCCTTTCAGTTGAAAGACCTGGACTGCTTTATTTGATCTAGAAAACACATGTTTACCTTTATTTTAACTAAGGTAGGAGCAGGATTGGAAACTTAGTAAGTAACTTCACAACCACATGTCAACTAGCAGTCACTGCAGTAATGAGAGATAGTTGGCATGTAACTGCAAAGTGCAATGTCTAAACTGGACTATCAACGTTAAGTGTAACCAGTTAATAATAACTGTAAGTGTAACTAGCTGACAATAAACTGGGGTTGGGTTGGTAGGAATTTATCCTGTTCTGCATGTTATGGTAATTAGAACAAGTGGGTAATAATTATGTTATGTAAACATTATGTACACTACTCTACATTGTTTGCTTCACATATCTTCTAAGTCTAGATATTTTAGTGCACTCATTGTAGTGTAATAAAATCTAAGAAATCATCCTCACAATCCTCTGGTTAGTTAATGAACACAATCTACATTTATGAAACGTAATGAAAAACAAAATGCTTCTCTCAAAAGACGAATCGTAGCTTCTTTTATATTATCATATAAAACAAAAAACAAAAAGTTGCATAAACTTGGCCAAGCTCAGACATATTTAATGCAACACACTGCATTCATTCAAGAGCCACAATCACAGACGTTTGCATTTACTGCAGTTCATCAGAGATGGTTTGCTGGCAGATTTAGTAGCAGAACACAGTCCAGTGGCCTCGGGAATGAACAAAGCCCAGCTGATATGCTTTGCTTTGAGCTGAACAGCTCACTGTACAGATCACTAAACTCCAAGATCAACAGTGTTTTCAGATTTTTTTTCCACAGTGGAGAGAGAGCGGTTGCCAGGTTGGTGCAATGAAGTAGAATACACAAATATAAAATATAATACACTTCTAAATAATATTTAATATTACTTTTTAATATAATATAATATTACTTCTAAAAATAAATGTTCCAACGGGGTTTTCACCAGATCCATTCTGGGATCCCCTCAGAACCTTTACATGGACGGTTCTTAAAAGAACTACGCTTTTCTTTGTTAGAGGAACATTTTAATAACCTGATTAAGCTTTTGTGTGCTATGCAAAGGTTCCTCCTGAAAACACTGATGCTAATAAAGAACCTTTAATTTTGGGACCTTTAATAGTAATGTTTTTCTCCAAACACTGGATCACGTCTACCAGGAATTTCTGATTAAACCACCCATAAGACTTTGTTCCAGAATCCCAGAGGATCATACCATCACCCAAAAACTATGTGAGTGCTTTTTAGTGAATTAAATTGAATTATTATAACCTAAGGACCTTTTCTCTTTACATCTGGTTAAAACATTTATCCCACATCCACAACCCACCGGGAATGGTCCAAGTGTTCTCTATGGCTAGTCGCTACTTTACAATGTGTTACGCTACAATATATGTCACAATACAGAAGAAAAGATGTCACTACATCTGTTACATTGTGACTTAAATGTTCCCTATTTATGAACAGCTATTAAAGGGATAGTTTCCCAAAAATAAAAAATTGGTCCTTTATGCACTATCGAGCTGTGATATGATTTTGAGTAAAGTTGGCTCACTTCCACAGTATTTTTTGGAAGTCAATGGCTACCATAATCTGTCTGGTTTCCCACATTTTTCAAAATATCTTGTTTTATGCTCAACTAAAGAAACAAATACATACAAGTTTGGAGCAACTTGACGGTGAGTAAATGTTGACAGGATTTACATTTCTGAGTAACTTGGTAACATGCTTCATGTACATTAGACATTAACAAACTCTTTCTCTTTCCACATTCAACTGGAGCAAGTGAGTTCACTTTTACAGGATAAAATGTATTTGATACTTTAAGAAACATTGTGTGATAGTCTAACTGAAATCCAATAAAGCAGTTCATACACAATTTCAATTTTATATCACGACACTAAACTAAGCCGAGATAACGTTTGGAAGCACTCACTCATCTAAACGGACTTACAGTTCATAACTTACAGCCACAAAACCCCTGAAATAACACAACGTTTAGATTACATTACTGATGATCAGCTGATAAAGAGATTATATAATCTGTTATATCAGCCATTTACAATGAACAACTATCAAAGTCTTATTTGAAGGTATCATCTGAAAGCTCCTGTTGTGAGGTCTTCACACACACATCCTGACAGTGTGTCATCTAACAGTGATGACAAAAACAAGACTGAAAACCCAAGCGCTGAGAACACACTCATGATGGATCGCAGAGCAGCTCGTCACTGATTGGACGACAGCGATGAGGGTCAGCAGGTGTCTGCCAATCACAGGACTGCTCCCTCCATTCATGTTCTTCTCAGAGCTTATGAAACATCTCCAGGCCTTTCAGTTCTTCTCTGAAGACTTTTCTTCATCACTGAGACTATCTTCTAGCACACACTTCAAATAACTTTGCAAACGAACCACTGGGATGAATTCTATATCTGTATGGTTTTGTTAAAGGTCTGCCCCAACTATGTTTTATCTGTGTCTCTGGAGCACAGCAGCAGTCATCAGCAGCACAGGTGTATTTGTGTATTTGATATATAAATATATCAAAACTTATTTTATCATTAGTATTATGCATTCCTAAGAACTTTATTTGGACCGAACTAAAAAATGTTTAGATTTTTTTGCTCCCTCAGATTCCAGATTTTCTAATAGTTGTATCTCAGACTAATCTTCTCCAAACCAGACATCAGTGGAACGATTATGTATTCAGATATATAATATATATAATGTTAATATAACTATAATTATTGAGCCTTATGACTGGTTCAGGGTCAGATACGAATGCAAACAAAAAGCAAGTAAAATCCTAAGAATAGTTTCAGTAACTATACCATATGCACACACACACACACATATATACGCTACACACTGTCTAGTCTCTCCACACAAACAGGTCTGCTGGCTGTAGAAAGGGAACTCTGCTGCAGTCAAGACAGATGAGATTGTGACAGCTTTCTCCTCTCTCTGCTGTCTCCATGGGAGGCTTATATGAAGAGTGTGTGTGTGTGTGTCATACTGTGTAAACTTGGGGCAAGAGATCCAGGCTTGGGGAAGATAAAGACCTCGCGCTAGAATGTAAACACTCTGTGAAGTGGTGCTGGGGTCAGCGGCTGTCATACACACACACACACACACATACACACGGGTCAGGGTTAAGCAGCGTTCTCTTTAAGGGCTGCTTTCCCTCTTAACCCCTCGGAGGGTAATGCAGCGTTTGATGAAGGGTACTGCGGAGCTGGAATGAAGACGCGTCAGAGATCAGCATCTCACACACACACACACAGAGTTCACTTCGATATCTGTGTCACAAACATTTCGGAGCTGAGCCCAAAGTTAAGAAGCATGAGTGATCGCTGCTTGACGTAATGATTATTATTAATGAGCTGATAGTATCAAGTATCAACTATGGTCAGAGAAATCACCTGATGCCACTGATGACAGCAATAAGATTATTATTATTATTATTATTATTATTAGGGTAATTAATATTAGGGCTTATTTGCTGCATCAGATTTCTTTGCCGGCATTTTAACGAATTACACGACTCATGTATAAGAGATTTATTCATCCATCAGTGTAGATAGCTTCACTGATTATCACAGGAGGGTTTTTTAAACTGCACAAACTCTCTCTAGACTGAAGCCAGTGATGTTCTTTGGGAATGTAAATGTTTCAATAATTGAAGAAATGTAAGCATTATAATTAGCAACTTACAATGTTTCTATTAAATGATCATGTTAATTACAAATTCAGTCGTATTAAAAACATTAAGCTGCTTTTTGCCCTAGACTGGAGTTGAGCAGTGAAACTAAATTAGTAAATAATGAAATATATTAGCACGATAATATCATGTATCGGCGCCCTCACAGGCTGATGATGATATAGCAGTTGAGCATATCACCCAAACTAACCTTGTAATGTCATAAGAAGGTCATTATCTGATATCCTAAGGCTTACTGTCTGTGAGTGCACAGAATTTCACACGTCGCCATACTGATGATGAATGATGAAACTCCTGGTTATGACACCGTGAGGAGGTTTGGGACGCTGCCCATGTAAGACTTCAACAAGCCATTCAGTGTCAATGCATCAAAGGCTTTCTTCCAAAGCTTGGTCTCCCCTGTAAGAAGTCCTCCATTTAAAGTGCCCCATTATGGATTTTTGTAAATCACCTTTCATGCAGTGTATAACACGGCTCTAAGTGAATGAAAACATCCTGCAAAGTTTTAAATCTGAAAGTGCGTCATGTGTAAAGTGATTGTCTCTGAATCATCGAAACATGTCGTTTTTAAAATGAATCCCGAGCCGTTTCATGTTGACGTTAACAGATTAGAGTTTGGGAGTCTTTGAGAAAATAGTTTCAAAAAAATGCATATTATAAGATATTAAAAGATTTTTGTGAGCTTACATGCATGTCAACTTGGGACTCCTAACACCAAAATATCAAAAATATAACCTATAATAGGGTGGTGCTGCATGTGATAGTCATAGGTTCTGTGATTAAAAAGAACTCTCCATCACCTGTTTTCAGATGGAGCGGCGTTTAATACACAGAGCTGTAGTTCACGGACAAGCTACGCAATTTGTTCGCACAATTATAAGGCTCTGTGTATTAAATGCCACTCCATCTGAAAACAGGTGATGGAGAGTTCTTTTTAATCAGAATAAGCTTTTCTGACTTTTACATGACTATCGCATGCAATATATCGTCCAGCCCTATAAGAGGAGCAAATACATAAAAATCAAATACATCAACTTTTTTTAACTTTCAGAAACTCACACGGTCACCTGGTCAGTTAATTATGAGTCTACTTCAGAATAACATTTTAGTTCATTTATGATCAGTTAAAGGGGTGTATTTGTGATTTAAAAAAAAATGACAGCATGTATGTATTTTGTAGTTAGTAATTATGTACCTGGTTAAGAAAAACAAACAAATAAATGAATAATAAAAGAAAAGTCCAGTCTGGTCAACAGACAAGTGAAAGCTTTTCTTCCACATGTCATTTCTACAGAGTCCATCTCTTCTGGGATGGTATATACAATCACACGCTTATCTCACAACGTCCGAGATTGATGAAAGCACAGGTGGTTGGTCAGCACTTATGTTTGAAAAAGCCATTCTGTTGGTTTAGTCTGCCTACGAGGATCAGCTGCGTGTGCACATCTAGAAGAACTTTGATGTGTGTAAGAGGCAGCGATCCTGTTATTTCTAGATAAGAAAAGGCGACATTAAATGCTCTGTTGGCCAGTGCCTTGCTTGGGGATATTTGTACGAGCACATTTGTTTGACTTCATGTCACAGATTGTTTATTAAGTATCTCTGCACTAATACGCTTCACATTTTTCAATTTCTTCATAAGACTCTTACGATTAAGTCCTAAAAATGAACCCGTTTCATTCACTTGTGCCGTCCTGCAGAGTGCAAATAAATCTCAGGCATCACAAATCAAGAGCATCAGTTCTCTCTCAGCCGAAGGAAAGTCTGGTGAAGCCGTGGACACGTTCATCATAACATTAGCTCTCATAGTAATATACACACAGGCTCTTGTGGAGAGAGAGGCGTTTATACTCTTGTGATCAAAGTACTTAAGTGGTGCGTAACAACATCTCTTCTGCTCCCACGTCTCTCTCTGGGTCCTGAAGGCTCTGATCACCAGGGTGATGCTTCTGTGTATCTCATACAACACACTTAACAAGTACTTCAAGCAGCTTCTGCGTTGATGAACGCCGCCTGAAATATGACAGTGGTGGGATAGATGCAACTACGAGCAGCTCTTAGACCGTCTTTGTTATCTGACTCGATGGACAGTAAGTAGATCCTCAGAGCAAAAATAACAGCATCTGCATTATGTCAGACTTATCTGCAGCATTTGAGTCGCTCAGACTTCAGGATCTGACCAACACTATTTTGGTCTCCAGCCTCACAGTCATCTTCACATGTGAAAACCAGACCGTAGCCAATCATTTAAAAGGTAATATCACCATTTTAAAATTCCATTCATTTCAAATTTCAAGTGAATAAAGCAGCACCTTATTTCTTTAGGAAGGACAGAGTATAGCCATGGCTTTTCATTTGATCTGTTTTGTGTTTGTGTGTTATTTTTGTTAATTATTTGAATATGGTTGTATTATTTTTACATTGTATTACTTTGATACGCACAGTTGATTTGCTTAGCATTGTGTTCATTAAAATCTAAGAAATATGGTTACACCATTAAAGTTAATGTGATTTCATTATGTACACAAAAACTGTGTAATTTTGTTGTTGTTGTGGCTCTGTTTTTAATGGTTATTGCTGGCAATATACAAATATTGTGTCTAAATATATATATCTTCTTGTTGAACTGTTGGATAAAAACAGTATCATATTTGCAATCACGCTAATAATGAGAAAAACCCCCCACAATTGATTGTGATTAGTGCTGTCAAACAATTAATCACATGCAAAATAAGTTTGATTTATGTACACACATACACACATATGTGTTCTATGCATATTTATTATTATTATTATTATTATTATTACTTTACTTGACATGGACATCACAATTACAGTGGACAAACCATATGCAGTTTGCTTAAGTGTTTTCTCAACACCTGTCCAAGGGAGGCTAGTTGTTAAAACAATAATAATAGTTATCAACAATAGTACGTAAAAAATAATAACAATGAAAACAATAATACCAACATAAAAAAATAAAATAAAATACACACATGCATATATGTATACATACACACACAATACACACACATATATCCACAGATGCATAAATAAAAATATTAGCTTTAAATAAATTTAATATACAAATATGAATTATTTTCTTATACATGTAATATATATTAAATATATACACATATATTATGCAAACAAAACCTTTTTTTTTGGATGCAATTAATCATGTGACAGCACTACCTGTGATATTGCTTAACTATCAAAAACAACTTTTCCCCCTTATGTTAATTCTGACTTTTATTCTAACTGCACTCTAAACAGCATCGTCTCATTGTATGTATGTTTTTATTTGTTTCTTTAGTTCGAGACCGTCTCAGCGTCCACATCATTAAAACAACTATTACAGTAATATAAATATGGCACTGCCCCATTGCAAAAAGTCTGAAGAACAACTGTTCAGCTGAAGTGGGTTCACAACAGGTGCAAGAAAGTCAAAGCACCTAAAAGTCTGCCCTGTGTGCAACAGATATCAATCCAGGGCACAAAACATGGAAAAACATTAGCTGAGTTTCAGTATGACAAGGTGAAAAATGGAGTCTCACACCAAGCACTGATAGTTCCACTCCAGCGGAGTATTGATCCTGTGCTGGGACACGCAGAAGACAGGGATGTCTCCAGAGAGCTGGTGGCACTTTAACTAACCCTCTGGAGTAAGACAGAGACTGTCATCCCAACAGTGTGAGGAGACGGCCGCGCGAGCCAGCGCTTAGTAAACTGAGACAATAGTCTGAGACGGATGGACGTGTGTCCCAGGACCACTTTCACTTAGGCTGGCGATCCTGCTTCACTGGATCCAGTCCCAGAGCTTGAGGTACAGCTCTACGGCGAGGTGGTGTGGATGAGGGCACTCAAGCACAGGGACCCAGAAGCCAGCAGTACATCGGAAATCAATATACAAGACAGCTTTTATTAACGATGACAGCTGCATGCATGTCCCATTCAAGTTCCACTGGAGCATGTCCTGAGGAGTTACTCTCGTGTTGATTCAACAAACTCCTAACAGAGGAATTAAAGGTAAAACACTTAAATCTAGAGCCTGATTAACATGCAAAACACTCAGTGTATCGATGACTGTAGACGCGTTTCCATCACCCTTCAAACTACGCAAATTGCAATTGCGAATTGAAAATACACCTAATGGAAATGTGTCAATATGCAAAAACTCCCATACCACAAAAAAGTGTTTACGCTCGCATGAGGTGTTTTTTCAGGCAATTCGAAAAAGGAGTATTTCACAAAACTGCAATTGACATGTTTTTCCGCATTTACAGGTCACATGGTATGTGTAAAAAGTCATATGATGATTCCTCAATGTATTATAACCTCTAAGAAACACTTAATACGTGTTCGTTCTCGAGTTTAAGGGGCTTTCCCTGCCATTAATGCTTGGACAGTTTAAACTGCACACGTCTGCGGTCAGTCCGGCTCTGATAGCGGTCACTCGGTTAATGTGTTAATTCCAGCCTCGCCGCGCATGTTTCTGAAGTACCTCTCCGTGCTGCTCCTGTAAAGATACACCCACACGCCTCCTTTGTATAAATATATACAAAATCTGTCAAATCTCGCCAGAAATCATTGCTATGACTTATCACGAGAGGAAAAAGGTTACATTATAGCCACATAATGTTGGTTAATGGAAACGCCGTCATTTCGCAATACTTTATCAACATTTATCAAATATTGCCAAAGTTTTGCACAAATCTGTAATGGAAGTGTGGTTTGGAACGACAACAGCAAGATGGTTATTATTATTAATATTATTAGGCTCATAATTATGGTAACATAATTACTTGTTAACTATTAACTACGACTTTTCCCTCAATAAATTCTTAATTGGCTGCTTATTATTAGTTAAGGCGGTAGTTGTTAAGTTTAGGTATTGGGTAGATTAGGGATATAGAATAAGGTCATGTAGAATAAGGCTTTAATTAGCATTAATAAATGGCTAATATTCTAGTAATATGCATGCTAATAAACAACTAATAGGTGTAACTGTAAAATAAAGTGTTCCTGTAATATTATTTGTTTCATTTTTATTCCATGTTTTTACAGTGTTGTGAATTATAACCAATCATAGATGATTTTGTGGAGTTTATAAACACAATGGCCAATCAGAGGCATTCAGATGAGTCATCGCTGAAGTGTTGTTGTTCATTGCATTGAATTCAGCTCTCGCACATTCTGTCATTAAACACAATCAAGTGCAAATGTTAAGTATAAGAGATTTATTCATCAAACAGTGGAGATAGATCAGTGTTTCTTAAACAGCATAACTCTTTCTAGACTGAAGTCAGTGAGGATGATGTACTTTGGGAATGTAAATGTTCTTTACTCGATTTCTGAAGCTTCTTTGTGAATAACTGAGGAAATGTAAGCATTATAATACAATGTTTTTATTAATTTATCATATTAAATACAAATTCAGCCATACTAAAATTTTTAGATTGAAGCCTCACGCAAGAGTTGGTTCACTTTTTTCAGCAAAGAAACTAAGTAATTAAACTAAGTAATTATTAGTATTTGAGACAACTGACTTTGGGGCTGTTTTGGGGCTAATTGGCCGACTTGGGTGCACTAGACAGTCATATGTCCCGTTGAAAGACGAGGTAGATCATTCCAGCAGAACTAGAGTCCATGTGACAGGCCACTGGAAGAAAGAGACGGCAATGAAATCAAGATGTGTCCAGACAATGCGGGTCAGATGCCATTAATGGTTGAACAGCCACAACACACAGGCAGGGCAATTAGTTTGGCTCATCATCAGTGGAGTCTCATTATCAGAGCGAACAGGAGCTTAGACCGCTGGAGATCGATGAGGAAGGTCAGTGTATCATCAACAAAAGGCAAAAGTGCTGCAGAGATAAAAGGGATCTTTCCACGGCCTTATCCTGCTGCCACGCTTGGAATTTGTCTGACCAAAATTCCTTTCATGAGACACAATTGTGAACGTTCCTGAAGCTGAGCTGACTTCTGACTCGAGTGTCTTGACTGTGTGGAAGAACCTGCTGATTTATTTACACAAGTGTGTCTCTTCAGGAGCTGAACTCTCCAGATTGTCTTCTGATGGAGGACATCCAGCACATGATCACAAGAGAATTCTGAACACGTGAACAAACATGGTTTCCAACATATCCAAAACCAGAATTCATTCTGCATTTAAACCATTTAAACCATTTTTGAAAACTCCTTTGTTTTGCTCAAGCTAATTTTATAGCTAGCGTTGTATGTATCCCATACAATATTCTGTTAAAAAGTGACTTTACCTGCATGCATCACATCCCTCATCACAAAGAAGTGCACTTAATTATACTGAATGTGCTCTTGTATAGAGTATTTCAAATATCACAAATTACTTGCCAACAATATATGCATTAATAATGAAATATTAAGATTTTAATTCCTTGCTTTAATGGTATTTTAAAGAATTCTTTTGTGTGTGTGTTGAATTGTAGTGTGTTATCCAAGTTAATACTAATGTGTAGATACAAACATATTTAAATGTGACATAAGTTTCAACAGAAATTACATTTTAGTTTCCACAAATATCAGCACATGCACTTTTTTCACTTCATTAAGTAGTCATGTAACAGGAATTAAATAGCTACATTTTGTAACAGCAGTATGTATAAGAGTAACTGGAACAGGGGGTGATCAGGGGGTGTAGTTGGGTAGGT
>JAUCMR010000091.1:16456461-16469627 GCA_032357425.1 Enteromius argenteus | reverse complement strand
AATGTAGTGAAGTAAAAGTAAAAGTTGCTCAAAATAAAACTACTCCGGTAAAGTACAGATACTTGAAAAATTTACTTTAGTACAGTAACGAAATAAGACTACTTCGTTTCTGTCCACCACTGGTTGTTTGTTCTGCGGTTTCTTCCCCCCGAAGAGGCCTGTCGGTGCCGCACGCATCCTCCTCCTCCGAGGTGGATGTGGTGAGTGTTGACAGCGAGCTGCAGCCTCAGTCACCCCGGTATGAGGAGCTGTTGGAGTTGGTGACTCGCACCGTGGCCAGGCTCAGTTTGGATTGCGGCCACAGCAGCCACCTTCACTCCGGAGCCTCCCGTTCTTCCCGGACCTGCACACCAAGGTGTATAGGTCCTGGAAGAAGCCCTTTTCTGCCCGGCTCTTCATCCCTGCCTCGGATTACTACGGTAATGTGGCGGGGCTGGCAGAGCGTGGCTATAAGGCAATGCCCCCGGTTAAACAGATGCTTGAGGGCTATCTCTAAGAAGTGAGGACTCTCTTAAGGAAGGGAGCCATTGAGGTGGTTCCACTTCTCGAAAGGGAGTCCGGATTTTACAGCCAGTACTTCATAGTTCCAAAGCAGGATGAAGGGCTGAGGCTCATTTGAGATCTCAGGCAACTGAACCACTCAGTTTGTCAGCTGAAGTTCAGGATGCTCACACTGAAACAAGTCATGCTACAAATCAGGTCCGAGGACTGGTTTGTCACTATAGATCTAAAGGACGCGTACTTCCACATGTCCATCCATCCTTCCCACAGGAAGTTCCTGAGGTTTGCTGTCGGGGGCGAAGCTTACCAGACCCTTAGCAGGTGGATTGTGGACACTATTACCATGGCCTATGAGTCTGCTGGTCTCCCCTCGCCGATGAGAGTCAGGGCTCACTCGACAAGGGGTGTGGCGGCCTCGAAGGCCTTCCTAGCAGGTGTCTCCATTCTGGATATCTGCAAAGCAGCTGACTGGTCTACGCCTCTGACGTTCGTCAGGTTCTATGGCCTAGACCTCCCGGCCACTCCGGGCTCGGTAGTCCTCATTCCTTAGTTCTGCTGCATCCACACTGGGCAGGGGACTTGTAAGTCTGGAGGCATGAGTACTCGTTTCCCATAGCGTTTCGACGCAGTTCGAGTTCCTGAAAATTAACATCTCCGGGTTACCTATGTAACCCCGGTTCCTTGAAGGAACGAGACACTCTATGTCACACTCCCGGCGTCCCTGCCGGCGCTTGCTTCGTTTTTTGAGGCTAATGCTGGTATCTCCGCACATGCTTTTGAGCTCCCTGGTCTCTGACGTCACCCGCCTATGATGTCTCGCCCTTCCATTGGACTGATTGCACAGCAGATTCAGACCATGGTTAGGCTGAAGGCATTCCCATAGCATTTCGACGCAGTGTCTCATTCCTTAATGGAACCAGGGTTACATACGTAACCCAGAGATGTTTTTTTTCTTATTCTCGCAGTTCTGATAAGGAAAAGCAACATTCCCTTGAATTTCCCAGAATTATGGGTTTATATCCCTGACCTTTTGATCTGCCTTTTTCTCTCAGAATCCAATCAAATTTTAATAAATATATCCTTCCATCAAAAACCTCTAATGAGCAGACAATGATTTGATCTTTTACTGTCTTACAATATTTAACACTAAATCACTGTCATATTCCTGTACATTATTCAGGTTAACCGAGACTTGCTGCACTTGCAAATTATAGCTCATTTGGTGTTTTGATTGCTTCTGTTGTCCTCATTTGTAAGGACATTTTTTTTCCCCTTGGAGTAAAAGTGTTTTCTCAATGTCTAAATAGAAATGTAAATAATTGAGATGTAGAGAAAGCATTAGTGAGGAAAAAAAAGCCAGAATTGTGAAATAAATGTCATATAAAACACAATACTTCATCAGTGAACTACATAGTGAATATTATGTAGACTTACTGTGTAAATCAGATCTATGCATTTGAAAAAGATCATAGCAGTTTTCAACAATAGTTTGTCTGTTTAAACGCCTGCTTTTAGCTTCAAATTGTGCCTTTGATGACAGTATTCTACAAAACTTTTAAAAAGGTAAAAAAAAAATTCTATTATTCCATGGATGTTAGCCGTTTTCCTCCACTTGTTACCATTATGCATTAAGCAACGTAACTGTGACGTCTCTTCTGAAGTGGTCTGTAGTTAATGATTCATCAGTGCTTATTATTAGATGAACAAAGAAACCCGTTTGTTAAACCTGTTTGTTTTTGCCTGAAAACTCTTTAATCTGAGAACATTTAATGACACTAATAAACTAATGTGATTTCAGTATTCCATGCATTAGAAAGCGTGGTGCACATGTATGTGTATGGCTCGGCTGGTTACAGAACGCTGGCATGGTGCCAACGGCAGCACTTCAACTGAAGAGAGGTCTCAAAGCGAAACCCAAAAATGCTGTAGAACAGTGTTATCAGTGACCCATTAGAGCCTTTGAAGTGGCTGGGGAAAGATTCTCATCCATTACGCTGCGGTTTGAGTTTGGGTACTGTCATGGAGAGAGCCGTCTGCAGAGGACGCCTGTTCTTCGTCTCCCATCATCCCCGACTCAGAGCTTCGCTAACACACGGCCGGAGTAACTCGCTGCAGATTTGCTCCGCCAGGTCCATCCTCGTTTCTGTCTGCTCCATGCCGGCCAGATTTGGAGCACAATAACTCAAGTCCTGACAGCGTTTGATGTCGGAGTGCCTCCAGAATTGGCCTTTTGTTGTATGATGCCATACGTGCATTGTAATAAGTTAGACTGGAAGAGCTAATGATCTGATATGAGGCATGTGTTGGATTCTTCCCAGCGCTCCTCAGACCCACCGCACGAATCTCAGAGTTAACGTTTGCCTGAGAAGCTGCGTTAATAGAAGGTTAACAATTAACGGCAACGCAGTTGGGAATGAGCTCATACTCTGGCTGGAGGAGCTCCGGGACGTCCGGTATCCCGAGAGGAGCGCTGAAGGAGGAGCGACGCGTCTGTGGTGTCTTCAGGAGTGTGGGCAGATGTGCCGCTGGCAGACGCAGGGATTCATGCCCTCTGTACACACTCACGGACGCTTTAAAAATTAAAGAGAACTAACTGTGAACGCCACGAGATGATGCTTTAAGAGGTTTGGGACCTTTTAAGGACCAAAGTGGGCAAAGTGAGGGAGACGAGACATTTAATCATGACGCATCGGATGTTTTCTCCGTCCTTCGAGTCGCTTCTCTACAGTCATGTCTAATTTACACTGAACCCCTGGAGGAGTTTCCAAACACTGTCCGTCTGCCATCCTGAGACCGTTTAGAACATATACACGAGACCTCACACTTCCACAATCATAAGGAAAAAAGCCCTAAAGAATAGAACTATATATTTATGTATAAAAATAAACAATGTATAATGGTGACTCACACAGTGTATTGTTGTGTATTTCTACAGATACACCTGTGCTGCTGATGACTGCTGCTGCGCTCCAGAGACACAGATATAGTGACCTCATATTGACATTTTTCAGGTTTAAGGGAGATTTGAATCCCAAATGCAAAGAAATGTTCTCTACTTTACATAAAAACCCATATTAGACCAACATAAACATAACTAGTCAAACACAGTTACCTTAAAGAACTCCACAATAAGAAATACTGATGATATTTGTGTTTCCCAGCACGTTATAGTTCCTGTAAAACTACATCTATGGTTATCAAAATTAATTGTTTAGCAAATTTTTTAGTTAGACATAGAAGAGACTTTAGTTGCCTTCACAAATGTATTCACCAAATGATGCACTTTACATTCAGTGAACAAACAAACTGACTATCACTGAAAAAAAAATTATCTAAAAACCTAAATGCATCAAATAGTGTTGAATTTGTAGAAACTCAGCTGAGTCTGCAGGTGCATGACCAACTCATCCACTTATCACTTAACTTAAATATGCAAGGCTTCGGGACTCTTCCACTTCTAGTTAATTTAGTGACACAAAACCAGTCTGTTTTTATCATCGTGTTATTTCAATTCATTATCATAGTTTCACCATGCACTGTACTTTAAGATATTTTCCTGTTGAAGCTAATGAATTCAAAGTCTTGCAGTCTCACAGTAAACCGTTTACTTCAGCAGTACAGTAGGAGTTTGTAGGGTTGTTCAGGACTGGGCTCAGAGCTCCAGCTATAGATGCCTCTGAGACTGTCATTACGCAACAGCATGTGCTCGCAAGAATACTTTTAAGATCTTGAATTGCGTAACTTTTTGTATGGGTTATGAATATTTAAAGGAGCGTGACAAATCTGTCAGCACCCACATCTAGTGCAGTGGACCTCATCCAGGAGCCCGGGGCCCACCAGGGGCCTCCAGATGACTTAAAATCATTTAAAATTAAGACAAAGCAATAAAAAAATAATAAAAAAATAGTACTCACAAGGGCTTGGAAAATATATACTAGTTTATATATGGAGAAGTCTCGTTTTTAAAGTGTAAAAGAGCAGATTAATAAAATAATGAAACACCGCTCATATTTCTATGAGTTTCTCTAAAATTCATAAATAAAAGAAACAAAAACAGGGAAGAGTATTCCGTTCCTAAAAATTTCTGAAACTTTTTCAATGCTGAAACTGAATTATTTTAATTAGAATAATTATCATAGATTTTTTTGGGAAAACAAAACCAATGAATATTGCTGTGGAAAATAAGAGGACCTTGGAGTCCAAAAGGTTTAGATCTGCTGATCTAGTCCACTTCTAAGGGTCAACACTTCCTTGTATCAAATGAGAGTCATTAAAAGAGTGTAGTTTTGTAGGGCATTTACTTCAGCTCCTCAGATAATATCAAAGACACGAACCACTTCAGGGGTCACCAGAATTACAAAATAAAATCAATCAGAGACACAGAAATGTATTCCTTTCCTGAAACTATGGGATTGAATGCATGACCTTTGGGCAATCTGTCCAGTGGTCAGCGGCGCTCACAGACTGGCTGGAGAACTGACCTCTCGTCTTTGAAGTATCTGCCCTGGATGCGGAGGTAATAAGCCTCTCCAGTAAATTAGCATCAAAAGACAGAGCGATGGTACAGACGTCCAGCTGCAGCAGCGCTAATGATCCTCAGATCGATGAATAAACCCGTCTCAGGCTCAGAGAGACGGTCAGCAGCTCTCGACTCTCTCCTGGTGTCCGTCTCTGCTGTAGAGCACTGGTTTGACTGCAGCTAGAACGAGTCAGATTTCAGGAGGCCTTCAGCTAATGAGTGTAAGAGACTCTTGATATAGAGGGTGTGAAGTGTTTGATTCATACGCTGCTGGTTGGGGTTTGATCTGCTGTGATGGATGTGTTCTCCAGCGATTGGCCACAGCACTTCCTCTCACAGGTCATGTCCTGTCTGCCCCTGTCCACTGCACACTTCCACAACATGTCCAGCGTCTCTGTCCCAGCCCCCTCGAGCCACGCTGGACAGTGCTGGTGGTCAGCGAGCTAGGGCCCTACGATAAACACCCACGGAGTCCATAACACGGAACGTCATGGAATTTCTCAAAGTCTGGATAAATTAATCAAAAGTAGGTCATTGCACTTAATTCAAATCACGGTATATGAAATGGTATCTGTAAATAATGACTAGCATAAAGACTATATAATTATGAATGGTTGTGTTCTACGTGTCTCTGTGTGAATGAATGCAGACGCACCGTTTGGTTCACTACTGAAGCACATGATGCTCGCCGTGATTTCAGCAAACTAAATACACAAACATGCTCTGAGAGTTACATCATGAGCATTTTACCATTTCTTTTGAGAGAAACAACTATGGTTATATCATATAAATACAAAAATGTATTCACAGCAACCTGTCAAAATAAAAGTCTGGTTTCACTTGAAGACCCTGGAGCACAAAAATAGTCATAAGGGTATTTTTTGATATTTATACATCATTTGAAAGCTGGATAAATAATCTTTCCACTGATGTCTGGTTTGTTAGGATAGGACACTACTTGAAAATCTGGAATCTGAGGGTGCAAAAAAAACCTAAATATTGAGAAAATCTCCTTTAAAGTTGTCCAAATAAAGTTCTTAGCAATGCACATTACTAATCAGAAATGAAGTTTTGATATTTATGGTTGAAAATATATAAAATATCTTCATGGAACATGATCTTTACTTAATATCCTAATTATTTTTAGCATAAAAGAAAATGTGATAATTGTTATTGTTGTGTATTTGTACAGATATCCCTGTGCTGCTGATGACTGCTGCTGTGACACAGATACTATTATTTAGTAGAATGTACGTAATACTAATATTACTGTACCTTCTACTATTATCACTAAAATTATTAAAACTTTATTTTATTAAGGAATAATCACACAATATTTCTTTAATGTTTTAATTTTAATAGTAATTTGTTTGCCAAAAAAATTGTGTTTGTTTGATTTTAATAAAAATTTAAATTAAATTAATTTTTTATGCCTTCATTTGATGACCAGAAAAATTTTAATACAAAAAACAGAATTTCTGAGGGGAGAAGAAAAAATTCTTAAGTCTACTCTAAAAATAAACTTTAATAAATTATGTTGTTTTTATGCAATGTCATAATTAGACCTGCTTAAACAGAATATGGTGGCAATAAAACAGAAGGTGAGAAAAAATAAATATTTCATAGGACCCTCAAAATGTAATTTTTGTTAACCCTTTAATAAATGGATTCCAAAATATAAAAAGTTTCATAATATTAATTAATTAGACTTGCTTTTTGATTAACAAAATGTAATTTAACCATTAATAGAGTCCATATAAAGTAAAATTTAAAAAAGAACAGAATCTAGAAAAACTGAATGTGAAAAAAAAAAAAAAAATCAAATAAAACAGAATTTGGGAAAAAATAAAAGTCATATTTCACAGTGCCCTAAAGGTGTCCGAGCACGACTGGACTTTATAGGAGCAGCTGCAGCCGGCCGAGGTGAGTCTGGAGATGAAGCTCAATCAGTCCTGTACATCTACTGAGCTGTCATCCAAAACCAGCTTCAGCAGTTTCCTGAGAGGGCGAAAATCATGCTAATGCAATGAATCAAGTCTGGGTATTAAGGCATGTTTCTCACAGATGTAGCTGGTCAGGAGCAGAGGCAATGATCACACTGACACCCAGTGGTCAGCAACTCCTCGAGCCCACAGAACATCTAGAAAACACTTCACAGTCCCAGAACTTAAACATCGAAGGGAACTACTATTAATAATCTTCAGCACAATTTACTAATCAAACACGCTTCTGTTTTCAAACAGTACGGCTCAGTTTACTTTAATGTCTTCAAACACTTAAAATAAGTGTCTGCAAGAAGACTTAAATCAGGACCTTTTCAGGGATGAATAATATCAACAAGCCTTTATTATTTATATTAAACCATTAATCACTTGTTTTTTTCAATATGTAATATACAAATGCCCAAATTCTTAAATAATATACAAGGTAGCGGTGTTGTCAGTCAGTTTTGAATTGATTCACTGATTTACTGAAAGTCAGATGCATTTTTGGCATAAAATATTAACTACTATAAACAGTGTGATGTGTTTCACTTCTAATACTTTTTTTATTAATTATTATTCCTGTATAATAACTACATGGCCATTTAATGCATTATTAATTTAAATAAGGTTAAATCTAAAATCTTGATGCTGAAAGTTTATTATGCGTCTCCTTTGTAAGACATTAATGAAGTGTTTAATTACAAATGGCTTTGCTAGCAGAGAGAAGATGGGACAGATTTGCTCCTCCGGTGTTTTCATGCACAACTAAACATTTACAGATAATAGGAAATATGCTTTGTTTAAAGATTAGTTACATTTCTTCCAATAATTCTTCACTAGTATTTGAAACTAAACATGTGGAGCGCACATATACATTTAAAGCTTCTCTCTTTTAAAAATAAACAACCTCAAGCAGAGAGACGCAAAGCAGAGATAACAGTAGAGAGAAAATATATGAAAGATTCATATTAACAAACAGCACACGGTAAATGAGTGAGCGAAGGCTTTAGAGGCGATGAACAAACACACAATCTCACACACATGGCTTTAGAGATCCGAGGAAGAAACACTCGACAGGTCACTAGTTACACACACACACACACACACACACGTCCAGCAGAGCCGTATTAAAAATAATGAGCCTGAGAACTCAGGACCAAACAGATCAATGCATCTACTGCACTGACTACATCATATACAAATATCTACTTTTCATACATATATTGATAAATAGATCATTTAAATTGTTTTTGATATATAAAAATTCAGTTCACACTGAAGTCCGACGGCAATACAATGTGATTTTAGGTGTTTGGATTGCATATTTAATGGTGGTTTGAACTGACGGCTTCCAGTTAAAATAATCTAATGAACAATGCAAAAATCAAAATCAAACTAGTAGAGGGTCGTCCACAACAGAAAGAGAAAGGAAACATGGAAAATGTAGAATGTGGCACACACTGGGGCCCTTGATTTCTCCTCAGTAACACAAAACACATGCAGACGGAGCCCGGCGTGAGACGGAGCGGACGCGACGCTTCGACTACATCTAAATAACTACATCAGTGAAGGAACCAATTCTTATTACTTTCTTTATATATTATTATTGAAACTGTAAAGCAATTATACTGTACACCAGCATTTGTTGTGTAGTTTAATGAAAGACAACCATCTAATAAGAATCACCATCGAGAATAAAGGACACGATAATGAGAACGGCACATGTCATTTCTTCTTATGTGTCTTATATGTCTCTAATTTAAACATTGCAACCTTAAGTTTTGTGAGATTCACCTTGTTAAAGATATAATTCACTCAAAACTGAAAATTTGCTGTTGCTGTTAGCCCATCCAAAGGCTTGCGCAGAACAATCATTTACCTTCATAAGACCTCAATATATCATCAGGAGCCACTGGGATTCATTTCATGTTGCCTGATATGCTTTTTTTGACTCTCAAAGTGACGACACCCACTGACTCTCATATGATTCACCAAGGAGCACAGTTTCAGCTAAAAATCTTCGTTAGTGTTCTACAGAAGAATAAAAGTCAGCTACATCGTGGATGGTGTATGGGTCAGTCAACTAACAGCAAAGTTTCATTTTTGGGTGAACTATAGCTTTTACCAGTTAAACCAGTGCTGAGCTGCTGTTAACCCATCTGCGATGAAAGATCTTTGGTTCAGCTCTGTGTTTTGAATCAGCCGGCCGCAGAAGCATTTCACGTTTGATCCCAGTGAAGGCCACACCACAGTTAACTCCGCTCTGTAACCAGTCACCGAGGCAGGTTATAAAAGCAAGGCGAGCTCACACACGAGAGCGGACGGAGAGGGAAGCGGTCCCTTGCGTGCCGAGAGCTCTCCGGCGAGCAGACGAAGCACATTCTCTCGTCACATGCTGTAACTAAACGCCTGGCCTTCACATTCACTTCTTCTGTCTAATAGGGTGTATCAGGATTTATCGCAGTGGGACAAAAGACTTGAGCAGGTCTGGCCCATGATTCATGTGTCACTGACAGGTGGTAGCAGAGTTCAATTCCTCCAGCGTTATTAGGAGCAATGGGATTTCAGTGTGTAGGGAACGCCATAATCACATCATCAGAGAAACACAAAAAACAAAAGAATTCCAAAAACAAAACAAAAAAACGTGAGTGAAGCACTCGCTGTATCTGATGTCTGATCTGATCCTGATTCTCACAGAGCTGATCAGGTTTGAGATTGACCCGTGCATGCTCAAGAACAAGAAGCTGAATCTGAGGACCACCGACTCCGAGAAAGGGAGGATGTTCTGAAATACATGTGTCAGACAAGCCTCCAACACATCTGAGGGATCACATGTGCTTCTCAGCGCAATACTGCCACCTTGTGGCCAAATCAACCACAGCAGTAAATGTTTAAATCAAAGTTTTGTCTTAGATGATGTCAGTGAGGACAGAAAACAACAAGTTTGCAGGGTTCATGCAAGAGAATGAACGCAGTGCTACATCATGCATTCAGATGTTCTGATGATGTCATAATCAGAAATGTTTCTTGAGCAGCAAATCAGCAAATTAGGATGATTTCTGGAGGATGATGTCACACTGTAGAACTGGAGTATTTAGCATAAAACTCAAAACCATAACATTCACATCCAAAACTGTATAAATTGGAACAATATTTCACAATTTCACAGTATTTCCCAGACTTTCAAAAAGAGCAAACACCTTAGACTTTTGAATTTTTGACAATTCTGACAAATGAGCAATATCACACGAGTAGATGATCACAGCATGCTGATATACAGACATATCTTGAGTGTGATATTGAGTTTATGCAGCAGTTCCACAGCACGAGTGTGTAAATACATAAAAAATAACAAGAGTGTCTTTAAAGACCTCTTTTGTACAGAAATACGTCTTTCCAAAACAGATTCAAATCTAAAGTTGGCCAGAACTACAGAACTAGTAACGAAGGAACGTTGAGTAGCTTCATTACAAGAGTACTGTATTACTGTAGTAAAAGCGTATTATGAGAAAGAGGGAGAATGACTGAGTGATGGTGATTACCTGCATCTGATACAGCGTTCATTCTTCACATCAATCTCTTAATAACGTGCTGCTAGTTTGAAACTTTGATAGGCTTGTACTAACCTTTAATCTGTTAAGAGTGATTTCTGATGACAGCTGATCTGTGTATTTGCTGGCTTTGTACAAGCTGCTGTTGAAAGAAAAAATACCTTCCTTGCTCAAAACTGCACTTTACTATTTTTCAATTTAAAAGTCTTTCCTGCAGTCTCTTGTCGCCATCTAATGGCAGAACAATGAAACTAAAATCACCAGAACAAACCAATACTACTAAATACTACTATTATTTATACAAAAGGTTATTTATTGAATAATAATATTTAATAACCAACAACAGTCATCATAAAAGTTCCAAGGCAACTCAGTCAGAAGTACAAAGGCAGCGCTCTGATATACAGCACTGATATTACATAAATATCATGAGGTTTTGCCCAAACTAAATATGCTCTGGAACAAATAATATATTAATGAGACCAAAGACTGCTCGTTAGATTTACCCCAAATTAAATATATCTCATATTTAACCACAATAGAGACATCGGAGCCAGCGGTAAACTCCAGAAGGTCTCTCTCTGTGGGTTTATGAGCGCTGAACGTGTCTGAAAACATCGAAAACATTTTCAACAGGCAATATCTTTATTAACAAACCACACTGAAGTCCAGACAAGCACATTCTTGCCTAAAGTGCTCTTAAAACTACGTTCCTTGACACAAAACAGTATTATTTTGGAACTTATAGTGTATTTGGGTGTCTGTCATGACACTAGCTAGTGTTTAGAGTCGACTACGCTCAGATATGAGTGTGGTTCGGTCCACTCCTATCGTCATTCATCAGCTTTAGAGAAACTAACAGAGAGTCCCTCCGGCCACTGAACGAACCAAGCACAGAGAAAGAGGAGATTGTAAAGGGCATCCATCTCTGCTGAGTGCATCAGCGGTCATCATCAGCGGTCATCATCAGCGGTCAGGTGCCACAGAGCAGCTTCTCAAACTGAAACGCTCATGAGCCCAGGCCGTGATTGACGGTCTAATAATGGCGACACTACACAAGGCCAGTCTTGATAAGCAGCTCAGCGCTTCAGAACTACGCTCTTCTCAAGAGGATGCTGTGTCCGGCCTGGGAAAGCTGATAAGATGCTCTGGCCTCTTCACTTCAGAGCGGGAAGGGCCATCCGATTGGAAAGCCCAAAGTGCTGCCCTCTCCAGGATCAGCTGCTATCAGACGAGCTTTAATAGCTCACATGCTGGAGCTCTTGAAGGAAAAACATTCCTCCGGGACTCAACCGCAGTCAAGATAAATATATTCAAGGCCTCATATCATACGTTACACCAATAAAATGTTCTTCATACTTTTAAAATGCAAGAGTTGCTGAAAACTGCTCAGTAATTTTTTCAAAACGTAAACATCCTCTCAAAATAAAAATAATGGGCTTTTCAAGTTTAGAGTGAGATTACTGACTTGTTCACTTAGTTCACATTTTTGATGATGAAAATTTAACTTTGAGGCCCAGATCTGTTCAATGTCAGGTGCTTTATATATATACATATATTCTGCTACATAGCTTTGTACCTGCCCTGCAAACATCATAATTAGCCCCGCCATAAAACAATGATGTTTACAGAGAAAAATAGAATAGAGAATCGTGTAGTGTGTGATGGTTACATACCAGTCGGGGATCAGACACGTTTGATATTTCAGCCGATTGTGGAACACATTTTGTTTTCATTTGTCAAATATTGGCTCATGTTTCTGCTGAGTTTGTTGTTATCGGACTTCAAGCCTGAATCGATCGTGTCTCTTCAAAAGGCTTGGATTAAACGGTTTATACAGTCTATATGGACTTTATTGCTTTTGAAATGAAGTACTAGTTATGTGTTGTAATGTATAACATCCTGAATTGCACTGATACGCCTCGTTTTACATCATCATCATCGTCTTCATTGTAATATCTGCAGATCACTTACCGTCGAGAGACGATCTCCTCAGGACTGAAGTAGCGCGTGACGCTGGCATAACGTCCGTTAACATTCAAAATTACTGCGCGGGAAGAGGCCACGTGTGAGGCATGCGCGTTAAAAACGCGGTAACTTTGCTATATTAGAGGTGCTTTTATTTAACCTGCATTTAGGCACGAACAAATTAGAGAGCATTGGAGCGTGTATCCCATGATTCATCATGAGGAGGAACTCAGGATACCTAAAATTATCGTTAAGTGTTATTTCATTTGGTAGTGAATGCAACTTGTTGCTTATTTTACTTATAAATGAATGTGTATTCTGTAATATGTTTACAATTGTCACTTAATTAGATGCACCATCATTAATATACTGTTTGGTGTGCTACTGAACACTTTTACAAATGTAGTTATTGATGAAAATTTCAATGTGTAAATAAATCTCTGTAAAAACATTAGAATGCTTCAGTGCTCTAAAAACTGAACATGTTTGCTCCTGGTTTGGAATCTGACTTCAGATAGTGGAACATTCACCTGTGAAGTATACTAAGTTTACTAAATATACTAAGTTCTGAAAAAACAGAGGTGTTAATTATCGGACCTAAAACCCCCAGATGTAATAATCTAGAACACTGTCTAACACTTG
>JAUCMR010000091.1:16441120-16451829 GCA_032357425.1 Enteromius argenteus | reverse complement strand
TATATAGCGCTTTTAACAATACAGATCGTAGCAAAGCACTGAACATTATCAAATAGGAGAACAGAGTGATGGTAATGATGGTAATACTATTTATTTATCAAATACAGAGACGGTCTCTGTAGTCAAAACCACGATGATCACTTGAATGGATAGATGCTTGTGTAGTAAAGATATATATATATGACATGCACCGAATCAGTACAGTACTCAGTTTTAATGTGGTAACGCCTGTAGTATTGGCTGTACCTGGTGTGTGTTCGAGGAGGGCGAGGTGAACGGGTCGACCCAGGAACAGATGAAGGTCGTAGAGGAAAGGCACTTCATCAGGACACACCAGACTGAAGGCAGTTCCTCCTCTGCCGGCACGAGCCACACGACCTGAAACACAGAGACACGGGTCAGAGCTGGTCCTCAGAGCGCTGGACAGCGGTCAGTCTGATCCCATACACACCGACTCTGTGCAGGAACAGCTTGGGTTTGGATGGGAAGTTATAGTTGATGACGTTGTCCAGCAGCGGGATGTCAATGCCACGGGCCGCCACGTCCGTCACCAGCAGCACCATGGCCTTGCGGTGCACAAAGCGGCCGATGTTGATCTTACGAGCCGTCTGGTCCAGAGCGCTGTAGATGTAGGCGCACTCGATGCCCTCGACCGTCAGGAGCTGCACAAACACAACAGATGAACAACCAGCTGAGCCGTCCTGTTTTATTTTCCTCCAGCTGTGCTCCATTTTCTGGGCTAAAGAGAGCGTGCTTGTTATACCACGGTGTCAGACTGTTTTCCTTAATCTTTCTAAATTTTCCTCAAGCATAAAGGGCCAACTGTATTCATTGCTATACATTATAGTCCTTCACATCCGCTATGATCTCAAAACTCTGTCCATTTGATAATCCTTTGTACTGCAATTGATTTTAATAATACGATCAAACCCAGCTGTGAGTGGCAGACAATATTTCCCTGTTTAATACCGTAAAGCAGTTTTGACACAATCTGCATTGTAAAAAGCGCTATATAACTAAAGGTGACTTGACTTGTTTGCTCTCAGCACTTAAAGGTTTTCCAGAGCATCTGCACCTCTTTGAGATACTCCACGTGATGTTTGGTGGCTACGAACACCACCGTCTGTTCCTGCGGCTTCACCACATTTCTCAGCAGATGCAGAAGAAGAGCCGGTTTATCATCCAACCGCAGGTGGAAAAATGAAAGCTGGAGGAGAAAAGGGAGAAAAAATAGCATTAACTTCATTAAAAGTAACAGTAAATACAAATATAATGCTGCAAAAGGTTTCTTTTTCAAATAAATGTTGATCTTTTGAACTTTCCATTTATCTGAGAATCCTGAAAAAAACGTATGACAGTTTCCACACAAACACTGAGCAGCTCAACTGTGTTCAACACTGATAATAATCAGAAATGTGTGTTGAGCAGTAAATCAGTATATTATTATGATATCTGAAGATCATGTGACACTGCAGACTGGAGTAATGATGCTGAAAATCACAGAAATACATTACAGTTTAGAGGATTTTCACATAGAAAACAGCTGTTTGAAACTGAAACTGTTTTACTGTATGTTTGTTTACATAAATCCAGCCTTGGTGAGCAAAAGAAACTTTATTTATATTAAAAAAAAAAAAAAAAAACTTTAAATAGGATGGCCATACGTCCTCTTTTTCAGGCTAGATTTTCTAATTTGTCTAAAATGTTTGGGTTTTGGCTTTTCTTTTCTTATTGACAATCTCCACACATTGTATATGTATTTGCATCACTTTGCCTGTTGTAATGTAATTGGTACTTTTCAGTCATTACCTTCAACAAGTATGAAAATATGAAAACAATCCCAAAACGCAGACCCAAACTTTTAAACTGTAGAGTAAACAGACACTTGTAATGGTTTAATGCATGCTGTCAGTCTTATGATTCATCAGTGCACACTTTCAGAATATTTAATAGAAGCTCCACTTCTGCAGCAGCTGATGTCATCAATCCCTGTTTATCTAGACACGTTTCACCAACCTGTCCATTTGCTAGGAATAAAATCAGGATCTCGTCTAGATCGTGAACTCTACCTTCAGCTGGCTGCTCAGTTTGGTGTCCACATCCAGACGAATGAGCACCGGCTCGGTGAGGCCTGTTGCAGAAAACACAAGGATCAAACTCTAAGAGGAGCTCTCACAGACACCTGTGACGTCCCATGAGGAGATATAAGACACGTATTAACATCTAGGCTGTGATTACCAGCTCTGGCGAACTCCACGATCATTTTGGGCAGTGTGGCAGAGAACAGCAGCGTCTGCCTCGTGTCTGGAAGACGTCTGATGATCTCCTGAAGCTGCTCCGCAAAACCCATTTCAAACAGCCTGGAGAAGCAGAACACATATGAACTCTATTCTTGTGTAAACATCCAACCATAAATATCAAAACTTCATTTTTGATTAGTAATATGCATTGCTAACAACTTTAAAGGAGATTTTCTCAATATTTAGATATTTTTGCTCCCTCAGATTCCAGATTTTCTAATACTGTCCTATCCTAACAAACCAGACATCAATGTGAAGACAGACTGACCTGTCAGCTTCATCAAACACCACGTACTCCACGTTCTGCAGCTTCAGGTTCATCTCCTGGATGACGTGCATCAGACGACCAGGAGTACCGATGATGCTGGAGACAATAAGAGAAGGTCACACAAGATACAGGCATTTTTACTTTCTCAAAAAAAACCTCACTCTGTATTATTTATAAGCCTTTAAAAAAATGGGGACCAGGGGTAATGTCCTCATAAGTCACCTTCTCCTACGTCATTCATACCCATGTCATTATACACACACACACACACACACACACGAAGTCTTGATTGTCAACTCACATGTCTGGATTCTCGTGAAGAGCAGCGAACTGGTCATCCATGCTAACACACAGAAACGACACACAGATGGTGATGAAACACAACAGAGTTCAACTGATTCCAGTCACTTTATTTAGACACAGCTCTGACTCAAACTTCATCAGATATGAGCCGACTCACCTGTCTCCACCGAGAACGAGCGCTGTTTTCAGGCGGGTGAACTTCCCAAGCTGAAACACACACACATTAACTATTCATTCACTTTACAGGGACATAAATATAAATGCAGTTAAATACAAGTACAAAACATGGACCAGTGGCATACAGCAGGTCTTCACAATATCAAGCATATCAAGCAACTGTTATGGGTATAAATAACATCTCTGTTATATTTAGTGATTGCCTAAACTAGTCGTTCAGCTTTGTCTTAGTTATCGAAGCCCTCTTAACCAATGTGCAAACTGAAATGTGCTTTTAACATACTATCACTGTATTAAAACACATCTCTTTCATACATTCAAGTGTTTAAGTGGTATCTGAATACTTTATCAATACATTTAGCTCATATTCACGGTGTCTACTGAAGTACTAAAGAATAACTTGTAGCACAAAATTAGTGTGAAACCACAGCACTTGAAGTACATCATGTGCTCTTTTTTCTGCTCTGTTGTGGTGTGTTATGTTCATTTCTCTGTAAGGAATTAAAGATGTATATGTCAGTGTGTCAGGGATCTGTTCTGTGAGGAAAACACACACACACTCTGAGTGAACTCTGACCTCTTTGGTGAACTTCATGGTCTGCAGGGCGAGTTCTCTGGTGGGTGTGAGGACCAGGGCCCGGGCCCCTGTCTGCGCCTGCGGGGCCTTCAGCTTCTCAAACATGGGCACGAGGAACGCCGCCGTCTTCCCGCTGCCGGTCCGGGCCATGGCCACCACATCCTTCCCGTCCAGAATCACCGGGATCGTCTGAGAGCCGCAGAAACAACAAACATCTTCAGCAGCTCTCAGGAGAAAAGCTTATTAACTAAAGAGAAGCTGGGCTTCATGAGCTTCTACTGAGATTAACATTAGAAAATGAAGAACGTAAATTACTACTAGAGTTTTACAGAAGCAATGTAGACTATTTCATATACACTTGCTAGACTTCTTTCATAATTACTAGACACTATTTTCCTTCTTACACCATTTCATTCGCATAATTATTAGATGCTTTTTCATAAACACACTTCCTAGGAACTTTTTCGTATAAATACTTATTAGACTTTTCTTTTTAGATATGCACTTAATGTTTCATACGAACATTTACTAGATGCTTTCTCTCGTAAATAAACTTCCTAGACACTTTTCTCTTGCCATTAGAGCAAACGTGAACACAGAAGTGATATTAGTTTGTGTTCAAGCACAGAGTCATCAGCACATTACCTTCCTCTGGATGGGTGTGGGAACTTTATAGCCCTTCTTCATGACTCCTTTATACACGGGGTAGCTGAGACCTGAGAGAATCAGAGAACACACAGACTCAGGACACAGATCCAGAGAGCGGTCAGCTGAGGTCATTCAGACGGCTCACCCATGGACTGAAAGCCGCCAGACTTCTTCTTCTTCTTGTTCTGGGCTCGGACGAGCTCTCTGGTGTCCAGCTCCACGTCTGAAACACACTCGGACGAAGCCGGGAACCGAGGCAGTCTTCTGCTGGACTGGACACACAAACACACTCCGCCGGTCATCATCACACATTACTAGAAACTACCTTTACTGGCCACTTCTTCGCATCAGTGCTATCATCCCTGAATAAATCACACAAGTTAATTAATGATAAGTTATAAAAAACCATTTTTATCTGACACTAACAAAACATCATAGACATGATCTCACAAAAATACAGTGCTTCATACACACCCGGTCCAAACTGACCCGAACATGAAATGCATGCTTATATCTCTTTAAAATATAATAAAAGAGTTTTGCTTCCTTCCTAAAGTTATGCATTTTTGTAGAAATTGTGAATCTCTTTTGGGTCAAAATGGCACTGATCAGAGTTTATTTTTAAACAAAAGAACACACTTTAATCTGAATTAAAACGCTAACAGGTACACATTTAGAACGGAAACCGGATCGAGTGTGAACGCGCATCTGTCTCATGCATTAATGTTTATTAACTGTTTATTAACTGAACTTAATGTAACAGGGCTGAAAATGAACTGTGCTTTAATATAGTGAGGAGAGAGGTATTAACACGACACCTGCTGCTATCAGATGCTCGTGTTTACACACATGAAGCGATAATGAAGAGCAAAGCTTGAAGATTGACTCACCGTGTCCTGGTCATCTTTGACTTGTGTGGTCACTTCAAACTCTTCATCATCAGACTGGAGCTCGTGATCCCTCTTCTTCCTCCTCAGCAGTCTCTTCTTCCTCTGCGCCATCGCTAAAAAACCCCGCTGCTGTCGGTATTTAATCGAAGAAAGCAAGCGCTCCGTGAAATGAAAACACCGGAGACGTTTGGAAACACGTGTGAAGACGTTCCTGCGCACAGAGATGACGTCAGAGAGCGAGGCGCTGCTGCGGTTCACTGCTCTGCCGCACGGTGGCGCCACAAGGTGCTGGGCGTCCGGTCAGAGGAGAACTGGCCCCAACTAAGTCTGGTTCTCCCAAGGTTTTTTTCTCCATTCTCTTGGATGGGGTTTTGGTTCCTTCCCGCTGTCTCCTCTGGCTTGCTTAGTTGGGGACACCTGATTTCCAGTGATTATTATAAATAAAAGTGATTGATTGATTGATTGATTGTCTTCAAACCATTAATTCTGAAGAGAAATGTGTTTAATCTGCTAATGAAGCGCTAATCATCAGAACTGACCCCCTTCAAAGAGACAAGAGAGAGAAAAACAGATGACAGCACATGATGAAACAGGTGTTTTCTATGAATGAAGCAGCACAGAGTCTGATAATCAATAGTCTCTCAGCCAGTGTTTCTGGAGCTCTGTAAATGTTTAGAGCCGTGGCTTGCAGCTCAAATCCTTGGCCTCGCTCCCGGTATATGATTAAACAGAAAACACCAGTCCTTCGCCAGATTTGGAAACACATCAGGAGATTGTTCTCATCTCGCTCCTGTGCACCGGACTGACCTGCGCTCATGACAGAGTCCTGACCTTAGCGTGTGGCTTTCAGCTTGAACACAGATCGGCCGTAATCTCCCGTCCACGTCTATTACTCTCACCAAGCTGCTGTTTATGATAAAGCTTCCAAACACTTTCACATCATATACATGAGCCTGGAGCACAACGCAGTCATCAGGGTTGTATATTTTGAAATTGAGATTTGGTTTGTTAGGATAATAATGAGAGAAAATCTGGAATCTAAGGGTGCAAAAAAAGAGTGATATCTTCACAGTAAGAAATGAATAAAATATCTTCATGGAACATGATCTTTACTTAATATCTTAATGATTTTTGGCATAAAAGAGAAATGTATAATTCTGACTGATACAGATATCTACAGGTATCCCTGTGCTGCTGCGCTCCAGGAACACATTTGTGTGTGACATCCTCTTCAGTCTGACAGCAGTTCATCATAAATTACAAAAAGCAGCTGATTTCTTCTGGGCTCTGACCTAATTTCATCGAATCTGGCACCAGAAACGAGTGTAAACACGGCGCTGTCTTACTTATTCTCTTTCAAGTGAGTAAACATCAGCAGCTCCATCTGAAGACCTCAGACTAACTGCTGGTGTGTAGATTCAACACCACACCATGTACAGAGGATTAGATTATATTTGGAGGATCAAGCTGCTGGTATTAGTGTGATGTGTGCAGGACCGTTGAGAAACCACACCAACTCTGATTATGGAAAAGTCTTTTCTTTCTCTGGTTCTCCAGACTCTTGCAGCATTAAGAAGTCTGTAAACAGAGCTTCAGGACTCCTCCAGACATTGAGAGAAATCAAAGATTATTGAGTGGATCGTGACACTAAGCTGTAACTGTTCATGTTTAAATATTACTCTGTCATATCTGTGTCAGATTAATAATTAATCTTCAGCTCTTAAAAGCTCAGGCCGATGGTACTGACTAAAGTTAAAACAGAGCATCCAATTACATGAGAGAGAAATCCTGGCCGTGATGTGCTGCTGTGTCTTTATTATATTTATTTGGTGGGACATTACAACACGATCTGATTCGTTTATCCATAAAAACAGCAATTAGCAATATATTTTTTACAGTGTTTGATAATAAAAGTACAGATGTTCATAGGATGTTTTTAGAAGGGTTATTATTGTTAACTAAAACCATAAAATAATATATTACAAACCCTAAACTTTGTATTGTTGTTGTTGTTGTTGTTGAATGTTGGCAATATTGCTTATTTTCATTAAAGGTTAACTAAACTAACAAAAAATAAAATAAAGGTTCATAAAAACAACAACAAAAAAAATCAAATAAAACAATAAAAATTAGGAAAACCCGACAAAATAGTTAAAATAAAACGAAACCAAAACAGAACAGCTAGTTTGTAATATAACAGTTCTTCTTCATCTGCTCACACACACAGAATCTTTTCTCCTGTCACAGCTTCTGAAAGTTGATCTCAAACAGCAGAAATACACCAAATCTATAAAACCAGGCACCTTTGACTCAATTTTCAATTTCATAAAACCCTTTTTGCAAAACACAACACACAATTCTCTCTGTAACACACACACATCTAACAGAAATTAATATTACGGCAACTGTTTGCTGTTGAGATGTTTGTGATATTTTAAATGCAGTGCTTCATTTTGCAAGAGATAAGAGGTGTTTTGCATTTTAGTGTGTGACATTCTTAGATTTGTGTTTATACAGTAGTCTGGAAAAAAGGCAATGCTTTATAAATGTGTGTAAACAGCTAAAAAAGATACGTTAATATTGTCTCAGTGATACTAAATAACACACTGTAACTGCTGTGCTATTAACTAAGATTAATAAATGCTGGAAAAGGTTGTTTGTTAAAGAGATAGTTAGTCCATGATTTACTCGCCCTCGAGGTGTACATGACTTTCTTCTTTCTGATGAATACAACTGGAGTTCAACTAAAAAATGTCCTGGCTCTTCTGAGCTGTATAATGCCAGTGAACGGACGTCTTACTCCGAGTATATCCTTAATTCCAGACAAGTGCCATGATAGATAAATCACACTTAAATGTAGATTACAATAATGCCGTTATTACAACTTCATGTATCTGTAGCTGTTTCCAGCAGCTCTCTGTTTAGGTGTCATTCTGTATTATGTTTATTACTTTTAAATTCTTACGCTTAAATTGAAATACTCTAGTGCATAGTTTTTACACATATGGTTATGTTTACTTCTCAACAGTTAAAATGAAAGCACTCTATTAAGTTAAATATGTTAAATATGTCCTGTACCTATAAATTATTCAAAAGTATAATTTATTATCACTAAATTAACCATTTATAGCAGCAAAACTGTGATTATGGGTTAAATCAGGTAAATGGCTCTTTACGGTTATCATTTTTTACACTGTGTTCATCAGGTGAAGTGTTCAGCACTAATCTGATCTGACTGGCATTTCATTCTGTCTCTGTATAGTTGGTCTGTTTTCTCTGCACGTGCAGAAGTGGACAATAGATGTGAGCTTTCATCAGAGGCTTTGAACCTGACACGGACAATCCTCAGTCTGCAGTCCATTTTGATTTCACTAAGTGATTACTGTGAATCACGTTCCAGATCGCTTCCACAAAATCAGCTTTGCATCAGAAAAGAGCAGCGCTGCAAGAGAAGACGGGTCATTTAGCTGTGAAACCACAGAGAGTCAAACTTCTGGAGAAATCTGACAGTGCTGGCAAAAGACCAGAATAAACCAGCAAAAGAACCAGCTTCAAGCAGCATCCTAGCTTCAAAACCTACCTAACCAGCATATGCGTTTTTTTCAGCAGAGCTACTCTTCCAAATAAAGCCTGCAAAAGAGCAACCCGTTTCTGATTCCCCAAAGACTATTACAGTGAATAGATCCTTACAGAACCAGCTTCTTCTTAGTGTGACAAACATTTAATGACGTGTAGAAGTTTTGTGCAATGTAAACGTAAAGGTTCATCAATGCAGATGAAGACCTTTCTTACACTATTTAATAATTCAATAGTTACGCTGTAAGAATGCACTTCTGTATGTTGTTGTGTGTATTTTTGCGACTTTCAAGCCCCCTCATAAATGTACTACTGTCGTAAATACAGTCAATCGCTGTACATTTGCTGCTGCCGTAAAGTCAACCGCGCTTTTCGTGGTATTTCGCACCCGCTCATCAAGTAAAACACTCTAAGAACAGACACTGTACAATCAGAATAATTTGAAACTGATATTTTAAGGTAAAAATGACATAGAGTAGCTTTAACGTTTAACTTTGTGTTTCTATTTGGTGTACAGTTTAGATGCTGAAATTGCCATGATACTCTAAGGCTATACGTCTGTATCATCTACACGCAACAACTGTATATTACATACACATTTCTGCGTATGAATAGCACGCAAAACACAAAAGTTCCGAGTTTGATACACATTTTCCTGAGGCCGGACTGAGAATCAGTGACCCGGTTAGAAGAAGCTAAAGCCCTGCTATCTGAAATATGTCGTGAGTTGTGTAAATATATCTCTCAATATCAGAGAGAGACCATATGTCGCGCTGGTGAGCGGAGGCTTACAGCAAAGCTGCCTTATCCACAGCATTACAGACTCTAAGAAAGGATTTACTTTATAATTCTTGATTAGATAGAATGTCTCTGCTAAACGAAAGTAGAAAGAACACACACACACACACACACATTAGTGTGATCATCATCAGCCTCTGATCTCTCACACACACACACACACACACACACACAGCAGAGAGAGAGAGCAGGAGGAAGGCGCTCTCCTCCTCCAGACGCGTCTCCAGGCGTGCAGACGGCTGCAGGAGGAGATGCTGTCTCCTGAGGAGTCTTGAGACGCGCTGGAGATCTCAGATGCGCTCGGAGCTCTGTACAGAAGACAGACGGACACTGATGACTTCACACGCGCTGCTGCTCTACGGGCTCGGACTCACTTTATCTGCACTGCTCTACACACAGGGTGAGTGTGTGTGTGTGTGTGTGGTATTTATCATGTTATAAGGATCAAACGCCTCCACAAGGATAGTAATACCAGTAATATCAGGACATGTGAAAACAAGCTGAATGATAGAGAATGGAGTTTTTTGAAAATAGCAGAAAGTTTCCTGTGATGGGTAGGTTTAGGTGCAGGGCAATACCACATACAGTCCGTACAGTATCAACACCATTACCGTAATGACTCCATAGAATATGGAAACACAGTGTGTGTGTGTGTGTGTAATGTTCAGAAGTGAGCTGAATCTGACCAAACCTTGCTTCAGGGACAATTAGACACTTGGAAAAATGATTCATGAGCATAAACCTAAAAACTGTACTCCTTCATTCTTTTTTCTTTTCTTTTTTTAAAATGCAAACGTTTTCCTTTAGAGGTTGAATTGGGATCATAATTAGCTAATAAGTCTATCTCTTCATTTACAGCTAGATTATAATGAGTGTGTGCTCAAAAATGGTCACATTAATGTGAATGGGTGAAACGGGTTCTTACTGCTGTATAACACTGTAAAAAACATATATCATCGTTTTGATTACAGAGACCGTCTCTGCATTTGATAAATAAATAGTTTAATCTGGTCAATATACATTACCATCACTCTGTTCTTCTATCTGATAATGTTCAGTGCTTTGCTACAATCTGTATTGTTAAAAGAGCTATAGAAATAAAAGTGATTGATTGATTGATTGACTGAAAAAATAGCAGGTGATGATTTAGTATTTCACACCTAATGTATAAA
>JAUCMR010000091.1:16352822-16364040 GCA_032357425.1 Enteromius argenteus | reverse complement strand
CGAGTCTAAAGTCATCAAATTCATGACTCGAGTCTGACTCGAGTCCAAGTCACATGACTCGAGTCCACACCTCTGGCACATACTGAAGGTAGATGAGGTTCAATGATTATTCAATGGTTCATAAGATTCTCCTCTCTGACCGTGCAAACAAGATCTTTCAGGTCAAAGCAAACGATCTGTACTGGCCTAAAACTTGTGTGTGTGTGTTGAAATCTCAAGTGTGAGTTTGAAGCATTTTGGGCACCGTGCAATGATGGGCATCAGGCCAGTTCATCCAAATGGAGAAAATACATGAGTATTGGTCTCAAGTAGAAGCTCCATTGTACAGAGCAGTGAAGCAGATGAGACAAAGTACAGGAAATGTACAGAATAGATTTGTCTCTGTGATGAAATGCACTTAAACAGAGGATTTCTCTCAGAGTTTAATAGCTGCACAAACGTACAGTCAAGCTATCATCAATACAGCACGACTAATAGCCGCTTCTATGTATTAGCCATACAAATATCTAGCGGCTATACAAACTTGGTTTACAAAAAGTAGGTGATGAGTCATTGTGGTTGCTGGGCGGCTCCTCCTGAGATGATGTCACTCTTCTGTGAGCGTTTCATTGGTGGAGTCTGTAGGGGTGGGCGTGGTTAGACAGGTGCAGCAGCTTCAGCAGAAGGTCTTGGCTGCTGGAGGTCGCTCCGTCAGCGTCTCCATCCACACACGACTGATCCATACTGCAGCCCTCTGAGTTACACACAAACATCACAGTTAGCTCCATACACATAAAAGTCAAAATCCCATTCATCTTCTCAATAGATTCATTTATTCACTTAACAGGTCAATTGTTCAATAATATCCCGTGTGTTGTTAAGATAGGGTATGAAATCACTTGTTTTCTATATTCATGTTGCCATTTTTGCCCAATTATAAAAAAGAGGTTTTCTTTTTTTATTGCCTTTTAGTGTCAAATTACAATCATGTTTTGATTTCTTTGAATGATAATAACAACTATGATTACAAATATACATTTCAGCAAATAAAAAATGATACTTAAGTAAAAACTTGAGTGAAAGTGAAAAAGTACATCTTTAAATTGTATTTAAGCATTAAAAACGTAGATGTAACAGCATAAAAAAACTTATTTTAATCATCCTCTTGAAGCATAATCAATTACACTGCAAAAAAACCTCAATATGCTTCTTCAAGTCTGATTATCATAGACATTTCCATGATGAAAGTGCATGCTTGACATACAGAAACAAACATTGTTTCTCACACATCAGCCATGCATAATTTCTGTATGTAAGAAAACAATCTGCAAACATTTGTTAAAAAAGTTCTAATAAAATTGTAAGAGGTAAAAAGTACAGTTTTTTCCTCAGAAAAGTAATCAAGTATAATATGTGACCCTGGACCATAAAACAATCTCTTTTTTTTATGCCAAAAATCATTAGGATATTAAGTAAAGATTATGTTCCATGAAGATATTTTGTAAATTTTGTAACCTATGCATTACTAAAAAACTTCATTTGAACAACTTTAAAGGTGATTTTCTCAATATTTCGATTTTTCTGCTCCCTCAGATTCCAGATTTTCTAATAGTTGTATCTCAGACAGATATTGTCCGATCCTAACAAACCAGACATCAGTGGAGAGATGATTTATTTAGCTATAGATGATGGATGAATCTCAATTTCAAAAAACTGACCCTTATGGTTTTGTGCTCCAGGGTCTCATATCAAGTTTAAATTGCACTAGAGTAAAATACAAATCCCCCGAAATTATACTTCAGTACAGCCATTAAGTAAAATGACTTATTATTTAAAATATGACATGAGTAAAGCTGACCTGAGTCACAGCAGACCCCGGGAGCAGCGCAGCGCCCCTCGTAACCGCACGCTTTTCCAGACGCTTCACATGGAGAAGGAAGAAAGTCTTCCTCCAGACAGCGGAGTGTTTCTGGAGAGCCGACCAGGCAGCCGATGCCTTCACCGCAGCAGATACTGGGACCAAAACACCGGCCACGATCGCCAGGACCACATGACATGCACTGCACAAAACAAGCAGATTACAGCTCAGTGGTTCAGTTTAAGGTCAGGAAGTGTATAAACGCACCTGTCGAGATGGCCAGTCCTGCACGGCTCGTTTTCCTCCGATGGGGCAGTTAGAGATGTAACAGGCCGAACAAACGGACAGCAGACACAGCAGACCGACCACTGAGAGAAGACCTCCAGACATATCTGTGCCACAGACACAAACATAACACACAGACTCTAATAATACAGTACTCTAAATAAAGATGCTGTACTTACTTTACAGAGGCTGAAACCGAGAGCTGGTGAAGCGATTGAGCTTTTAAGCAACGATGTTCATTTGTACGCTGTGAGGAGACTGTTTTTATACCTCTTTGCTGCGTGATTTTATCACCTTATTACCTGTTAGCTACAATCAAGGAGTCTAAATGATAATGATGTGACCTGATTAGGTCAGTGGACTGGTCACTACAATGTCCAGTAACAGGGATGTGGCTCATTAACGGCCCGTGATGTGGCATAACATCAGACAGGTGAATTAACTCAGGACTATTCATTGTAGTGCTTTCTAAAATTTCACGCTTGAAAAAGTTTCTGAAACTGGGGTTTCGCTCCGAACCATTTTGGTTCCCAAACAACTTTTCAGTGAACAGCTCTTTAAATAACCATGTTTTCTTATTGTGGAGGACATTTTAATAATCTAAAGAACGTTTTCAAGTCTAAAGAACCTTTGGTGCAACAGAAGTTTCCACTTTGCACCGGAGACAAAGGACAACATAAAGTTATTTCTCACTTTTTAATCTAAAAACATAAAACATTCAGTGTGCAAAAACATTGGTCATTGCTGAGTTCCAATTATATGAAGTGTAATGTCAAAGTTGATCAGATGAACCCCCAAACTATTAGTCTTGCTGTGTAAAAGTTATTTGATTCTACCATCAAAGCTCACTGGCTGATATTGGACACAGGTGTCCCCCAGGGCTCGGTCCTGGGACCTCTGCTATTTATACAAAACACCCTTGACTGTTTCACAAGGCATCTAAACAAACCTGTCATCAAAGTGACTGATAATTGTTGAGACTCCTGTGCATATAAAGCCTGTAAAAAACATATTCTGTCATATGTTCTGCAATGTGTCTATTATCAGACGAATGACAATAAACACTAAATTAGACAATAATTCACCTGCCATGTTCCTGAAAACATGACGTGTTTAGATGTAACTCGTGGCAGAGACTCAAAGGAATAATGAATGCTGAAGTGATTAGCCTGTAGAGTCACACATTAATAACAGAACTGTCACAATGAACACGTCCTCCCTGCTTTTTATTCATTCATCTCTGATTAGCCTTTAATAGGCCACATATCCCTTTGATTTAATCTAATTATAGAATTATTGCCCCGGGTCAACATAGGCAGCCACATGCTGCTTTTACCACACTGAACCAGCTGCACAGTTATTGGTTCATTTGAATGGAGGAAATATAGCAGCTGAACATAGTTTGGACACGATGGATCGTGACCAAATGTTTTATATTAATACACAAGACATTTTTTTGGCAATGCTAATGAAATTGATCTCCAACTGGATTTCTGTATTTATAGCATTACTATTCACGAACACATATTTCCTTAAAATAGGTACAAACACTTTTAATACAAAAGTACTTAACACTGTTATTAATAAATTAATTAATACAGTTTACATTTATTTTGCAAATAAATTGCATTGCAAAGTGCATATATATATATATATATATGTGTGTGTGTGTGTGTTCAATTTTATTATTAAAAAATAGATTTAAAAATTATATTTAATATTATAATCATATTTGGATGTTTATGTATCAAACTAAATAATAAAACTGAGCATATATTCCTTAGAATGAGTTTGGGATGATGTGTTTGAAAATAATCAGTATTTTATCTGGTCTGGACTGGTGATGATTATGGTGCTGAAATGATATATATTTCCTCTTTAATACTTCAGTTAGAGTTCCTTTATGTTTTGTTATGACTCTTAATCAGTGTTGGATACTAGTTACATGTAACAGAAATGTAAAAGTGCAAAATGAATGTAACTGTAATCAGCAGGTACTGAGAAAAAAACTGTGTCATTCAATGCAAATTCCTTTATTAATTAAATTAGTTACGGAAATGTTACCGATTACAAATCTGATTATTTTCACACACACACATTTGATTTATTTTTTCTAACTTGCATTGACCGCTTATGAGAAAGTTTCATGAATTTAAGGCATGCTTATTTTTTTTTATTTGAGTTTATGTATATGCTTTATTTTTAAGATAAACATTTTTCAAATGCAGTGTTTCCTGTCATAGCTATTTGACCTCAGAAAAAGGTGCTAAAGTCTGATTTTGTAGTGGCTGTGATTTAAAGTTATTATTTTAATAATCTTCACTCAAGTGATGAAGTATTTTGAGAGTCTGACCGTATGAGTGTGGAGTAGTGTAAGGCTAACCCTGGAGACAGGAACCTGTTTGGGAACCCCTGCCTTTAGAAAAGTAGGGCTAATCAGTGACAGTACTTCAAAGTAATTAAAATAAGTACATTGCTTATTACATTTTAAATAGAGTTACTTGTAAACTGATTCCATTTCTAGAGTAACCTTCCCAACACTGCTCTTAATTCCTCATCACACACTGTTAGTATGTCGTGCATTATTTGACATTCATTCATTCATCTATTTAGTGCTCTAGTCGGTCTCCACCCTTGTCTTCTTTATTATCTGCTTCAGGTTTCAGCTCCACCTGCTCGGTGAGCGCGAGTCCGTGTCTCCACACCTCTCGAGTCCCCTACCTAGTGCACCACAGGGAGCGCGCGTGCAGTGATGTGGTGCTGTCTGTGTAGGGGATCAGGTGCTGTCTGTGTAGGGGATCAGGTGCTGTCTGTGTAGGGGATCAGGTGCTGTCTGTGTAGGGGATCTGGTGCTGTCTGTGTAGGGCGCGGAGCGGGATTAGAGACACGGCCGGGAGGTGAGTCTGGAGCTTCATCATGGCGGCGGAGTTTCGCTCTCTCTGGCGCAGAAATACCGTCAACAGTCACGAATGAGCTCAGAATACCGCACTAAACGGCTTCGGAACGATTTTAAAGCAGCTCGCGTTCAGACTCGTTATTCTCTGAAGGATTATATTTGGTGTCATCGCGAGAGTCGATGGATGTACATTAACTCCGTGATTTCTCTCTTGTACATCAGCTGTTTCTGGTTTGAAGGATATGTGAGGTGGAAATGTGCTTCAGGTAAATCTCGTTTCCTGTGGTTCTCGCTGTTTTTGTCTTTATTCAGGTGTTTATTCGGGTGTTGTCGTCTGATCTCTGACAGTCAGCTGATACTCGCTCGTTCTGCAGATTTAAAGGAAACGCATACATATAAAACATTACATCATCATTTCATTAAAATAACCACGCTATTAAAAACATGTGGTTATATCGCAGTAGCTATCATGTTTGTTTGCGAATCAAAAACATGCATCCTCTCGTTTCGTATTTAATAAACTCAAATATGGTGGTGTTCAGAGTGTTGATGCTTGTGTAAATATTATAAACTAGTGTACTGATATGTTTGGGATTAGTGATGATTTAGCATGCTTTGCTTTGTTGTTTGTGTTCTTTTGTTGTTGCTGAGCTTTAATCTGACCTCAATATCAGTGACACACACTGCACTCATATTCTCCTAGCAGACATGCACTTATTTACAAAATATTCATGATTTTATGAACACATATCAGCCACAAATTTTGCACAATAGACTGAGAGCACAGCTGCTTCATAGATGCTTTTTAGGGTTAAATAAATGATTAACAAACATTTGGTTACTTGGGAAAACAAAACAAAACAAAAAAGTAATAATAATAATAATATATATATATATATATATATATATATATATATGTGTGTGTGTGTTTTGTTTTTTGTTTTCCCAAGTAACCAAAATGTTTGTTAATAAATTTAGTAAGTAAATATTCAAAAAACAAGCCAAACTTATTTATTGAGCATGTTTATTATTTTAAACTTTATTTTTAGCTAGTTACAAAAGTGGCATTTCCCATTTTATTTAAGTGTATTTTAATGTAAATAACTTAACTAATAAAAAAAAAGTATATATATATATATGAAACCTAATAAAAATGACAAAAACCCACCAAAAATACCATAATTAAAATCTAAAAATAAAAATGAATTTAATATGAATAGAAAGTGTTGTGTCTTGTGATCTGCAGTCAGGAGCCTCCTGTATCTCTGAAGCAGTGTTGCAGGTGTTTTGTTTGCAGTGTGTCATCTGATCAGTCACTCCCAAACACACACGTTTGAGTAACCAAATGCATCAGGGCCTTGTTTAGACATCACAGGTAATGCTAGCGAGTCCCTTTCGTTCTCAAGTATCTTGTGTTGTAGTATTTTAACATAATTTAATTTACATTATCATTCTACTGCGTGTTATCAGACACCGTCTGACTAACCTGACCCAGGAGACGCTCACATATTGAGTAAGTGGCGGTTATGATAGTGTAAAGAATGTGATAGTGACTCGTTTACGCAACACTGAGGGCAACGGGATAGGGTTGTCCATTGTAGTGTCCTTTACACAATGCAGCGAAGGCGGTGTGTTGCAGTGCATTTGCTGCAGGACATGTGCTGGATTCCTGACATGTGTAGAATTACTGAGAGCTTCAGCTGCTGTTCTTCACTGGCTTCATTCGCTAGAAAAGAGCTGTTTCTTAGTCTTACAGAAATGCAAACTTGAGATTGCATGGGAAAAAACTCGAATTACGGGAAAAAACTCTGAAATGTGAGAGATAAACTCAGAATTAATAGAAGTAAACTCAGAATTGCAAGAAAAAAACTTTTTTATTTGTTAGATATAAACTGAGAATTGCAAGAAAAGACTCTTTTGTGAGATATGAATTCAGAATTGTGAAAAATAACCTCTGAATTGCAACATATAAACTCAGAATCAATATAAATAAACTTATAAATGTGTGAGATAAACTCAGAATTACAAGAAAAGACTGAATTGGAACAAAAACTCTGATATAACATACTCATATAATTGTGTTATATAAACTCTGAATTGTGAGAAGAAAAAAAAAGGGAAAAGTTACTCTCAAATTATGTTGGATATAAAGAGCTTGTTAAGTTGGAACAAGGCTTTTCTGTTTTACCCAGCTGTATGCCATTAATGAATAGCTGTGCATTATTATTATTATTATTATAATGAATGAAGTGTTTTTTATGTTATACTGTTTTTAATACAATTATATTTTAGTCCCTTCAAATCCTAAATTTTTGGTTGGATGGTTTCTTCCGTGCAGGTAGCTTTCATTTGCGGTGTTCCTCAGGGCTCCGTCAGCGGCCCGTCCGCATTCAACATGTCCTCCACAGCCGTCCCCAAACCTTCTCCTGCGCTCTCAGCCCTGGACAATCTCTCCATATCTTCTCTGCTGTCTGGAGACCTGGAGGAGGACGGAGAGAGAGCAGACGAGGATCTGGCTGACCTGGAGGTGAACCCCTACGATGGGCTGCCGTATTCCTCGCGCTACTACAGCCTCCTGGAGGAGCGGAAGCAGCTGCCCGTGTGGAGTCTGAGGCCCAGTCTGCTGGAGCACATGGAGTCACACAGCATGATTGTCCTGAGTGCTGACGGAGGAACCGGGAAGAGCACCCAGGTCCTTAAGTACATTACAAACACTCACTGCTTCACCCTCCTGAGCTGGTGATCGTTCACAGGTGTAGCAGAACTGTAACATGAAAGCAATACTTTTCACAAAAATGAATATTCTGTCATCATTTAGCCTTCCACCAACTTGAGATTCTTTCTTCTGTTGAACACAAAAGAAGATATTATAAAAATAATATTGCCAGTATCCGTTGACTTCCATATACTGAAAAAAATAGTCCAGCAAATGTTTGGCTGCTGACGTTCTTCAAAACATTTGTTCTTGCGTTCAACAGTATAAAGAAACAGGTTTGGAACTACATGAGATTGAATAAATGATGACAGAATATTCATTTTTGGGTGAACTATCCCTTGAAGTTCAGTGTGTATTTGCAATGACCTCTAAGTATGATAGTTACAGTGTTTTACTTCAACGCTACATTAATATAGTTATTACTCTCAAATTACACTGTTGATAAAGATACAGGCTAACTGTTATTGAACCAACAGTTAGTCAATAAAAAGACAGCGTCTGTCTCATGCTGTTGATCGCTACTGTCTCTCAGTCTGTAAAAGCAAAGAAAATAACATGATTTTGCAATAAAGCACTGGAAGCCTGTAGTCACGGCTAAAGGTTGCTTTCAGGCACGACACACAGAGCAGTGACTGTTTTATTGCTTTTATAACACAGTTACTATGTAATAAATATGAAGGATCATGTGACACTGAAGATGTGTTTTTTTTTAGTCTGTAGTGGATTCAGTGTGCGGCCAGCTGCCTTCTTGTTTGTTTTGAAATTATGATAATATTTCACAATATTTCTGTTTTTACTGTTTGTGGTTAAAAAAATGCAGCCTTTGTGAGCACAAGAGACTTCTTTCAGAAAAATAACAAAAAACCCTTTTCTTTAGAATTGGCAAGCTATCTAACACAAATACAGGCTGCATGTTTCTGCTAGTGAACCCTCCACTATAGCTGGCCTGATTGTTTACTGTCAGCATAACTCTCATGATCTGCTGTGGTGATGGACAGAAGAGTTTTACACCCCAAACATTCCTTTAGGATGAGGGCTTGAAACCAGAAGGCTGCATGTTAACTTCCTATTCTATTCTGCATTGCCATTTCTATTCATTTCTGCTTTGTCCTGTTCTGTTCTGTTTTATTCGGCGTTGTCCAATTCTATTCTGTTCTGCTTTGTTCTGCATTGTCACATTCTATTCTTTGTTGTCCCATTCTATTCTCTTATGCTTTGTTCTGTTCTGTTCTGTTTTATTCTGCGTTGTCCCATTCTATTCTATTCTATTCTATTCTATTCTATTCTATTCTATTCTATTCTATTCTATTCTATTCTATTCTGTGTTGTCCCATTCTGTTCTGTTCTGTTCTGTTCTGTTCTATTCTATCCGGCTTTGTCCAATTCTATTCTATTCTGTTCTGTTCTGTTCTGTGTTGTCATGTTCTATTCAGTTCTGCTTTGGCCTATTGTATTCTATTCTGCGTTGTCCCATTCTATTCTATTCTATTCTATTCTATTCTATTCTATTCTATTCTGTGTTGTCCCATTCTGTTCTGCTCTGTTCTGTTCTGTTCAGCATTGTCCTATTCTATTCTGCTCTATTCTATTCTATCTGGCTTTGTCCAATTCTATTATATTCTGTTCTGTTCTGTTCAGCATTGTCCTATTCTATTCTATTCTATTCCATTCTATCCGGCTTTGTCCTATTCTATTCTATTCTATTCTATTCTATTCTATTCTATTCCATTTCATTCTATTCTGTTCTATTCCGCTTTGTCCTGTTCTATTCTATAATGTTCTATTCTATTCCGTTCTATTCAACTTACTCCTTTTCTATTCTGTTCTATTTTGTTTTATTCAGCTTTGTCCTATCCTATCCTATCCTATCCTATCCTATCCTATCCTATCCTATCCTATCCTATTCCATTCCATTCCATTCTATTCCGCTTTGTCCTATTCTATTCTGTTGTATTTTGTTCTATTCCGTTTTGTCCTATTCTATTCTATAAGGTTCTATTTGATTCTATTCTATTCTATTATGTTCTATTCCATTCAGCTTCTGTTCTGTTCTGTTCTCCTCTCCTCAGCTCTGACGTGTCTCTGCTCTGCTCTGCAGGTTCCTCAGTGGTGTGTGGAGTACACTCTGTCTCACGAGTTCTCTCAGGGTCTGGTGTGCTGCTGTCAGCCGTATGCGGCGGCGGCCTGCGGTCTGGCTCTCAGAGTGGCCGATGAGATGGACCTGAGTCTGGGGCTGGAGGTGGGCTACAGGGTCCCTCACGAGGACGGCTGCACGCCGGACACCATCCTGCGGTATGAGTAGTCGCTCACCACTCTCCACCGCTGCTCTGCATCGTGCCGCTTTAACGGCTTAGTAATGTTTGCTCTCTGCAGGTTTGTCACAGACACTCTCCTGCTGGAGGAGATGATGTCAGACCCTCTGCTGCGGCAGTACGGGGTTCTGGTCATCGACGAGGCTCAGGAGCGTACGGTGGCCACAGATGCTCTGCTGGGACTGCTGCGTGACGTGTGCCGGCAGCGCTCCGAGCTCAGGGTGGTGCTGCTGACCACGCCTGCCGCCGCTCACGCCTTCGCCAGCTTCCTGGGAGAGAGCGTTCCTCACCTCAGCCTTCCCTCGCTAAACAACACCGCCGAGATACTGTACCGAGAGCCGCCCGCGGGACGAGACCTGGCCACAGCTTCCTGTCACATGATCCTGGATCTGCACCGCAGGGGAGAGGAAGGAGACATACTGGTGTTCCTCCCCAGTGTGCAGGTAAGAGTCAGTAAGAGGATCTGATCCTTTATCTGCTGAGGATCGTTCACACGCTTCAACAATGAACGTACTCACCCTCAGGTTACTTGAAGTAATATGTGACCCAGGTCCACAATACCAGTCAGTTCTTTTAATTGAATGAGTTAAAGGTGATATGAAAGCTGAATAAATAAGCTTTCCATTGATGTATGGTTTGTTGATTTTGATCGCATACACAACTTCTTTTTAATCTTTTTTTAGAGCTTGACTTTATAGATCTACCTTCTCTTCCCTGGTCTTTTATGTTTCATGCAAAATCTGTGATCCTGGAGCACAAAAGCAGTCATAAGTAGTAGTATGACTGAATTCATCAATTAAATAATCAATCAATCAATAAATCTGTGATTCAACCGCAGAATGATAAATCAGCTTATTATAAATAATGCATGCTTATAAATCACTTTAATGTATTAATGTACCGACTGACGGTGTTTATGTATAGTTCAGCATCATTTGAGAGAATTTTTTTCCTTGAAAATAAATGGTCATGTGTTGTACCTGATCAAAATCGAATTGAATTATGCAATACCCAGCCCTAATATAGTATATATTTCATCTTTGAGTTGCATGTTATACAACACTTTTTGTGTGTCTTTAAGTTTTCTCTCTCTCTCACACACACACACACACACACATGTCTGGTTTGCTATCCTAATGGGGTCTCTCCATAGGTGTAATGGTGTTTATACT
>JAUCMR010000091.1:16272977-16299536 GCA_032357425.1 Enteromius argenteus | reverse complement strand
TAAAATGCTATATTTTACCAATGCATTGGTGTATCATTATGAAACTTTGTATGTACCATCAAGACCATGACCTGAAACTGAAAGTACTCAAAAAGTTTTAAAACATTGCCTACTTGTGGTCAAAAGGGATAAGCCATTTTATTCCTATTATTGGAGGCTGCATCACAATGATCCTAAAATTGTTTTTATTATTCTTTGTTGCATTTGGTCTGATGCTCTGTGTCATGCTTAGCTCCTGATTTTGCCGCTGGAGTGCTTGGCCCAGTAATTGCTGCTTGCAGCTATATTTTGCAACTCTTCTAGCTCTCAAAGTAGACTGTTGGGGTAGGTTTAGGGTTAGTAGAATAAGACATATACTTGCAAAGTTCTGATAGTCAGTATGTTGTATGTTGTGGACCCCTTGAGAAAAATGTTGGACGTTATTAAGCAGATAGTCTACTAATATTCTAATGACCACTAGTTGACATATAGTTGCAAAGTTACTTACTGATAGTAGAATGTCTAAAGTGGACTATCAAAATTGTTACCAGACATTTTTTAATTGTTACAAAAAAACTTATATTTCTAAAAAATACTTTTCTTTTAAACTTTTTATTCATGATGGTATTCACAAAAAAATAAAGTAGCGTTTTCAATATTTGTAATAAGAATAAATATTCACTGAGCACTAAATCAGCATATTAGAAAGATATCTGAAGGAGCATGTGACACTGAAGATTCAGCTTTGCCATAAAAGAAACATTATATTATAAAATATATTAAAACAGACAAAAGTTATTTTCAAATGGAAATGAATTTTTACTGTATTGTTGTTTGTACTATATTTTTTGATCAGATAGATGCAGGCATGGTGAGACTTCAAAAACAAATCTTAAAGAAATGTTTTTTTAAATGTTATTTTACACCTACAACGAAGATCAAGAACCTCAACATTGAGTCATCGTTCTTCCAGTGTTTAGTATTCATCTTTCGCACATCATAAAAAAACAGGAAATGAAATGAGACTCAGAGACCTCGACCCAGGTGCTTCTAGTTTCCCAGGAATAGTTCAACAACCCAGCAAGAGGAAACACACATCTCCTCACGTTCGCTCCAGCTGTGCTTTTTCTAGAGGCTGCATCTTTTTGAGAAAATCAAAACCAGCTTCCAGCTCGCAGGTCACCGCTCCTGCTCCAGCTCAACCCTGTGTAGGCAGACTTTTTGGATAAGACGAGATAACAGCAGACTATTATATAAACAGAGGTGCTGAGTTTTAGCCCTAATCTTGTTTCTTTTGTAAACCTAGCATTACCAACTGTTTTGGATTATCCCCCCGGTTTAGGGGGGGTTCGTTTTGGTTTGTTGCAAAACACCAGGTCTTTCCACCCCAGTTAGTACTGGTATTATTGGTAAGGACAGAATGGTTAACAAAAGGTCATCCACATCCATTTTAGTTGGTTTCTGGTACATTCACTTTTTTAACCACATTCATTGGGGGGTTTTTAGAAGTTGTTTACTACATTGCTTGTTTTTTTTTTTGTTTTTTTTTGCATTTTCTCAACTAAATTAGCCTTAAGTAAAAAAAGAAAAAGCCTCTAGTTGAACATTGACCTTTTTGTAGAGTCCATTGGGAGTTGGACTGGAGGTTTTGACAGTGTAAATCGAATCCACCGCCTCAGGAAAGCCTGTTAGGTGATGTGGGAACTTGTTTAGACTCTCAAGGTTTAGTCTGTAGCAGGTCCAGGAAAACCAGTGGGACGATGAGCCTTAGGCTAGACTGTTAAAGCTGTTTATCCTCAGCTGAGCGAGATGTCCGTTGTTAAGGTCTATGACGATTGGTGAAGGGCTGGATGGTATGCTTGGATGCAGTGTGATGATAGATGGATGGATGGGGAAAGATGGGAAGAGAGAGAGACAGAGGGAGGGAGCAGAAGAGGACTGTGAAAGCCAGTGGCAGGTTTACAAGGGATTACTTCCTGCAGAGTCTGCATTCTTGATTTGAAATGGAGAGAAAGCTTCTTATAGCTTAAGAGCTTACTACACCGCTCAGAACAACGCAGAAAAACAATAACACACCATGCATGAACACATACACACACCTTACAAAAACACAGCTACACTTTCAAAATGTGAAAAAAGTTTGACCTCAATGCATCAGTCTGGATTATTCACACCTCAGTAAAAAACAAGCAATTATGACATAATATTTGTTAGACATTCCTGCAGGGTAAAGACTGTGGTTTTGTTTTAGTGTCTATACAGGGTGAAGCAATCATTTTTATTACAGTTGGCACATGATCCTCAGGGATGAATTATGTGTATTGATTATCCATCGATGTCGTGTTTACCCAAACACTCGCAGCTGGGCAGGTTACAGGCAGAAAACACTTAAACTAAATCGATTAATGTCAGGATTACATTGTAATCAAAAGCTTAACGCATACAATTTTAAATATATGCAAATATAAAACAGCTATTTTACAGTCTAATTTGTAACACTTTTCAGAATATTGCTGTTTTCTTTTTGTATTTTGGATCGAATAAATGCAGCCTGGGTGAGCACAAGAGACTTCTTGCAAAAAAATAATAATATATATATATGAGAGAAAGAGGGGAATTATTTGCTGTTTATTTAGTATTTAATTGTTTTTATTTTTATATTTTCTATATTTTTTTAAACAAAACATTATTGATTATTGCATGGCATTTATTGTTAATCGACCATAACATGAAAAAGTGATCACATCGGCTTGAATTTTATTATTGTATCCCTAGATCAAAAAGAACACGTCTTGTTTGCTGTTGATAGATCACGTCATGTTCTGCATGTTTCTGATCGCAACTGTATGTGAATTCTCTCTTCACAGAAAACACTGTTCCTCATGAACTCTTCACACCGTTGCTCATCGGTTTTGTTGCCGCAGCTGTTATCCTGGTTCTCATCCTGATTGTGCTGTCCTACAAGTACATGCAGGTAAAGTGTCATTCATTTCATAGCTTGTCTTCCAGCAGAGGAAGTGCATGCTGACTCACAGGTAATTCGTTAATTAGACAAAATCAAACAATATTTCATTCTCACAGAATTAAATATTGTGACCTGTATTGTTATCCCAGCACAACTAGTTTTTGGTTATTTGATATTAAACATGATACTCAGTGCAATTTACCTGTCACACCTGGCAACCCTCCCACACTTCAGGGGAACTTTGAAATAATACACACTCTAGGAAATTGTTTACTTAACATGTAATTAGACCTGATGTTTCACCGTGCAGTTGTGCACTGTTGCAAAGGGGAGTGATATATATACACACACACATACATTTACTAGGATCTAATGTAACAGGTTGTTTTCCTTGTCTGGAAACATTGCTCATCGCTTTTTCCTGTCTCCTACAGAAACCTAAATATCAAATACAATGGAAAGTCATAGAAGGTATCCATGGAAATAGCTATGTGTATATCGACCCTACCCAGCTTCCATACGACCACCAATGGGAGTTTCCCAGAGATAAGCTGCGTTTTGGTGAGTTAAGTTCCTGCATCGGTCTGCTTTGACTTGTCAGACTTCATAAATCATATTTCAGATCATTTTTCAATATTGGAATATTCATTATTCGAACACCATGTTTGGAAAGTTTTACAAGGTTTAGTGCACGAGAAAACATAAAGGCCTTTTGAATTTTACCAAGCTTGCTTCTTTTTTTGGCTGTTACACGGTTTGTGACACTTGATAGCTGGCACCTTGTGGCGTAGTATCATATCTTCTCCATAAAGGAACAGCCATATCCGTCAACAAACAGGATCTAACAGGATCTAGCATATCCTGCTTCCCCACAAGCCACACCTCCTTGATTCAAAAACAAGTCGATGTTCAAGTTAAAAGCTGGTTTTGGATCAGTTTCCAGGCACATTGACTGTAAACAACTGTATGAGGGAAATGTGAAATTGATGCTGCATCGATTTTCTGAATCGGTTTTGCTTCCGTGCATTCCTAGGAAAAACTCTCGGATCTGGAGCATTTGGGAAAGTGGTGGAGGCCACTGCTTATGGGATGTCCAAAGCAGACACGGTGATGACCGTTGCTGTGAAGATGCTCAAACGTGAGTGGAAAAGCAGCATAAAACACATTTATAATCTTACGAAATATGAGTAGCATAGTAACACCATGGCATGTTTAACCAGTGTGTTTATTTAAGCAAATAAGGCTGTGTGTAAAGACACACCAGAAATGACACAAACCTGCATGATGAGAAAAAAGGAGGTCAAACATTTCCAGTAACCCACAATTTATTGGTTCCCAGAACATTCTGGGAATGGTAGTTAATGTTTTTTAAACAATGAAACCTAAAACAACTTTCCTAGAATGTTTAAAATTGGATTCCAATGCAATAACCGATGGAATTGTACACTAACATAAGGGGAACAGTCTGTTTCTTGCAGTTTTATTTATTGTGGTGTTTTGCCCTACAGCAAGTGCCCATGCCACTGAGAAAGAGGCTCTGATGTCAGAGCTGAAGGTGCTTAGTTATCTTGGCAACCATATTAACATTGTCAACCTGCTAGGGGCCTGCACTATAGGAGGTAAGAGGCTAAGGCTAGATATTGTTTTTCTAGGTTTTTCTGTGTGCATTGTGTTGGTCTTCATTACTGCGCTGGTCTGTTGCACAGGTCCAACTCTAGTTATAACAGAGTACTGCTGTTTTGGTGACCTGTTGAACTTCCTGCGCAGAAGGAGAGAATCCTTCTACTTCACTACACTGGGAGAAGACTCTTACTATAGAAATGTCACGCTACAGCCAGAACCAAAGTGAGTGTGCTCAGTGCAGCTGGTGAAGTGTGATAGTGTGAAGTGCTTCTAGGTTCACTAAAACCAGTTTGTATTTAATTACAGTGAGAGCAGGAATGGATACATGACCATGAAGCCATCTGTACTGGGACTTCTGTCCTCTGAAAACAGAAGATCACTTAACAAAGGTTGGCCCAGTGCCTTGTCTGTTCTCTTGAAATCTCTTTTCCTGTCATCTAGTCTCTTCTTGCATCACCCAGCCTTTTTGTTTTGTCCTGTGTTTGCTCTTCTTATCTTGTATGCCCTCATCTTTCCAGTTCTCATCTCTTCTCATGCCTTTTCTTTCCTTAACTTCTCTAATGTTGTCTCTCTTCTGTCTGGTGTCTTCTCATCACTTTCCTTTACCTTCTTGTCTTGTCTCAGTTCAGTCTGTTTGTCTCATATTGTCTCGTCCTTCTCTTCTTTTCTTATTTGTTCTCTTATGTTGGCTCTCATCGAATCTCATCTCTTCTTATTTTGTATTCTAGTCTTGTCTGCCTTGTCCTTACTGTACTCATCTCTTCTCAGCTCATTTTGCCTTCCCTTCCCTTATTATGCCTTATCTTCTCATCTTGCCCTTTGGTCTTGGGTTATCCCTTTGGCTTATCTTGTCTTTTCTGTTCTCATCCCGTCTTTTCTAATCTCTTCTCTTTTCTGATCTTTCTCATTTTGTCTTGCCCCTTCTTGTCTCATCCTTCCGTTTTCTTTTTGAGCCTTTTCTCATTTGTTTGCTTTTTGTCTCATTGTGTCTTCTTTGTCATCTTAAATAAATGTGTCATCCCTTTAGGTGATTCCTACAGCGATTCAGATGCCGTAAGTGAGATTCTGCAGGAAGACGGCATGACTCTAGACACTGAGGATCTTCTCAGCTTCTCCTACCAAGTAGCCAAAGGGATGGATTTCCTGGCATCCAAGAACGTAAGTGTTTTTCTCATTTATTTGCATTCTGTCTCTCTGACGGATACTGAGTTTTATATTCCAAGTGGTTGCAGTAATCCCATACTGCAGATCTTCTCGCTCTTCCTCTACAATGCCACAGGCTCACATTCCATTACCTCTGTCCAGTCAAGGGTCGGGTTACACAAGGTCACACACAAGCGCATACATGCTGTCAAGCACATGCACACGCTCATTCATTGAGGATGATGCTGAGAAATATCACATTTCTCCACCTGGTCAGCAGGTCCAGTATTTGGTTTAGGGGAAGGTCACTAAATTAGTCACACTGTCGAGCAGGCATTGGGGTTTTGTGTAAGTGAATTCATTTTAGCACCTCTCTGCTAACTTAGAACACTTCTTTGCTAATGAGGTTTTGAATATTGGCACGGTTATATGTAAATACCTGAGAGTTTTGACAGTCCTGACATGTAAAAGCAATTCTAAGCAAAGTCAGTCCCCTCAGTGGCCATTTTGATAATACCTCCAGGCCACTCATTTCCATGCAGGTTACATGTATACAAGTAGCTTCTATTTACTTAAATTGCAAAAGACCAAATCTCAAAAAGCTGTCAAGATTGCTTTTCAGTAACATATGTTAGACCAGCAATACAGTCTGAGTGACCAGTTTGCTTAAATATATTATCTATTAGTGTGTGTATATGTTAACCTGTGGTTCTGCATTTGTGTTTATGCAGTGTATTCACAGAGACCTGGCAGCCAGAAACATTCTCCTCACCCAAGGCCGGGTGGCCAAGATCTGTGACTTTGGACTAGCCCGGGACATCACTACTGATTCAAACTATGTTGTAAAGGGCAATGTAAGTATTTAACTATCATTACATGACATAAACAACTTTAACCTTTCCTCTATTGGAATATTTTCCCACTAGGTTTTGTATGTCATCAACTAATGGGACTAGGTAAATAAGCAAACATGTATGCTGTGAGTGTTGGATGTGGTTTTTCTAACAGCTTTCTGCAAGCAAACGCAAAATGACAAGAGCTTTTATCCATGTTGAGACATGTGTCAGATGTGAATTACCAAATTTCACAAACTGGCAAGAGGACAATGCAAAACAAGTCATGAATGGGCTAAATTTTGCAATTTTAATTTCAAGAATTTGCATAAAGCAATCAGAGCTGATAGCCTTGTGGTCTGAGTTTTAACTTTTCTGATCCCACCTCCCTCTCGCTGTCCCACTTCACTTCCTGTTAGTTCTGTACTATCCTATACCACTAAAGTCTATGATGCAAAAAAAAAAAAGGAAAATGAACAGAATGTTATTTCTGGCTTCCACTACAGATACTTTATTTGCATTCGGATTTAATGATCTAAAAATGCCCAAAGCAACAAACAGCCATAACAAACTTGTTTTATAATATTGCTATTTTTTAGGCAGTATTATTTTGTATATTTATTCTCTAAATGTACTGGGTAAGTAAAGTAATGTCAATCTTATGTCAGTGAATCTTTCTAACTAGAGCAAAACTGTATGATTGGGGTTTTAGAATGCATGTTTTGATTACTTCTATGCTAGTCACAGACTGAACCCATCAAGAAATGTAACTGGTACTGTATGCTTCATGCTCTGCCTGTGTTGTTAAGGAAGGAATGTTTGTAATGAGGCTCTTCTCTGTGTAGGCTCGTCTCCCGGTGAAGTGGATGTCCCCCGAGAGCATCTTTGAGTGTGTTTACACCTTTGAGAGTGACGTCTGGTCTTATGGTATCCTGCTATGGGAGATCTTCTCGCTCGGTGAGTTAAATTTAACTCATAATTATATTGACTTATCATATTCTGTTTTTAATCCATTTGCTGACAATCTGCTTCTGTAGGTAGTAGTCCTTACCCGGGTATGCCTGTGGACTCTAAATTCTATAAGATGATAAAGGAAGGATACCGAATGGAGTCTCCAGAGTTTGCCCCGAGTGAAATGTAAGTCTGAGCTGTAATTAGTTAACATTTCTTTCAGTGGAGAAAAAAAACATGACAAGGTAATGACAGCGTTTACCATGTACACACCTAACAACACTGTTCCCAGTAACACTAGCGCCGTTGTGTTGTTGTGTTTCAGGTATGAGATCATGCACTCATGCTGGGATGCTGACCCCTTTAAGAGACCTTCATTTGGCAAGATAGTGGAGAAGATTGAACAGCAAATCTCAGACAGCACCAAACATGTATGTCTTCCTTTATCCTCTTTAGATTTCAAAACGTCAGGGTCACTGATATATTTTTCAGATGTTCTTTAAATAAATGCTTTAATTAAATTCATACATTCAGTAATTTGGAACATAACATTTTTTACATTTCTGTATTAAACTTTTAAAATAAACAACGTAGTCATTAAACCAAACATATGTCTGTGTAGTATAATTAAGAAAAATGTCTTATTAAAATATTTTAGACAAAATAAATTACAAATGTATATTATAATGAGGAGGTTATAAAATGGCATGCTTAAAAACTCCTTAAAAACAGATATTATGAATTACTAATTAATTATCTTGAAACATTTAAACACTTTTTTTAAAGATAAGTCACATGTATTCATAGTGTAAGGAAAATGTTATTTTAATGGTTACAACAAATGACATTTTTAGAGTAATTTCAGTCATTTTTTCTTTAAAATACTTGTATAAACTTATCAAACTATATTAAACCAGCATGAACACAAAGTGTATTTTTCTAATAAAAATACTGATGTGTTTAATAGTCATGCATTCTAACACTACAACTATATCTTTCCCTTCCTTCTCTTCAGATTTACTTAAACTTCAGCTCCAGATTGCCTGCAGCCCCGGGGTCCCAGGAAGAGTCCAGTTCTCACGTCCAGCGGCTAAACTCAGTCGGCAGTCACAGCACCGCCACTCAGCCCCTGCTCTCCAGCAACGATGTCTTCTTGGAAGGGACAAGTCCACGTCACCCTCCAGTCTGAAAATCAATTCTCAGCAAAATCCAGGCGTTCCGGCAGATGCTTTTCATCTTTGCCCTGGCTAAGCATCATTGTAGCTCTCTGACATACATGAAGACATCATAAATCTCTTTTTGGATCCAAGAGCAGTCATATTCTTTCCAGTCACCTTTCTCGCAGATTGTATATATAAGCCCCCTGCCAGAAAGTACAGTGATGGTGTGCGTTCCTATTAACATTTCATGTATTCTTTGGAACTGTGGGAGATTTGGAATATTTGAGAAAGGTAATAATCAATGCTGGTATCATTCCATGGTACTATATCTCCAACGTGAGTCTGCAAGAGGACTGGACTTGTTTTCTGTAGAATCCCTTTTCTTTATTTTAAGGGATATATAAACACAATAATGCTTCGTTTGCTAATCTTTACAAGTGACAGAAGTCTGATTCAAAGAACAGGCTGATTCAAGTCCGAGACTATATGAAATCATCTCAGCGAAACAATGGAAGTGACATTCCCTAAACATCTTTTTGACATCCAGTTTGACATGACTGTCAGTAGTAAAAGAGCTTGCCGTGAGTGTAAATCGGTTATTTTCCCATCAACTATTATGAAGGTCATTCGGCTCGTAAATTTAAACATCAACCACTTAAAAGCCTACGCTATTTGGAATTGTAACAATCCAGCTTTGTAACACTGACAGCATGATCAAGTTGCTGCGCAAGCCAAAAACAAGCTACCTATTGCATGTTGAGTTCAGGATAGTATTTTGTAAGTTGGCAGCTGAAACTGTTATTTGTTTAAGTAGACTAAATTAAGGCGCATTTCAGTTCACTGTCAAGAAAGGTGTTGGAACACGTAGAGGCAATTCATCACACTTCATCGTTTACTTTAAAAACTCAGTGAAATTTTGGTTACATAGCAGTATTATATTATTGGCTTGTGTTGTTTTTCCTTTCAACCAGGAAGTGTAATTTAGGACTGCAAAATGATCCAGTCAAGCAGTAATTCAAGCTTGAGGCATCAAACTTTTAGACAGTGTTTCTTTTAGGGATCACATTAGACAGCTTCTTCCACTTCTCCCATGTGTTTTAAGGCAAATATTTGGTAAACAGACACATTCGAAATGCTTCTTTAAGTCGTTTTACACATGATGTGGTTTTGCAATGGCAGACTGTAGAAGATCAGTAGCTTCTGTAGCATCGGTTCACTTCTTTATTCCACACTGATTCCACATTTTATCCTTCATAAAACTAGAAGACATAGCGAGTAGTGTTCTTTTGTACATTTGTAAATGTTTTGCTGGCTTTTTCATGTTACGTCTGATGCCGTGCATAAAATAGAAGGTGGGATTCGCTAGTTACGTTGCCGCTCTGCTTTCCCGCCGAAATCGCGGGGTATCGTTTCCTAAAGACTTGACTCAGTTACTCTGACTTCTACTTACCACACCAACTGTTGTGCCTGAAATGTTTTCTCTGCTCTTTAGCCAATGAGAATCATGCTGTTGATGGTTGAGCCAATAGAAAGCTGCCGCTGCTGTGTAGAAATGGGTGCCAATGGCTTCTTGCTCTCTGTAGGAGTAGCCAACGAAGGATCTGCCAATAGAAGGGCGGCTTTCAGACGGAGGACAAAAAGAGCGGCTTTCTGTTACTTAGATGAGCCAATAGGATTCTCATTCCACTGCCAAAGGGAAAAGGGCAGAGTTTGAGCTACGCACTGAACGCTTCAGTCGACACCAACCGCAGAACATCAGTAGTCCGGGCACTCAGTCGGTAGCTCATTTCCCAGGTCTCCCTCTGTTCTTTGTGTCCAGCTGCTTCCTCCGGCGGATGTCTCACTTCCACAAAGTCTTAGCTGGGGAGATCCAACTCAGCCCGTCTCCCATCTCCACCGCTCCCCTCCTCCTTCTTGCCACACTGGAACATTGTTCCTGATGGCACTGGCTTTCGCTTCCATTTGCGCTAATGTGTTTTGCGTGTCTGCGGGAGCGTGTGTGAATGTGTAAATGCAGGTCATTTGCTGTTAAAGTACCAGAGCACTGATGGGTTCCTCTAGTAGAACGACTGTAGTCAATGAACTTCAGATTGTTTGAATTATAGTGCTGAAGCAATCAATGTTCAGCCGCTACATCCATTCCATCACTGTTTGCTCTTTTCTTATATGTAAATAATATATATATATATATATATATATATATATATATATATATGTAAATCATATCGTTGCTTCTTGTTTTGTTATCACGGTACGTTCTTTCATGTGCTGAAAAGATTTTTGTATGTTACAATTTGTCATTTCCAGTTTATGTAACTTCACTTAATCATCTTCTGTCGTTATCTTGCCTCTTGATTCATTTATTCATAAGTGCAGTTTTCAGACACAGGTACAGTTGGATATATATTTAATCCATTTATGTTATATTCAGCGTTGCTTGTCGTTTCAGTATTTTCAGTGATTGTTTGAAAGATGACTGGAGGAACATACGTGAAAACTAAACGCAGACGGTCCAGGAATTCCATCTGTGACGGCATAGTCACTTACAGACAGTTCTCATACGCATTTTTAAGTGATTGAAAGGTTTTTGGCCCCTGAAAAGATTGTTTGTATTTTATTGTATATTTATTTTACAGTTTTTATTTTGAAAACAAATGTGCAAATTCTGTGTGTAGCTCTTGTTACTTCAGTATGTAAATAAATTACTGAAACCATGAATCTTGGAATGATTAGGGTGATTAGCATCAAAGTTTTTTTCTATTGCCATCTGGAGCAAAATTATTGGTGTTATTTAAAAAAGAAAGAAAAGAAAAGGTTAAAGAGCACTTTGAGGCATCGCTTTGAAAACAAAATGTTCAGAAAAAACTGAAAAACTCAATACAGATTAATAAAGGTATTTTTGACATGAAAAGAAGTTGCAAGAGTGTCCAAAAAGTAAAAAGAAAATAAAATTGTGGTTTTGTGATTTTTCGATGATCATGTTTGATCTGTCAGTCTTTATCCAACACGTGCACCAACTGATTTTGGGCCATATTGTCAGCCATCTGTAGCTGCGTGCGTCACAGTTCTGCAGACTGCAGCAAATGCGAATGTCTTTGAAGAAATGCTGTGTCTCATTTATGATTATGCCTAATGGGCTGTAAATGACGTTAAAAACATGCTGTCTGAGACAGCTGAGTGAGATGATTTTGGCTTTGATGCAACTCTGGACATCTGTTTCTAATGGGCCACAGACATGAACCCTATCACAAGAAGGTTTTCCTTCGAGTGCTTTTCAGTTAAATTGTTTATTTGGAGTCCTTAACAGTAGGTTGAAGTGTTTTGTGTATATTTTGGAAGCTCTTAGATGTACTTGTGCTCAGAGGTGTCCTGTAGACATCTTACAGCTCTCCTAGCATGTGAATCTCCCAGCGCAGTCAGTTTATTGTTCACACATCTGATAAGATGGAAAGGATTTCCCACTATTGAAGATGACCAAAAATACATGCAGTGAGTCAGCAGCACCTGAGGACTTCACTTACTGCCCAGTCGAAAGACAGCGAGAGAATAAAAGATTAAAGTTTTACAACACACTGCCCTTTTGTTGCAAGACAAGAAACACCTGCAGTGAACTCCAGATGTTGAAAAAGTGATAATATTTACTTAAAGCTGAAGTGTGTAATTTCCACTGGTGCCATGAAAGGGAAAAACAAAAATAATGACTGGTTTCAAACAGGTTTCCAAGACAAACAGACATCCTTATTTACACCCCTTACCCTAACTCTTACTGCCCCTTTAACACTATGACACACATATAACACAGTATTTCTTGAAATGGTGAAAATAATTATTTTAATTCTAGCTAGATATATATATATATTAGTTTTTTCAATGTTGCTGTAATAGTACTTTGTGTGTCTTTCAGTCAAAGTGGTTTCTCTAATGAGCGTCCTCTTCCTGTGGTTTTTGTGGTGTTGATGACAGTTTGACCTGTTCAATGTGCTCAGAACATGAGGGTGAAAGAGTTAGACGGGTTCATGAAAGTGATGAAGAAATACTGTGTGAAGAAGAAAAGAAAGCAGCCCATTGTGACTTGATTAACAATAGATTAAGATAAAATATACATTCAAAACTAAAAAAAATTCAGTAGATTTTAACATTTTCTAGGTTTGATAATGCTTGTATTATTGGACTGATTATAGCTGTTGTTGTTTGTTAATCTGCATTTTAAAAAAATAGATGCATTTACTTCAGGGGGAAAAATGTCTTCATGTCGGGACCTGTCACTGAAGTTGCAGAAAAATGTGAAATTATGAAAATGATGTAGTCTACACACAAAATCAGGTGACACAAAATAAAACAGATTTTAAGCGGATAAAAAAGACAACTATAATGTATGGCGGAAGAGCTCTTCGCAGCGCTTTGATCTCGGCACATCACTCCTGAAAACTCCTCCTCTCCCTATCCCTCTCCCTCTCACTTCTGTCAATGTAACCAAGAAGTGATGATATTACTGCGCAGAGGTCAAAGTGCTGCAAAGTGCTCTTCCGCCATACATTATAGTTATCTTTTTTATCCGTTTAGAAAATCGTGTCATGTAACCATCTTTAAATAGGTAAAATATGTTTGGTGGCTTCTACATTCATCCCTGTTTGGATCCTAAGGAATGAATGGAGCCAAGTTAAATGCTAACATAGTGGCGCCGTGTGCTAGAGTGATTAAGTGCATACACTGAGATGGGAGAGGTACGCATCAACTCAACTAAGTCGAGGGAAGAACATAGTGGAATACTGAAAAACTGTGTTTATGGAAATGTTTAGAGGAAATCAAAATGTTACAGACAAGACAGTGACACACCTCTCTGATTCCAGATAGGGCCGTGACTTTATGTAGGTAAAGAGGCTCCTCCTTTTGCTGGAAGGGTTGAGGTTGTTGTTTGGGTTGAAGGCACAGGCTGTCATACAGGCATGAGATATGGTGAGATAAGAGCCTAAATAACACTGTTGTTAGAGTCAACCTTCAATTCAAAAGGGATGCTATGATGGAAACATGGGATGTGGAAATTTCTATATCTTGGGTTAATCTAAAACCACGTAATCAAGTTGTTCTTTTCTGGTATTCAAACACTCAGCTTGGTTTACTTATTGTTTTCAAGAAATTGGTTTCAAATGTACTCAGGTAATCAAAAAAAAAAAAAAAAAAAAAAACCTTTCTTGATAAGTTGCTGCTTTGATAAGATTCACTGACTGTTATTTCCTTGGGTGGTGGACTGCCAGCAGTTTAACTGCACTGGAGAAGCTCACACGAAGGTCTAAGGGAGAATAAACAGGGAGGAGTTGCCTCAGGCAGTGTTAGAGCAGTTAAATGATGGACGACAGCCCCAGGCAAATGAACGTGCTGTGAACACATACAGGGAGCACAAGGAAGATTGGTTGTTGCTAGCGACCCCATAAGTCAAAGTAAGTGAGAGTTCATGTGTTCAAGGGATGGGCATTTCATGTCATTTTGTAGTCCAGTAATTACAGAACTATTAGTCTGTCTACGCTGATGTTAAAATCACAAAACCCGCCAGTCAGAACAGATCTTTCCGTCCCTCTCTCACACTCACAGCAACCAACAAAATATCACCAAGAGTGTTCATGCCAGCAATAAAATGCAAGACGCAAAAGCACTGTGAAATATGCTTACAAAGAAAATCAAACAGCACATTAAAATACAAAAACACATGTGTACAAACAGCCCCTTAAGGTCAAATACTGCACACATGGGATTTACCCCTAGTGTGTGGATATACTGTATACTCAACAGTTAGGAACAGTTCAACTTACTTATGTTTCGGATTGTATCACATTTTAGGGAATAGGCTACTAGCCTATACTATCATGAAATAAAGAAAATAAGAATGAGAATCTAACACAATACAAGAGAGCAAAGACACAAATCAAACAAACAGTGTTTTTCTGGTTGTTTGATTTAGCTTTAACAGTTTTTAACATTAGTTTTCAGGTACAGCAATATGTACTGTAACTGTAAATGAAAGATTAATTACAGTTACAAAAGCTATTCAATCAAGAGCAGTGAGGGATTTCCTTGTTTTTGTTGATTAACATTAATAAATACTGTCACTTTAAGAGAATGCACTGATACTATACGTGTTACCGACTGTGTCTGCTAGGATACTTATTAAGATTGGCATTTTGACAATCTTTGTGTGAATTTGTCATAATTAATTTGCAATTTCAACAGTGTTTTTAGCAATCAATTAGTTGCAGAATGAGTACTGCTTTTGACGATTGTTCATACGCATCTCTAACACATATGTTTATCTAATTTACGTTATGTGTGTCTCAAGCAGGGGAGGCCATGGCAGGGTAAACACCACTTCCTGATTTGTCCCAGCTGCTAAGGAAGTGTGTGTGTTGGACCCGTGTGTATATATACTGGACCATATTTACCACAAGAGCCACCATTAAACCAGTCCAGGACAACACCATAACCACACACACACACACACACACAAACAACTTTAAGCAATAACACACATGCACACATATACACTTTGCAGAGAAACCACAGCAGAGAGGTGAAGAGGATGGAGAGATAGATGAGGTGGAGTGGAAAAATGTGTGCTGGGTTTATCTCTGATACAGTTAACTTCCTTAAACTCCACCACAGTGGTGTGGTAATAACAGAGCTAAGGATACATGTATACACACACATTCTCTGATTCCTCTTCTAAGAAGATACTTGCTCAGAACCGGTAACAACTCAGGGCAAGTTAACCCCTCACTAAATTAAATAAATTCAACTGAGAACATAAGACTACTCAATTATGTCACTTAGACAAAGGGTAGACAGAACGATGGAAAGGAAGATGTAACCTAACCTAACACCATCACATTAGCCATGAATAACTTCAACTGTTGTTTTGAGGATCAGCTGTAGGTCAGATGAAATGGTTTGAAAGAGGCAATGTTGATGTATTTCCTACTGAAGCAGGACTTTTGGACAGGAAATATTCAAAATGGGCCAATAGGCTTTAGTTAACTCATAGCCGTGAACAACGGGGAGGGTCATTCCCAATCTAGAGAGCTTTTGATTGGACAAAAATATAAAATTGTAGTGTAGGATGAGACATACTTTTGGTAAATTTTCCCAGAAGAGAAAGACTGTAAACTTTAAAAACACATGCATAAATCTGCTAAAAGTAAATTAAATGATTAGATATGAACCAAAAGGCAGTTTTGATTTTTGCTTTTAAACTAGAAAAACTTTTAAATGATGTATCCATTTGGCATGGACAGTGATACAACACTTTACTGAGCAAATATCATTTACTTTGTTAGATTTGGAAATGCAGTTTATTTGTACCATATCAGTTATTAGTCATTAGAGGTTTTTTTTTATTTAACAGTATTGGTCAATATTGGATATTTAATTGTGTCTGTGCATTTTCTTTCTTTTTTTTTCTTGTAACCTATACTGTGATCTCATTAGTTAGTTCACACAAAAATTTATATTTTGGCATCATCTGCTCATCCTCAAACCTGCACAAATGAATTTCTTCAAAAAGAAGATATTTTGAAGAATGCTGGTGCAAAAGAGGTGCTGGTAGCCATTGATTTCCTTTGTATTCTTTCCATAAAATGGAAGTCAATGGCTACCAGCAACTGTTTTGCTGAATGATATTATTTATCAAATATTTGTCAATCATATTTTGATGTAGAAAGTGTATTGTAGTGCAGAAAGTTTTACACAAGAGATTCTGAGAGTTAGTGATGTAATGTTACACTGGACCCACAGGTTACAAAAGGATACTGTTTCAGAGCACTGCGTACAGCACACTACACCATCAAACGACATACTGTCAGAATAAGCCAGATACACAAAAAAGGCTTAGACCCTTTAATGCTTATGCGCTCATACAGCGTCTAATCACTCATGTACTCTCCTGCATGAATATTTCACCATTCAAAACAAAAGGCTGGAAGCTCAGCGCACTGGAATCTTAATGTAACAGACAAGCACTCGTTCCCGGAACATTCCGGGTGTGGGACTATCAGCTATCTGCTTATTAAATATGCAGCGAGAGGTGTGAGGGGTCACAAAGGACACTGTATTAGATTTCATTTTTGTTGTCCTCGTCCATTTCCTTTGTTTTGTTGTCTTGTGTTTGACCAGCCGCTGACACTTGCGTCACCTGTACAAGACTACACTAGTTAAATATTCTGTGTCAACAGCACACGGCTACTACATTTAACAAAAGGAAGAGGCTTCCAGCTGGATAATCATGTGCATCTCACCTGCTTGATAAAAGACGATTAGGAATATTACAACATCGTCTGGGTTCTTTCCAGGCCTTTACTGTATAATTATCACATGGCAAAAATTCCCCCCAGGGATTAATAAATCAATTGAAATCAATCTGTCCACGCAGCGCGCACAAATAAATATCATGTATGACAAATTATTCTTGCACAACATTTGTCTTGCTCAAATGTTTAACCTGCATGAATAAGGGTAACAATTATTTGGATGTGCCATCAGAGTTTTTACAGGGTGATGAACAAACATTTTCTCCCATCTGGGCGCCCATGCTGTCCAGATGGAGGCAGGATAAAGGCATTGTAAGGATATGCCCAAACTCCTCCATCATGCAAGTCAAAGACAGTACAGAGCACTAAAAGCGTTATGTGTCAGTACACATCTTAATGAAGCTTGACTGAAGCAAACTGACGATATACAGCTTTTGTCGCATGTCAGTGAAAATGATCACCATGCTGACAGGAACCAGCTGGAGGAATGTCCTCGAAATCAAAAGAGGCTTAAATGCACACATTCTTGCTGTTTAAAATGGAATTAAGATCAATTGCATGCAGGTTTTCACAAGATGTCTCATAGCTCAAAGACAGGCTACTGTTAGAAGATCACTGCAAACGCATAAGAAGGAACTGACAGGGTAAGAGTGTTAGAGTACCTGTATACTGCAGTGTATTTCAATAGGGCATAACCTACATATCAAAAGCTTTCCCAAAGACTTTTTTTATGCTTTATTTTCTGTGCTTTCTGAAGATTTATTTGAGCATGTGAATGCTACAACACATCCTAGAATTTATCAGAGATGCAAAAAGTTTCAGTTTATTTTAATCTAGTGAGTAGATTACTCTTCACATACTGGTTTTTACTGCCAGCATTGAGTTTGTCATTCTTTGTTTGACTGTAATGTGTAACATACAGTATTTGCTCTTCAGATTTCAAACACAGAGTTATGTTTTGAAATTATGTTTGACAGAGGTGCAAGTTTAAATTTACAACTCTCAAGAGTCTTATAAAGTTATTATAAATTACAAATCACTTGTTTCAAATTTCTATGAGATAGATAGTTGCAGAAGCTCTGAACAAATCATTTAGCACCTTATTTTCAATATTATTTTGTTCGACTAAATTCAAGAGTTTCAGTTTGTTTTCAAAGTTTATCAAGAACTCAGAAGGAAGGAAATATGATTCTTTGTAACATGGCCCCTTTAAAATAAATAACTACTCTAGACAAATAGTACGTAGAGGCAAACAAAAGAGGAAAAACATGTTGAACTACAGAATAATTTTATACTCTGCTGTACTATCTCAAATGAAAAGTTTTCAAATTCAAACTGTTTATTTCCTGTCTTTGTGTCTTTTTCTATGCCCCAAAATGACAATTGTTTCTCTGTTAACATGGATTTAACTGAACAATAAGTTTGCTACAGTGTGTTGAGTCCTGTTCACTCACAATGAATATTTTCTCACTCTTACTGTAAAGAAACCCCGTGAACTTAAGTTTGTTTACTCTACCATTTTCAATTTTCTTTGCAAAGTGACTCCTTGATTCTGTGGTGCAGTTAATTATACACATTAGAAGTTGTTTCTGTGTCTTTTAAGAGTTCCCCCTCAGATGGACTTTAAAAATATTTTCTTTTAGTTGTTTTGAGTCCAAGGGATCTCTTTCTTTATTAGTTTTCTGCTGAGGGCATCCACCTTCACGGTATTTCCAATAATAAGTTGTGGTTAAAAAGGACATTGTTTTCTGAGCACTGAGAGGCCGCTTTATTAAAACAGGATTCAGTCAGGAATGCTCTCTAGAACTCCAGAGGCCACTTGGGAAGCTTTCAGGCATCAAAAGCATGCACAAGTGCTGCCATGCTTCATCATATCCAGCCCTCTCATTCAAGGTAATTTATTCACAAGTTTCCATGTTAAGATCCTATTTAGGACAGGTCATTTGAGCCATGAATTTGGCTCATCTTTTGAGTACACAATGTTGAGCTATAAACAACTCACCAAGAAAATTTGTGGCTGTATAGACAAGCTTTAGACATCGGCGGTTCTGAGAGCAGATCATTTGAAATATGTTTGTTTGCTAATATTTTCACAGACCACAGAAGATATTGGCAAATGTTTGACCTTTTTTCTGCACTTCTTGAACCAACAGATCAAGGGATGACGCACGTAGGTTCTACTAAATATAGAGCGCCTTGGGAAACAGGTGTTACTGCACCATTAAATAATGAACAAGGTAAGTTAAGATGAAGTAAACAGCGTGATTTGCCACTTTATCTAGAAACTCAGCCTGTGTTGCAAGAGATCTATTCAGAATAAGCATCTTTTCAGCATTTGCTTACATCAGTTTGAAATTTAGTACAAATATTTGTATGTGTAAGTTGTGTCAACAAGCATTGTTTTACATATTTTTCTACATTAGTTGATTGCAATTTTGAGATTTCAGATTTTTGCCTCAAATGTTAATTGAGGAGTAATGATTGTTTTTCTAACCTTAAAGGGTATGAAACAGAACATGACCTTGATCAGTCGTGGCCCAAAGGTCGCGGGTTCGAGTCCCAGGTCTGGCAGGAATTGTAGGTGGGGGAAGTGAATAACCAGCACTTTCTCCACCTTCAATACCACGACTGAGGTGAGACCCTTGAGCAAGGCTCCATTCCCCCAACTGCTCCCCGGGCGCCGCAGCAATGGCTGCCCACTGCTCCGGGTGTGTGTTCACGGTGTGTGTGTGTGGTTGTTCACTTCTCACTGCTGTGTGTGTGCACTTGGATGGGTTAAACGCAGAGCACAAATTCCTAGTATGGGAAACCATACCTGGCCACGTCACATCCTTTCCTTTCCTTCCTTCCTTCCTTCCTTCGATGTTGGTTGGATTGGTCCTCACTGTAAGGCTGATGCTATTTGTCTGGATAGGAGCTTGTGTTATTTATCTAGACCAGAGCAGGGCCACAGTCTGAAAAGACACAGAACTCTTACAAGAATCAACATCTGGATCCACAAGCCTAACATCCTCATTCAAGACAACACAACCACCTCATTCTCCACATTCACTTTCTTTACTCACTCTCCCCCTCATTTCCAGTACAGTACATCCATACACAGATCACCGAAACCACTTTTGTCATCAGAGTTGATGTAGTTTGAAAGGTCTCTGTGTGTCCAGTAAAAAGGCCTCATTCTCTTAACAATAGGACAGACAGCCACCACGATTAGAAAAAAAAGGTAATACAAATTAAACTAAGAGTTTAGAGATAAGTTGATTACTAGAGGGTATGTCATACCCCAGTGTCTTCCATGTAAATTAGCTTCTGTCCCAAAACGTGTTAAATGTACTTCATAAATGCAAATTCCAGTTGTTAGTAATTCCTGTCTCCATCTTGGGGGATGGGTAGCCTACTTAAGAAAATGTTGCAACAGGATCTGGGCGATTCAAGGCCGTAGCATGGTGTGTCTCTCTAAACACTACGTATCGTCAGTTATGCACTTCTTACTATTAGACTAATCTTTCAGAATTTGATGTTTTGTATTGATTTGAATTGACTATAATTGGCACAATACATATTTACCCAACTGATAATAAATTGTTACATTTGATTTTATCCCAATTTACTCTGTAATTATTGACTCCAGAAAATTACGTTGTATCCTTTTTACGGCATTTCCTGAAATTTCCTGAAAATTCAGCTGGGATGGAGCATAGGACACACCAACAGCATCTTTAGAGACCAGACTAACGCTTGGTATTAGTTCAAGTGTACTTAGACTGTCAAGGTTTCTAGGGAATTTCCTTTTAAGTCAACTGGATGTTGTTCGACCAACCTAAATAAATTGAGCCTATAACTTCTGTTTATTGTAAAAATACTCTAAAGCTACAGTAAGTGTACATGGGAAACCATGGCATGACCATACAAAAGCTACTATCAGGGAAAGTAATACTGGTCGGCTTATATCTACAGTAGTGGTCGTGACCTCTGACTAGAAATAATGTTGCTTATTTCAAGAGTGTACAGATCTATGGGGAATAAATGAAATTACTAGAACGAGTAAGCATACTGTAGAAGCAGCCGTATAAAGCATTACCTCTGTCTAATAAGCAAGACTGACGAGAATATGATCGTATGGCACACTTACAGCCAAAGTGGATATCATGATTACCCGAAGGAACGTGTAAAAAACATTAATAGCAGATCAAGCCAACAGTTCAGCACCAAAAACTCAAAGAGGTTACGTTGATAAAGTTTAAGGAACGTTTGCATAAATCAATGATAGAGAATATATGTATTTGAATAACCAGTATTTTTGGTTAAACATTAAATGATTTAACTCCAAGTTTTTCCTTGAAGTTATGCATGGTTATTTGTACTTAAACTGTATGTATTATACAGGACAACAGTATTCCATTCATGCAAATGCACATAAGTTAGTAAACCTCTGTGACGTATGTTTATACCATAAATTACATTCTTCAAACAAGATAAAGAAAATACACACACACACAAAAACATCCTGCAGTGCATCCTGGCTACATACAGTAGATTGTAGACGCGTCAGACGCACTCAGAAGAGTATCACCTTTTATCATATCACTGAGCATTCTTGTGGACATCATACAAACATCCTGTTTCTCTGGATCCGCACAGGACAAGGAAATCAACTTTCCTTCCTCCACAATCTATTCACAAGCTAACAACCCAAACCATCACAGACGCTAACACACGAGCACGCAAATAAACATCGGAAGAAAAACGTGCTCGCTTTGGTGCACGCACACATTTATAAAGCTTCAGCCAGTAAAAAGACATTTCTTTTCACACAAATTACAGGGTTACAGTCTATGGATGTCTAATTTTCCTGGAAATCTCTGTAGCTCTTGTTCTTGTCATAAACAATTGACTCGTTCATCCATAACAAAGCTAATCCAAAGAAATGAGTATAATAGTCTCGCACTCACTTCATATTCAAATTCCTAGCTGTCACATCCCGCATTGCAAATGCAGAACAAAAAAAAATCGTATTGTTATCCTGCCCATTTATGCTTAAATAGAGCTGGTTTCTGTACTTGCACACATCAAAAAAATTACTTTTTCAAACAATAAGCTCTTTTTTGTTCGCTAACAGTTAACCCACATATGCAATTAGTCTTCTTGATAAATAAATTGTAGTTGACAGCGATTACCTCACCAACACCTTTCACACACTGTCAGTGTGCTCACAATGCTAGGCCCTAACTAATACACAGAAACACAAAGCAAAAATTGAGTTCTCATGTTTGTTCACTATCTACTAAAATCAGAGGACCTGAATAAAACAAGGGGATTTACTGAACTGTCCACACACAATGTCTAAAGAGCGTGTGCATGTGTATGCGGCACTGTGGGGGTGGACTATTGTCTCTTCATTAGTTTGCTTGTCTTTTCCGTTCAAGATTGTTTGCGTCTAACACAGCTGTGTGAATGAGTGGAATGTGACGTGGGAGACTTACACTCGTAGAATTGACAACCTGAGAGCTACCCCTTCCTGTACAGCTGGATTGGCACTGACTGCACACTCACAGCTATAAGCTCCATTTACTATGTCCATTCATCCTCAAGGAGAGACTGAATATATATTAATGAATAAAAACAAACATCCTGAAATCCAGCAACTCTCTCCAGCTCTCTAACCCTTATTCAGATGTATGACATCATACTCAAGATTTGAGATTGTAGGAGAGTTTTATTACTGACGACTCTTATCGCTCCCTACAGACCTCCCTGAACCAGCTGTGGCAACACATTCACGACGCAGAGAAAGAGAGGACACATCCTGTCCCACTTGCTGCACTTACTATAACCTGTGGATTTGTATTGTTTGAGCATAATTGCATCAGTCTGATTGAGGTAATCCCCAGATCACAGCTGCTGATAGCTGGAAGAACACTAATTGTTTTTGAGGAACCTAATTAGTTCAGTAACTAGACAAATATTCAGTGTGATGTCATGGTGTTTGTTATAGAGGAGATCAAGTCATTTTTATTCGAGCTGCACAAAGTATTGGCTGGCTGCAGAAAATGATTTACCAATAACAGTCTTTTATCAGTTATTATTGCAATTATTAGAACACATTTCACATGAATTAGAGAATGAAACCCTTCTTATGCAATTTCTCACAGAAAAAGCAACTGTTTTAGGAATAAATCATACAAAAACATAAAATTTTCTAGAAAAAAAAACATAAAGGCTATCATCACTGGGGCATGAATAGATTGAACAAAAATGTACAAATTAAATCGTACAAATTCAAATGAATTAGACACCAATTTGCCAAAATGTAAAATAGTTACAAATTGCCATGAGATTATTAATATCAGAATGAGATTATTAAAATAAAAAAATGTAAGTCACATTTTTAAGTCACTTTACATGCATTATAAAGTCCAGATTATATGTTTAAATGACACCTGTTGTCCAATTAGTGTGTAAAGGAATAGTTCATCCAAAAATGAAAATTTCGGCATATTTTACTTACCCCCAATGGCTCTTCCAAGCTTGGTAATGCTGGTGGATAGTAGCCATTATTTTGAAGCTCCGTAAATCAGATACAACCGCAAGTCCTGCAATGTAAAAATTTTTTTTTCTTTCAGTGAGAGCACTAAGTTCTGGCTTCTTGGTTTACTTCTGACTCGATGTACAACGTATGACGTAAGTTGCATCATACAGTATGTCGAGTCATAGGTCAGCCAAGAAGCCGGAGTGTGGCGCTCTCACAGAAAAAAAACGGAAGTCAATTATTTATGTTAGAATTTTAAAACTATAAATATTTTTGTTACAAAAACCCATCGATCTGCTTCAGAGGACATGTGATTACCCCCTGAAGGCGTATAGGTTGGTTTTACGTTGCAGTATTTGCGGATATCTGATTTATGGAGCTTCAAAATAATGGCCACTATCCACCAGCATTACCAAACTTGGAAGAGCCAGGATAAATTTTTTAAAAACTCAAGACTGTGTTCGTCTGAAAGAAGGAAGTCATATATATCTAAGATGGCTTGGGGGTGAGTAGTTTATGGTGTAATTTTTATTTTTGGGTGAAATATTCCTTTAAATTAATTAGCTAACTGACGGTTGTAATTTAAAGAGTTTTTAAAGGGATCATATGATGTGATTTTAAGTTTTTCTTTCTCTTTGGTGTGTTAAAAGCTGTTAGTGCATAGATAAGACCCCTAAAGTTGCAAAAACTAAAGTTTCACAACCAAAAAGATATTGTTTATAAAAGTTATGACTTGTCCACACCCCCTAAAATGGCTCGTTTAAACACACTCCCTATTATTCTAGCTGTAGTGTTGCTGCGGTGCCATGTTCAGGAGACGCTGTGTTTCATTGTGAAAGTGAACCTACTTTGTTTGTGCTTCTAAAAAAGGACATAACTAGAAATCAGTGGTCAAGAATATTCACAAAAATGTTTCAGAACAGTTCAAATATTAGAGTGTGCTCAGTGCATTTATGGACAACTGATTACTGTACCTGGAGAGCAGCCTATGCTGGCTGTGCACAGAGACTATAAAGTAAGGCAATTCCACCTCTACAAGGACAGTCTGGCGCTTCTGACTCACAGCCTTTAAGGAAATTACTTTTTTTAATAAAAGAGTCTGCTACTTACTATTCAAACACGAGTTTTGAGCAGTGTAGAGTAATGCTTGTTGTTTGTTGTTTCTCCAATCACAAATGCAGACATTTGCAGACGGGAAGCATAAAAAGACGGTATTAAGTCATTGTAAACAGTAATTATGTCCCCACTGGATGAAACAAATACCTTATTTGTAATGGCTTTTATTGGTTTGGTGTCATAGACCTGGGACGCAGAATCACGTTGTGGTAAGGGGCATTACATTTCTGTCAGACGCTTGAGGTATTCAGCCAATCACGATGCACTGGATAGCTGGATAATCAGAGCACACCTCGGCATTTTTAAAACAATGAACTTTGTATAAATTGACCCATTTCAGGAAGACAGGGCTCGGATGAGAAACAATAATGTGTTTTTGAACATTAAACCGCACAAACACATTACATTACAACAAATACACAAAAAAAAATATTTTTAGCAACGTCATATAACTCCTTTAAATATATATGTATATATATATATATATAAAAAGTACTTTTCAAATTGGAATGTGGATAAAATTCTATTTAATTTTTATTTCTTAATGTGAAACCATTTGTCCACCACTCAATGCTGTATTCCCAGTTTAATATCTTTAATATCTATTGCAGTTTGGCTTGAGCTTTATTCAATTATTGTCTGATTCATGCGGTCCTAACAACCATCAATGTCATAATGTCTCATTTGAAATGTATCGCCTTTACATCATGTCTAAAAGACAGTTGCTGTTGAGATGCTGTTTCTGCTTTGTTTCCATCACATAAATTATGCTACATCAGTGACAGTGACCTGACATTTGACATATGGAACATATTCCATTTACATCTGCTAGTTTTATGCACAGGGTTTTGTAAAGTATCACACTCCCAAGGCCATTGCAGAAATAGGCTGTTAACCTTGATTAATGTATTGTATGAGCGTTGTATCCAATAACAGGGAGGCTATGTAAATAAAGTAAATAGTTTTTGGATGGTCATGTGATCTCAACATTAAAAAAAGTCATCTGAAACTAAGATCCTGCTATTACTGAGTGCAAACTGAATCTACTACTTTAACTGGAGTCTTCTTATTATGTGCACATGTTAAACACATTTTCAAAAAATACTATTCATTTCTTTATGTGCAACGCAGCTTTAAGTTCCATTTGTGTGAATAATATGGTACGGTTTGTTTTGAGTTTTCTCCATGACTCATTAAGATGCTGACAGAGAGACACCATCTCAAACTTCAAAACATCACCTTTTTACACTGGGCTGCACTCTAAACACAGACCATCCCAATGTAAAACCATAACACAGCTGAGTCAAGGTACAGCTGTGAATGATGTCTCAAGCCTCACATACGAAGTCAAGCAGTCCCGTTGATGTACAAATGTTACTTTGAAATGGAACTTCATTTGCATGCTTTTATGTTAATATGGCCAAAACGACAGAGCCTTTGCTGTCATAATCATCTGCAAGTCTTTCAGAGTTAAGCTGTTGGATATGGCATGTTGAAAAGGTTAAAGCCTTAAATTGTGTTAGTCTGTTTTCTGTCAATGTCTACGTGTTTCCCAGATCATGGGAAGCTGTCAGTCTCCGAAAATGGATAAAAAATAACATTGCTCTGGTGGGATAAAATCTTGATTTATATCGGAATGCATATAAAATGTTCTGATCGTGACATGACAAACAATCCAAGCAAGTCTGATTATGCAAACCATTAAAGCTTAAGTGATATACTCTATGGCGTGTTCGATGGTGCCTATAAAATTTGCCTGAAGGTGTTGGTGTGTCATCTTCTGTGCTAATGTAGCCCTCATATTCGAGGAGTTTAGCAGCAAGACTAACTCTGCAAAGCATTTCGTTTGAGTAAAAGTCCTAACAGACAGATAAGTATGTTGGAAAGTGAGAAACACACTCCCCCTGTTGGCTGAAGAAAGTTTGGCTGCTGTACAGCCATCAGCTCACCTTAATATTTTTCTTTT
>JAUCMR010000091.1:16246951-16263717 GCA_032357425.1 Enteromius argenteus | reverse complement strand
ATAATTATTATATAATTCTTTGTACAAATGGTCTTGATTTCACTGAAACACAAGATGCTCTTTGGATAATGTTAAACCATGCTGGAGAACATGTTGAGATTATTAAAGCAAAATGCAATAATCAAAAATGTAAATTAAATGTTTTTTTGGTTGTTGTTGTTTTCACTTGTGTTCATAAGGTTGTTTCCTCCACTGGAGAGACACACGATGTGAATCAACTAACCCAGTTTTTCCTTATTATTAACACAATGATAAATGTAAACAATAGCTGGATGAAAAGTAAGGCCCAGGGCGCAGATCTCACCGCACTTTGATGGCCTTGTGCATGCTATTCTGGGCAGCCATTTTGAGAGCAGCACTCTTAGGAAAACACCCAAGGCTGTGTGAACATTGTTTCCTCAGGCCCGAGTGTTCACACCCACACGTACACAAAAATACAGACGCATGAAACCCAAAATGCACACGCTAGTGGAAAAGAAGCAAGTCTTGTTCACAGAGGCTGAAACGCATTGTCCCGTTTTCTCAGACGCACACAAATATCTGGAGATACGAGTACATTGTCTCGTCAGGGTCACTGAGACACAGATACAGGAAGAGACGGGTCACAAAAGACCTTGCACACGTAAATGCTGTTTTTAACTGGCAAGAGTGTTTATTTTAAAAAAACTAATTACATTAATAGATGTGTAACTAAATAATATAATCATAATGGCAAAATACTGACATTTCTCTTACACAGACAAAGAAGGCCCTCATTATAAACTGTACAATCAAAAGGCCAACTGAGAAACAAAGCTGAGAAAACAAAATTCAGACTGTTGCTTGTGAGAGAACAAGTCTGGTCACGATACATTTAAAGACAAAGCAAAAGATGAAGACAAAAAAAATGGAAAACATTCACACACTCAATTGTCTGACATTCCAGTTGCTATTTCCTGTGCGGTAGGAAGAGGGCATGCCTTTGCTCGGGAAGTGGCGTGGACACAACAAGAGACCACTCTTGCTCCGCGGTCTGTGTAAACATGATTGTACGGCTAAGGCTTTCTCACTCTCCAACCTCCCCTGACATTTAGAAGAATAAAACTAAAACATACATCTTATCTGTTCCAAAACAGTCTGTTCCAAAACAATATATTACATTTATTTCAAAAAGCGAGTATGATAAAAGAAACAAGTTAACAGTTTAAATGGGTCAGTGGTTCCTTTACGCATACAATTAAGAATCGATAATGGTGCGCCTTAATGGAACCCCGACAGACAATTTAATAGTTTGTTGGTTTTGGATGATGCAGATATTATGAGTAATGGCAGGAAAAACCTAATACGGGATGAAAAGTGAGAAGGTTGCTACTGATTTTAGGTAAGAAGCTGCCCTTTGCCTGTTCTACGGCATCAGCATGTTAGGAAAGTTCACCAAAGAAACAATTGTCATCATTTATGCACCTGTATGACTTTCTAAGGAACAAAAAAGTTGTAATCGACCAGACAATGCAAGTGGATGGTGACCAAAAGCTGACAAACTCCAAAATGGAGCATCATCATAAATCATCATAAAGTGCAGCTTGGACATTGTTTTGTAAATATCTCATTTTGTGTTAAACAGAAGAAATAGTCAAACAGGATTTAAAGGACACGAGGTGAGATAATGATGTCCACATTTTATATTTTGGCTGAACTATTACATTAAAGATAGTTGAAAAATGAAATTTCAGTTTCATAATTTACTCACCCTCAGATTTTTTCAAACCTGTTTGAGTTTCTTTCTTCTGCTGAGCACAAAGGAGGATATTTTGTAGAACATTGGTAAGCAAATTGCTGGCACCCATTGACTTCCATAGACATCAATGGCTAGTCAACAACAACATTTTTCAAAATATCTTCTTTTGTGCTCAACAGACGAAAGACATTCACACAGGACTGGAACAACTTAAGGGTGAGTAAATGATGAAATTGAAATAGCTGAACAACTACATTAAAGTTTTGAATAACATAAAGAGGAAGACTATTTGAAGTTCTATAGTTGTTAAACTGGAGGCGCACTATAACGGACCTCTCCGCTGAACTTGTCATTTCTCTTGGGCAGTGGAGGTTTCATCCGACTGTCTCTCTTCAGGATCATCTCCTCGTTGGCATATATAGGGGCTTCTGCATCATCAGAGTGGTAGCCGGACTGGTAGCCGCTGGTCTGATTGGACGATTCAGATGCTAAAGACTCCTTGCTCTTGCATCGCAGCAGTGGGCTGCAGATAAAAGCATGAACATGAATGTAAAAACTGCCTCGGTTTGTAGCTCTACTGAGATCAGGATGAATGTGTCACCTGAAATTAAGTGGTCTTTGCACTTGCCGATCCAAAGCTTTCATTTGCTCACGTGATAAGCCCACGCCGCAGTCCATGTGACCGTTCTGTACACAGAGGAGAAACCTTTTAAAATTGACAACTTTGATCATTATAAATACTTCTGGGAGGCAATAATCTAAATTAGCTGGTTTTATTGAAGTCAAAAATATCTAAAAAAATATATATATAAATCTAAAAATAGATATATTTATAAAATTATAACAAATATTTACTTCAAAAAGTAAACATTTTTGCAGGAAAAATTCAAATTTCTACTGAAAGTGTTTTTGAGATTCGAGTTGTAGTATTGTAGAGTTTATTTACCATTACAGCAGTATGCTCCAGAGGAATGTTTACAAAACTTGTCATACTTATTGGCACATTGCAAGTGTCGATCTGCTGTGGGAACCTGTCAGGAGAGGTATGGGTGGGACCATTGTTGCATTAGTTTGTCAAAGGAGAGGTTAAGTATACGTTATATCCATAAATGTCAGATCTTCAATGTGTGAAATAAGATATGTGAATAATGAGTCAGATAACTGGGGTGGGGATAAGTATCAGTGCTTGCAAGGATATAAATATATCAGTAAAGTATATAAAGTAATCAGATTTGAGTCAGTAATGCAACTGCACACACACACACACAAAAAACCAGACTGAGAAGTTACTGTAACTAACCCCAGAGGTGGAGCATTGTCATAGTGGAGCTGGGTCTCTTTGTTGCCTGCATAGAAGGATCTTTTCGACGTCACACTGAGATGAGGAGCCCCTGATTCCTCTTCTATCTCGTTTGTCAGAGGGATGTAGTCTTTTCCATCCTAAAACAAAAGTAACAAATGATCAATTAAAAGATTAAAATTTTGTCACATTGAACCATATTCCATTACATGCTACAAAAAGTCACTTTTTCTATTTTTGTCTTGTGTTTCAATAAAAGTATCTAACCATCCAAATTTACATGAGATGTGAAACTGCAGAAGATTTAAGTGTTGTATCTAACATCTATCTACATTTGGTAATTTTCTTAAACACTTAAAAACTGTAACTGAAGAAAAACAGAAATAAAGTAAAATCAAAATAAAATAAAAAACATTAGTGAAAGTTATGTAACTTTGGCAAGTAAGTTAAATACTGTAGTTGGAGTACTAAAATGACTAAAACTAAAATAAATAAAAAAATAAAGTAAACAGAAATAAATTAAATAAAGAATAAAATAATAAAAATATTAAATAAAGCTGAAAGAATAAAAATAAAGCTGAAATAAAATATAACAGCAACGCAATGAAATAAATGAGTTGGAGTAAAAGATGAATAAAAAATACAATGACTTGACATTAAAATGACAAATAATTTACAAAAATTAAAACAAAAATATAAACAAAGCTAGTTCTAAATAAATAATCATTAAAAACATAAAAAAACGCGTAAAACATTAATTTGCTACATTAAGTAAATGTATGTTATTTTAAGGTATTTTAATGTTAAACGAGTCATTAATAGTTATTTATTTATGAAGCTATGTCTCAATTACTGAAAACATATACTTGAAGTCAAGTCTAACCTGTTGAGCGCTAGCTAGTAGCAGATTGCCTAGATGTTCAACTAACTGAGTAAAGGTTGGCCTGTCTGTCGGTTGATCAAGCCAGCAGTCCAGCATGGTCTGGTATCTGGAAGAAATTCACATTAACAAGGAAGAGATGAGGTTGATTACATTTTCAGGATTCAGTCAGTTGACATTTCCTTCATTTCAGTAATAAAAATAAGGTCCATCTGCTATGTAAAGTTAAATCAAATTGTATGTACTACTACTCTTCCATCGGAAACACTATGATGGCATCGCTAGAACTACTAAGACCTAGATCAACTGCTGATTAAATAATACAGCATGATTAATAGTGTGAAGTATATTTACATCTCAGGTGTGGCGTAGTCTGGAGCTCTCATTCTGGTTCCTTCCTTTAGTCGCCTGCAGAAAGACTCATCGATGCACACACCTGGGTATGGAGATGCACCTGCGCCAAAGAAGATGTGTCACCCTATTACAGTAGGTTTATGCTGTCTAATAAGCTCAGCATTAATGTTAATATTAAATATTGTGTTACCAAGTGAGAAGATCTCCCAGAGCAGCACACCAAATGACCAAACATCACTCTGTGTGGTGTACACGCGGTCAAAGATGGTCTCTGGAGCCATCCACTTCAGAGGAAGACGAGCCTGAAATGATAGAGAGGAAATACTCAAGTCAGTTTCGCTGAAAAGCTAAGATGCAGTTGTCTGTGTGTGTAGTAGAAGTCCTCACATCTCCTTTGCGGACGTAATCGGGGTCTTTATATACGTCTCTGGCCAGCCCGAAGTCACATATCTTTACCACGTTGTTTTCAGAGAGTAGGATGTTTCTGGCTGCCAAGTCCCGGTGGATACACTACAAACACAAAGTAGCATTATGACCGAAGCAATCATCTTGAATGAATTGTAAACTTTAATGACCAAAGCACACACACACAAACACAGACTATGGGTTTCAGTTTTACCTTTCGCGAGGCTAGGAACTCCATGCCTTTGGCCACCTGGAAACTGTAGCTGATAAGATCCTCCATCGTCAGGTGATCCCAGTCTGAACTCTCTATACATGAGCAGATGACACATAATACATTATATATATATATACACATGAAGATTTAGATTAATATTTACTATATGTATATGTGTAAAACAAAGTGTATATTTTCTGCTTTTGCATTTATTAGTTTTATTAATTTGCTAATTAGATTTTATATATATATATATTTATAAAAAAAATTTTTTACATTTATGTTATGTTTTTATTTTTATTAATTTACAATGTGATAAATTATTATCTAAAATTATAAGTATGTAAATTATTAATAAAACAATTATACTTTTTGTTGTATTCTGCAGTTAATTTTATTTGTATTTATTCATTTATATTGTAAAAAATTAATTTTTACACATATTCCATCTACTTCCTCAAATAATATGAGCTCATTAAATTTGCCATTAAAATAATAATTAATAATTTTATTTTGTATAAATATTGTTTGTTTATGTATTTAGAATAAAGAAAATACGATTTTAAAATTTACTTTAGTGTGTGACAAAATACATTTATAAAAATACAAATATTTATAACAAGCTCATTAAATATGCTTAATAATTAGAGCAATTCATATTATTTTAATTTTATATTCTAATAAAAAAATATATTTTGAATCTTTTGAATCTAGCTACATTTGGTAAAATGCTTTTTTTTATTAAAAAACATTTATACAATTAAAATAGTTTTTGGTGATTAATATAAAGCTGATACAAAGTAAAATCTAAATATTATATAAACTTAAACTTATAAAAACATTGTCTACTAACAGAAATAAATAGGTTGGAGTAAAAGATGAAAAGAAAAGAAATATGAAAACTAATATATTTTAAAATGACAAAACACAGAAAACGAAATGAAAATGAAAAATGAAAATATAAACGAAGCTAATTCTAGCTGCCTAATAATTAGCAAAAATATTAATAATATTAACATAACTATAGAGTTTGTTTATGTATGTATGTGTTAATATTAAACAATTAGAGTGTGACATTAATTTTATAAAAGTACAAACTGTAGGATCTTAAATAATGAGCTCATTAAAGCTGCTTAAAAATTATAACAATTCCTATAAGTAATAAAATATAAAAAAATATTATAACTGTGTTAAATGTGCCATTTTATCCTCGTCCAGATTAGAAACTAATATACTGTACCTTGTTCATCCTGCTGCTGGTTTGTGGAGGTCTGTTCTCCCGTCCTGGTGCACATGGCGGTACCAGTGCAGATGTCCAGCCGAGTGCTGGTCCCCAGACCCAGATCTCCCTCATGCAAATCCTCTTCCTGCTGGACCTCCCTCCTGCACGGCATCTGTGGCATTCGCTTCTGAGAAACACAACACGTGTGGACCAGTTTCAGCTGCTGTCAGGGTCAAGAAGTACCAGCGTATCAGGTACAGTTCATTACACCTTCAACCTTGAACAACATTTAAAGGCCGTACAGTTGGCTGTTGCCCAAATCAATCTGACCACATCAGAGGACATTGTTAAAAAGAGGAGCTGAGATCTTCAAAACCACATCACAGCCTCATTTTACTAGTTGCACTATATTTACCTTGTAGGGACTGTACTCTCCTCGCTTGCTTTTTAAATAGCTGGAGAGGTTACCATGTATACAGTACTCCACAATCACCATCAAGGGCCCTGAAGGAGGAAAGATAGAAAGGAAGAAGAGGAAAAAGTGGGCACACTGTGTTCTTCTCAACAATGCACAACCACTTTATGGCATTTCTGACATGTTTGAGGGTTTGATACTCACCTCCTGGTTTGGTGCAGGCTCCTAGAAGGTTGACCACATTGAGATGGTGACCAATATGGATGAGGATCTTCAGCTCAGACATCAGAGCACGGTACTCGCTGGTGGTAGCGCCCTCTGTTGGAGATTGATAATGCTTCTGTCAGTAGTGTTATGAAAAATAGGTAACATTTTAGAATAGGTAACACTTATTTACTTTTAACTATGACTTTGAGTAGGATTAGGGATGTACAATAAGATCATGTAGAATAAGGCATTAATATGTGCTTAGTTAGCACTAATAAATGGCTAATATTCTACAACTAATAGGTGTAACCACAAAATAAAGGGTTATTGAAACATTTGTGCAGTCAGATTATTAATGTTAGTGAACAAATGCCTCATACCCTTGAGCATCTTCACTGCTACTGTAGTACAGGTGGTGGCCTTCTCAATACCATACGCAGTCGCCTCCACAACTTGACCAAACGCCCCTCTGCCCAGCGGCTCTCCTGGAAAGCATAGAGAAGCACACATTTGTGAACACTTACATGTACATTTATATTACCATTATTTGTGCAAATAATTTAGCTGTTTGCAGAGGTTAAATTAGGACTTTAAAGAGGTCAGAAGCCTAAAATCTGAAGGTTATATTGGGTTTAGTTATGATATGCTCACCTCTCTATCCCAAAGAAGAAAAAATATGCATAATACGTTCCATAACATTTTGACGCCCAGTTATAATGGTACTAAATGCATGTATTTGCTTACATTCGAAAGCAAAGAAAAACTAAATGATAATTCAAAATTAAATACACACAAATGCAAATAAATCTCTATAATACAGATATATACACAAGAATAGATAATATACAGATATAGATCAAATAAATTATGTAAACAAATAAATAATTATAAAATAATAATATTTATGTTTGTTTTGTTGTTTTTATTATAGTTTATTTCTCACGTTCAGCCAAGTCTCACCTAGCTTCAGTCTGTCACGTGGGAATTCCCACTTGTTTGCATCATAGGTCAGTCTCTCACAGTGCTCATCCATTGGCATATCATCGTCCAGAATCATTGACAGGTAGCCAGTTTTCAGATCTTCTTCATTAGGCTGCGAGAGAGAGAAGAGGCAGGGATGGAAAGAGTGAGCATGACTGAATGACAAACACAACGCAAGACCTCCAACTTTGTCCAGCTTAAGTCTCCCAGAATCAGGCCCTCATTATAAAGACACCCGCTAATGAGTTTCTGGAAGCCACTATCATACTCAGAGGCAGAATTAAGGCTGGGGTACACCAGGACTTGGGCCCACGGCTGGCCGGTGTACGTGACGCATCGCAGCAGAATGTGGGCTGAGCATACAATAGAGACAACGTAAGCCAAGTCCGGGTAGTCAGTTTTGATCAGTCAGGATAGCCAAGTGTGCGCCTGTGCGTGAAAATGAGAGACGGGAAGCAAACAAGGAAAAGGGAAAGAGATGGAATGTTACCCGCTTCCTATTACGAATGACGAATACGATGAGGAGCCAAAGGGACATGGCGATGACCACGGCACCAATAGGCATGATCAATTCCACATTCATCTTTTCTTCTGCACCTGTGAGGAAGGTCACATGATCAATCAGATGTCAAAAAAATACAAGATTTAAGATAGACAGATAGATAGATAGAGTTAAGATAAATAGATAAGAGTTAAGATAGTGCTGTCAAATTAATCAAATCCAAAATAAAAGTTTTTGTTTACATAATATATGGATGTACACTGTGTATAATTATATAATATTTACTGTACATGTATTTATATGTATATATTTATATTTATATATTTAAAATATAAACATTACACATTGTTCTTAAATATATCCATAAATGTTTATGTATTTACATAAATAATAAATATACACAGTAAACACATAGCTCAATTTTGTGGGAAACGGTGCATTCTAGAGCAAAATTTGTACATTTGTTCGGGCTAATGCAAGGATTGCAGCGATGAGAAATTTTTGAGTCTACGACAAACAGTTTACGAGCTATGGCCAAAATTGTCTGAAATATTTGTTTTTTGCGCTGTAGCGCCCCTGTTAGGCCAAGTGGTCTGAGACTGTGATAGGTTCTCCCAAAATTGAGGTCTATCTTTTCACCAAGTTTCAAGTCTCTAGGCCTTATGGTTTGGTCTGCACGATCACTTTTAGGGCAGAATAATAATAATAATAATAATAATAAAAATCCTAACAATTACAATAGGGTTTCAGCACTTTGTGCTCGAACCCCTAAATATTATTATACTCAATAATAATATTAAAGACATGACACGAATTGACATGTCCGTGTCTGTTTCATACAAATTTGGCAAAAAAAAAGAGAAAAGTTCCATTGAAGATAAATCTCTTATTTTGGAGAGGAGCTGGAAAAATGCCTTCATTTTAATATTAATAGGAAAGGGAGGCACAAATTGCTTGGAAGAACCTAGTTTACAGGAAATATTTGAGTGCTGCTGGGTGTGTGTCATGGCTACAAGAGCAAGGAATGTGAATTGTTTGCTGACCTCATATTTCATCCAATCAAAATAAGACCTTCAAAACTGAATCACATTAGATGAAAAGAAGGATGTTCTCTTTCTTATATAAGAACACCCAGCTGCTCAGTGGATCACTACATGATTAGTGGTAGCACTTTAAAACAAGGTCCACTATAAGCTAACTACATGAGTTAACATGAACTAAGAATGAATAACACTTCTACAGCATTTATTAATCTTAGTTAATGTTGAAATCAATGTTGATTTTTTTACTAAAATCACAAGTCTTGTTTATTAACATTAGTTCAGGCACTGTGAACAAACATGAACAAACATTTAGTTAATTAATACATTAACTGATGTTATGTGTTATAGACTTAGTTTATGTCTTTCTCTCTTCCTATCTTTTACTCTTTGTGGGAACACGGCCGTTAGTGAATGTTTCTTGTTGGAACAGTCAGGCGACAGTCGCCTTTGCAGTGACAAAAAGAAACAGTGATGCCGAGAAACAAGTCACGTACACACTGAGTATGTCTCTTGTTATCTGTGGGGCTTTGCGCTCTCCTTCATGTGCGTGAGGCAAGAGGCGGAACCATACAGAGATGTAAGTGACCGGGAAAAATGTGTGTGACAGAGAGTGATATGGGGGTAGGACGCCCCTCTCTTCTTTGTGTTCTGGGATTTTGCTTTGTTTTCTCTAAGCACTCCCTAAAGGATGTACACAAACAGAGCCCCCTTCCTGACAGACTAAAAAAAGAGCGCTATTTTTGCCACAGGGCCTTGATTACAACAAAATCTCAATGAGGATAAAAGTCAGTGGGAGACTGCGCTTGCCTCACAACAACCATGACACATTCAGAATATTTATCCTATTAAAAACAGGATCTTTAATAGTGTGGCTACTATGTGATGTTTTACATGTCAATTTATAACTGACAGACTACTGCGAATCTACCTGTCATCAGTATTTTTTTTTAAGAGATGGAAAGTTTTATTGAGCTAAGATGCATTCAATTTATCAAAATTGACAGTTACAAAAGATTGAAATGCTTTTTTTTTTGTTTTCAATATTGATAATAATAAGAAAAAATACTTGTATATAAATTCTACTTATAAATTACATTTACAAATATATTAAAATAGAACACTATTATTTAAAATATCATTTTAATCATATTTCACACTATTACTGTTTTTACTGTATTTTTTAATCAAATAAATGAAGTATACTCATAAGAGGATTCTTATAAAAACAAATTACATTAAAACAATCAATAAAATCAATAAATAAATAAATAATAAATCAGTAAAATAAAATAAATAAAGCAATGGGTTTTGTAAACACACTCACCATCTACAGTGATACGAGCCTCGTGAGAGTCACAGCCTTGCTGGTTACAGGCCGTGCATGTGTACAGACCACTGTCCTCTTTTTTCACTCGTTGGATGGTTAAGACATGATTTGACTGTTTCAGAATCACACCTGAAAACAGAAACTCTCACTGTAAAAAATACATTAGCGTAAAATGAAAGGAAGCTAACTAATGTGCTTCGTGGCATAACATTTAATCTGGTTTTAATAAAATCAATAAATATTATTTAAGATCAATGAATACATTTTGCTACAATACAGTAGATTATTATTTATTTTAAGGGTCAGACAGACATAGTTTCTTAAGGTAACAATTGCCTATTACAGCGTATTACCCGAATTTGTGTCATATGTGGTAACAGCAGCACTATAACTGACATCACTGGTTTTAATTACTCTGTTGGAATCCAGATCTAAATGAAGCTATTAGACATTTGGACTATTTGTCTCAAAAATGAAGGTAAAAACAAAACTAATTGCCTTTTAGCTGTATGTTTTGTCTGTAAAGCACAAACTGATTTTTTATTAAGAGATTCAGCTTCACAACAAAATAAATCAATTTCTTCTCAAGCCTGAGAATTGTGGTGCTCAAAGACGTGAACTGGTATGAACTGCTTTATAGTATAAATGTTACAAAATCTGAAACTGTGGCTATTATATGCCACATAATTATCTGTGAAATCTGTCAACTATCCAAAAACTGCATTTGGCAAACAGTGTTGACCCATCATTAGTATTATTTATATACTATACAATAGGTTGTTTACATAATATTTATCTCAATTTATTTTTGCAAATGGCAAAAATGCATTCAAAAGCTGTGTAGAGTATTCCAACTCTAAGGCAGCTGCAAATTGATTATTGTTGCACATATTGAGAGTTTATTAGAGTTTATTGTTGCACCTATAGTATTTTTATACTTCTATAGAGGTTTTACGTTTCTCACCTGATCCCTCCATGACAGTCTGGTTGTCTTTAGTCCATACTACAGTAGGGGTTGGTGTGCCGGACACTTCACACACTAGAGTAGTAGAGTCGCTCACATTCACTTTCTGGTCAGTCAAATTGGTCACAATTCTTGACATCTCAAGAGCTGCAGAAAAATATAAACTGATCTGTGATAACGTTTAAGCTTGTGCAAGCTTTCTGCAATATATGCCATCTGAACATACTGAGCTAAATATAGTTTATTAAGTGTGTGATTTCTGCACCACTAATGACATAGAAATGACATGAATAATGACTGTTTTCAAACAAGTCTCCTAAAAAACACTCAGTGTAAACTATGGACTAACCTCTGAGTCTGAGGTTGTGAAGTAAGCAGGTTCTTTCACTGGTGCCCACATTCTCCACTTGGCAAGCGTATAGGCCTTGGTTCATCAATGTGGCATTGGGTATGGGCAGGTCCAGCGTTGCATTGGTGCCCTGCAGGCCTGGTATGGTGGCATTGGTCTGATGGAGAGGCAACAGGGTAAGGGTATCACAGGGCACGGCTGCTGGAGAGGCGTCAGGGTTGGCTATGTTTGTTACCCGATACCAACGCAAGTTAGAGTACAGCAGTCGATCGGCTACACAGCGCATTACCACATCCTCTCCCTCAATAGGATTGCTGGAGGGGAGAACGCTTAGGTTGAGGAAACCTGTGAAGAAGACAAACATCACAAGTTCAGATTTGACCACTTCTTAAAATTTGATTACAGTATAAATTGGCATTTTAGAGTCAGCACTCACGAGCTACTTGAAACACAATGACCCGCTCTTCTATTCCCATCTTATTGGAAGCAATGCACCTGTAGAGGGCATGATCAACTGCTTTCTGGATCTTCAGTGTGCTGATGGTCTATTGGAGAACAATAGATCATCAAAACAGTATTGCAATGGATGTTTGTAAAAATATATTATATATATTAATATATACGTTTCCATTACAGATTTGCACAAAACATTGGTGATATTTTAGAAATGTCGATAAAAAAGTCTTGCAAAACTACAGCGTTTACATTAACCAATGTTATGCGACTAAAGCGTAACCTTTTGCCTCATGGCAACGGATTTTGGTGAGATTTGACAGATTTTGAATATATATCTTCAAAGGAGGCGCATGCGTGTATCTTTACAGAAGCAGCACGGGGAGCCCCTTCATAAACTTGCGTGGTGAATTGAAAAATGATCATATGACTTTTTACATATGCCATGTGACATGTAAATGCTTCCATTGCAGTTAGGGAATTATTTCTTTTTCAAATTGCCTGAAGAACCATCTCAAATCTCAAGTGACTAGTGAAAATGTTTCTGCATTTTCATTAAAAATGTAAGTGAATAGTTTAATTAAAAAATGAATGTGAATTGAAAAATGGCTTGTGTCTCTTTTGCTTTAATGACTGCAAAACTCATGAACTCAACAAGTGTGCTTAAACTCTAATAATCATGTTCTCCAGCATCATTTTGATGATCTTAAGCTTTAAATATTTGCCTAACTTACAAAGCACTTCATGCTGTACATTCACTTATTTAATTGATTAGTGAACTAGAAATAGTGCAGAATCTTATTTGGTTACACTTTATTTCAATAGTCCATTTAGACATTCTACTAACAATAAGTAACTTTGTAACTACATGTCAACTAATTCTTGTTAATTCTCAACTACATCTTTCCTATTCTTAGACTTTTAGACCCAGCAGTATATGCTGTGTGTAGAAATAGCTTTTTGCATGTTTAAAGGCAGAGCTGAACATAGCACACTGGCACAGTACTGAAACTGATGTTTACCTTAAGAGAGCGTTCAATGACAGATGTTGGGCTGATGATGGGATTCTTCCCTGTGTTGTTTGATATCTCCCTCCACTTGTTACACTTAACCACACTTCGGTCAGACTTAGGTCTGTGAGTAACACATAACAATAAAATGTAACAGTTTTTGTGCAGTCAAAAAAAATCTCATAAAATGTTAAAATGCATATATATATATATATATAGTATATCAAAATAATGATTTTTTTTTTTATATTTAGAAATATTCATATATAGGTTTTTTTTGTTTTTTTGTTTTACAAACATTTTAACAAGGACATGACTTCAATCAATATCTTATAAAAGTAGACGCAGACAGAAATAAACACTTCTACTTATCTACAAAGCTCCAGCAGAAAAAGACAACACCACACAGAATCAACAACAACAATGCACCGGTTATTAACAGTCTAAATTTAGACGATCCTGTAACTGACTGTTCCTCTCTAATTCTACTTCTGCCACACATATTTATGAGCAATAGGAATTATTATAAATGTCAATAAGCAAAAATCAGATTTAGACTTGGGTTAGACATCAGCACCTCATATAGGTCAGCTATGGGAGGCGAGACAGAGAAAGAGCGGAAAAGGGAAAAAGAGATGGGGAAAAACAGACAAACACAAAAATAGGACACATTAAAGCTGTAATGAAAGGTGAGAGCGAGGGTGAACTCTTGTTAGTAGGACGTAGTGACAGACATTGTGTTATTTTTATGTTTGATCAAGGACACTGGATTTGAATGCGTCTGCTTTTAGAACAACAGGAAGTTGTGATGAGGCCTACGGAAGTAGGTGAGGGTGCAATCTGAAGATAAGGCTCGCGTGATGCCTGGCCCTGAATGCTCATTACATGATCACAACATCCTTGGAAGTGATGTTCTGTGAATGCAGGCTGCCAGTCAAAGTCACAATTCAACTAAAACTCACAGGAGGTAATTTCTTAGTATAGCAGAGCTCTCTCTCAAAGCAGTCATAGTGGCTGCCCAATCACAACAGTCGTTTCAGGATGAATGCCCATTTAGAGCACAACATGCTAATGAATAGCACTGAGAAACACACTTGAACACCAAGAACAAATATGCTTGCACAGTTCTGATACATCTTCTCTTGGAATAAAAATGCCTGGGCACTGAGTAAACAAAGACATATAAGCATTCTCATTCCGTGCATATTTTGTCAGCAAAACAATGACTAATGATATTATCATCCACTTAAACATCACAACAACTGGCTTCCCCACACAACTACAGGAAAAATATTAAATTATTAGTTATCTTTTTAAATGTTGCCATTTAGGGAGCATGATTTTGACAGGTTTTGCTACAGGCAAATGCAGATTTTTTTTGGTTTCTGCTCTCTCCTAACAGCAAGCTGCTGGTGAGGTCAAGAATAAATTCTGTTTTTGTTGTGATATATGCGTTTTAACACTTGCATTACATTTCTTCTGGATGAATGTACAAATGAGTAATATCATGAACAATTTGTCATGCAAGAGCAATATTTACTCTACAGTAATATAATTGCAGAACTGATATATAAACATATAGAAAAGAGAGAAGATTTTTCTCATAATATATCACAATATAAATAAAAAGAAAATAAGTAAATTTAAAATAAATTTATCTGACATTAAGTTTCTGCTTTTAACAGTCCACGTTCTTGACTGTATTACACAGGTTACATTTGAAGCAAAACAAGTACAATGCATCAAATCACGTGACATAAGACTTACAGAAATCTGACTGGGCAGTCCTCTCTGGGCATCCACTGCCATTGTATTGTGACAGGGCTGGACCCTCCACTAGCTGTGCATCTGAGTGTAGGGCTACTGCCATACACGTGAACATCTCGATCCAACGGCACTTCCTTCTCAAAGATCTTAGGGTGAACTGTACATATAAATGCAAAAGTTAACAGAAGAAGAGAAGAGAAGAGAAGAGAAGAGAAGAGAAGAGAAGAGAAGAGAAGAGAAGAGAAGAGAAGAGAAGAGAAGAGAAGATTCACTACCATTAACCAACAGTTGAAATGTTCTTCTCTGCTCCTCTTTGGTAATCTTATTTGTCATGACAACAGTGTAATTCCCAGCATCCTTCTCTGTAACCCCATATATAGTAAGAGATCCTGTCTTGGGCTTCATCCTGTACTCATCCTTCCCCACTATCTGATCATTCTTATACCTAGATGGACAAGAATGAAAAGTTCAGCCTGGCATGTACAACATCCTAATCTATTCTTTATAGGCACTTTAAATAATATTTAATATAATATAATTTAATATGGTATTATATTATATAATATAACCTTATAATTACTTACCACTTGACTAAGGGCTCTGGATATGCATAATATTTAACCAGGATTTTTGCTTCCCCCTGGCCAGCCGTTGCCTCCACAGTCTGCAACATCTGATCACTGAGCGCTATAAATGGTTTCTCTGAAATATCAATTAATATATTAGCATAATGTATTAAACCATTGTTTTATGCATTATTGCATTATTTGTATTGTAAATCATATGGTCTTTATGCTAGCTTAGGTGTGCCAGCAGCACTGAAATATAGATGCTTTCAGTTGTATAATGCTCTCTTTTGTTTACTCTTATGAAGGATGGCGGACTATCCCAGAAGAGAAGTCATTGAATCTTACACAAAAAGCTTTTTTGTAGCTTCATAATATTACTTAATAATAATATTACGGTTGAACCACCGATGTCACTTGGACTATTTTAAAGATGTAATAACTAAGATGTTTCTCTAGTTTTCTCACTGTCTATGTAGTGTCAGAAATCTCTTGAATTTCATCAAAAATATCTTAATTTGTGTTCTGAAGATGAACAAAGGTCTTATGGGTTTGGAACAACATAAGGGTTAGTAATTAATGACAGAATTTTCATTTTTGGGTGAACTATCCCTTTATGTTGGTTTTTCTAAAAGCACATACCATAGACGATGAGGGCTGCCCGGGCAATCTTCTGCATCTGACCGCTAGAAGCTGTGCAGATGTACTCTCCTGTGTCATTTACAGTTACATTTTCTACAGTGAGAGTATTGGACAGTTCTAAGGAGTTCCACAGCTTCTTCTTATAGGCCTTGGTCTCATAGCGTGTCCTTGGTATTGAGCTGTTGACGCCTCTCTGTGGGATGAGAGATCAGAAATCAGCCAGTGAAATGCATGATGCTATTTATGGAATTGCAATCCAACCAAACTCAGCTGGTCTGGGCTGAATTGAATCGAATTGAATCTTATATTATGATTTAAGTGTCTCAATTAAAACAAAAAAGGTCACAGAAAAGATTAGCTGATGATACATTTGAAAGGAATGTTCTGGGCGTGCGTTACGTAATGTAAGGTAACAGAAAAATTAGAAAAAAAAAAATTTATTATATAT
>JAUCMR010000091.1:16199299-16212765 GCA_032357425.1 Enteromius argenteus | reverse complement strand
AACACAAAGGAAGATATTTTGAAGAAAGTTTGTAACCAGGCTGTTTTGGGTCACCATTGACTTCCATAGTATTTTTTCCTCCTACGGAAGTCAATAGTGACCCAAAACAGCCTGGTTCAAAATATCTTCCTTTGTGGATAACCTGATATTTCCATATCTATAAATCACTTATTTCAATTAACCCTCATATACGAATTGAAATAATCATTTTTAGCTGTTTTGTCTTCTTTACATCATTTTAAGTCATTTTGAGGCCCTTCAGGTGAAGTCCTGTAGTTAAGCGTAGAGTATCACTGCATATCTGTCACCAACTCACCTGTCAGTCAACTATTGTGCTAAATAAATGAGGGGTTTAAACCTTTATGATTACAAACGACTTTAAACATTCTTCAAAAGACACGCACCTTCAAGGTACTACTAAGATCAGTCGCATTTTTCACATACTTTCAGTTAAATGTATTGCTGAACGGGCTGACAGACATTTATGGCCAACTAAAATATATTTTAATGCTATTTCTGTTGAAACTTGTATGTCATGTATTAAATAATATTAATCATCTTTATTAATTACATCTGTAATAAAAATGCAAAATAAAAATTTGTTTAAAAAATATAAAATATACTCACTTGTAATGTAATATCAAGTAATGTTTTATTCCTTGTTCTTTATTTTCACCTTCTTTCCTTCCCTTCCTTAGATCTATTTTCCACATTTGAGTCCTTCTTATTTTCTACTTCTGCTGCTTGTTTTGTTCTTCTGTTCCTTCTTTTTTCTTTCTTTCCTGCTTTCCATGATTCTTTCTTTCCTTCTCTCTTAGTAGTAATAGTACCACACTGACATAGTGATGTATCAGTAGATATACAGCAGTGAAATCAGAGATGCTCGGCTTGAAAGCCAATCGCAAAAGGTCACAGGTGACACATTCTATCCAGAGTAAAATCTCATCTGACCTCTAGTGATCGGATCACCCGAGACAGATAATATCCAGGCCTAAATGAAACTAACTAACTAGCAGAGGCACTATTTAGTTTTCCGGCAGAGGGAAGGTGATGTGTGTGTGCTTGATGATGAGTCGTGAGAACAGATGAAGTATGTACCTGTGGTCCAAGAAGAGGAATTTCCACTCTAAACTGTGTCTGGAGGTGAATTCCTCATTGGGCTCCTCCACAGTACACATTTCCTGTGGAACAGAGGTTATAAACAAGAGCGTTCTTACTTTAAAGGACATCTAGCAGACAAAAAACGAGAACAGAAACCGAGTGACCTACTTCTCACACTCAGTGTTTTGCATGCTGGTCATTTATCAGTGTCTTCAAAAACAAAGCCAATTCTTGCACAAACATGTACAGTGTCTATCAACACGCCCACACACACATACATACACCCTGCGTCATGATGGGTATGTACGCAACAGATCTCAGGGAGGCTGTCACTGTGTGTCAGGCAAATATTAGGAGTCACAGGACCAATGAGAAGGTGCCAAGTCGGTTTTGGCTCAACCTACCTTGATAAACTGAGGCTTGGCTAACCTCACAGTTGCTATGAAACACACTCGATCTTCAAACATGGGCCTCAGCGATCGCTGGATCACTCCCTCAAAGCCGTTACGTGTTGAGTTAGGCACTACAAAGAAAAAGACAAGCAAATCTTCATGAATGGAAGTGTAAGGAGAGGCATAATAAGCAGTAACAATATTTTCTTTAGCCTGCCACTAGGGAGCAGCACCTGCGAGAAAACGTCAAATACTGAATATTAATTCAGGTATAAGAAATTTCTTTGTGTTCATTTTAAGACATAGCTTGTCTTTTGAGGAAAAGGTTGATTTTTTTTTGTTTGTTTTTTTACATTTTGTTAATAATTTGTTCAATTTGGCACTCATTTTACACTAAAAAGACATACCTGCCACAAGTTAAATAGCCATTCAAAAAATTGGGTCAGCTTTTTATTTTATTTTTTATTCATTTATTTATTCAATTATTTTTTTTTTTTTTTACTTTGTAATACTTAAAAGTGACCGTAAACACATTTATACAAAAAAAAAAATGTTAACATAAATAAAATGGGTGGAAAAAAACATAAAAATATTAACTTTTATTAACTGTTGATAATAATAATAATAATAATAAGTGTATTAAGCATCTTGAGCATCAAATACGTAAATTAGAAGGATCACAAATAATCTACATTATAATAATACTATTAATTAATCATTTATTTTAAAATGGAATTAAAATAGTTTTGCAAAAAAGACAAAACATTTTCAAGCATACAAAGGATTTATACCTGAACTTCTGAAACCGAATATAATGAGTATTCTTATGAATTATCTATTTTAATTAAAATGGTTGAATTATCACGGTGACTTTCTTTATCCTATCTCATCTAATCTTTATTGTTGCTGATATATAAATATCAAATAATATAAATAAATAAAAACCCTTGATCAACAAACAAATGTTGTCAATAAATTCACTGACAGGATTAAAACATTTAGCGCATAAATTATTCTATATTATTTAAAGGTCCCAGTATAATTAAGTCTATTTGTAGGTCGATTCCTCTGTAAAGTGTAAACACAGCGGCTCTGTGGGGAAAAACATGGCTCTGTTTGTTTGAACATTCCAACCAACATTGGCTCCGCCAACAGTGTGAGTTTGGGGTGGGACTATGTATTTGTGTGAACAAAGGCAGTTTGAAAACCTTCATTCATTATTTTTACAATTATATTTACTGACACCCGTCAAATTACACATTTCACCTTAAGCCACAAACGGTCAACTTTCCATCTCAAAATCTGGGTCAGAAGCCTGTTTCTTTGGCAGACTGGCTTTTCGCAACACTTCCTATTCAAATAATGGTCCTTGCTCCATCTACTCTCATAAGAAGCACAAGCAATCAAGCACTTGGCTGGGTAACTCAATAAATGGATCCATATGAAATACTCGGCTGATGCTGCAGGCACTCGTTCTGAAACTTACCAGTGTTGAGGGACTTGAAGTTTCCGATGAACTTGACATACTCATAAACGGGTGGCTCTTTCGGGTCGATCGTGCCCCGGAGCATGTGGCAACAGAACTCTAACTGGTTCTTTGCTGCAGGGAAGCAAACAAAACCAAACAAAAACAAGAAAACAGCATTAATGAGCTTTTGTCTTGTGATCTGTGCTCAAAGAAATGAGACGATAACAGAGAGAGAGAGAGAGAGAGCAGAAGAATTTTTTTGGTCATGATGAGATGATAATAGTATAAAGACAGCATGTTTGAGAGGGATTCTTACTTTTTAGGTAGTCTGGGGTGAGGGTCTCCCCCTCCAGCATGTGTGTGGACAGGGCTTTATACACCTCTGAGTGCTCACCCAGTGGAAGGAAGTTCAACAGATTCTGATCCACAAGATCAGACTGAAAACATAACAACAGACACTGTCAGTATCTCTCGTATTTACACAGGAAAGCTGTTCACATGTACATGCTTGTATTTTGTCAGTTGTCACTGACGCTCAATCCACTCTAATTGAAAATGATTAATGTTCAGTTGCTTTGTAGCTGCGAAGTACTCTCAGTGTGGTTAGGTAAAGAGGTCAGGACTAGCTGGCCGCACAAATAGTAGTTTAGCAATGTCATTAAATTAATTTAGATGTAATATTGGCTTAATATTTAATTGGATTTAATATTTAATATTTGTCACTGATGAATTAAGAGACCTAACTTCTCACATAAAGTGATTTTGAGGATGTTTCTATCACACTGTTTTTCTAAAAAAAATGTATGCAACCATTCAAAATTTGGATTAGTGCCTTTTTTTTTGGTTTTAAATAAATAATTTTTTTTATTTGTCAAAAATGCATTAAATTGCTTAACTTAGCCCTATTATACTACAAGGAATATTGTAATTGTGTAACTCTCTGGACATTTAACTTTTCTGTTCTATTAATCTTTTTTCTTCTTTTTTTCCTAATCTGTTATATATGGGGGAGTTCTGTTTTATTTAAAAATCTGAGCTTTTTGTGTGTTTTTGTTGTTGTTGTTGTTATTTTTGTATTACAGTGAAAATTCAATAAAAATAATTCTATAAAAAAAAGAATGCACTAAATTAATTTAAGGTAGCAGTAAAGCATGCATAATGTTACAAAACTGTGTCACATAAATGCTTTAAATAATATTATATAAATAATAAAAAATAAATTAAAATAAATTAAAAATAATAATAATAATAATAATAATAATAATAATAATACAAGTTCTTTTGAATTTTCTGTTCATCAATGAATCCTGAAAAAGTATGACCATTTCTACAATATGAATCAAATATTAAGCTGCTCAGCTGTTTTCAGCACTCATAATCAACAATTCAGTATATTACAATGCTTTAGAGTAACGGTTGCTAAATATTCAGCTTCGCCATCTCCGGAATAAACACATTTTAAAAAATGTGTTGAAACTGTCACTTTAAATTGTGACAACAATATTGCTGATTTCACTGTAACTCATCAAATAAACGCAGTGTGTTCATACTCACAGGTAGATGTTCTAATAAAGACGTGACACTTTCTGAGACGTAGATTATGTTTCCGTCTGTCATGATGGCCAAAAAGAAGCCATCCAGTGCCTAAAATAAAGCAAATTAAGAATATTAATAATTCTGCAGTTTTAGTTTTGACTGAAGCAGGGGGTTTAGGCAAGTCCTCACCTCCAGCATCAGTTGTGTGAACTCCTCATTGCTAAGAAAAGGTGGCTTCCAGTCCTGACGGATTTCACTCGACTCGGACTGTGCCGCAATTTCTGATGGAAAGACAATACAAACAAGACATTGGTTTAAATACTGGAACTAAAACATACAGGATTTATTTTATTGTACATATAACAATATAAAAGAACATATAATATAAAATGTATAATATTTTATTTGCCATTACATTCAGTTTTCTAAAAAAAAAATTTTAGCACTTCACTAAACCCTTCAATATCTGTCCAGCATGCGCACCACTTTTAGAAAAGGCATCATCCACAAAAATGATGCCAAATGGAATCTGTCTAAATTTATTTATAGTTTTTTGCTGCTGTCTGTACAATCTTTTGTGAATACTGTTGTACTAATTATTGAAAAAGCTACCACTTTGTTGCATACTATTATCTTACGGATTTCAGAAATACCCACTCCTATATGTTGAGTGAAAAAAGCAAAATGTGACGGAGGATTCACATGCCATCTTACAGTATATGTCATCAGACGGCTCCTTCCTGTCTAAGCGGGCGGTTCTTGGCTAGAAATCATCAATAGTAAACAGTCTGGTTTGTGAAATCAACTTGTGAAAGTCACAAAAACCATGAGTGACTAAAAATATGGATTAATAAATAAAAAAATCTCTGTAATAGTTTTATTTTCTGTAGTACTGAAAAGCATATTAATGTTCCAGTTTAGCTGTGTTTTCCCCCCACAATATTTTCTCTTTAGGCAATGAAAATATTGAAAAAAAAATCATTTGCTATGGCACTGCAGTTACCTTTGTGCTTGCGCAGGAAGTCGATGCTCTTCTGTAGGATGGTCGACTTGTCCATCTTGCGGGTGTTTCCCGGCAGCATGGTGCCCAGTTCCTTGATGAGCACATTGAACTGGTCTCGCCTCTTCTTCTCTGACTTGTTCCTAGAAACTCTGTACGTGGAAAAACAAGAGATGGAAAATTCCAGTGGAAATCAATTGCAAACTTACAGATAATACGACTAATAACATAATTAAATACTAATTTCACAATAGTCATAGTTAAGCACTAAAACACACGTCATGTAACTTCTTTTAATTGTCTTAAATTCAACAATTTACTCTTCAAAATGATAAAGGGACGCTATCTAATCTGAGTGAAATCTTGCAGTGCTGAGAGAAACCATTTCACGGTTGTGTGACTGTATACAGAAAATGAGGGTGAAGCGGTGCGCTCAGGTTTAAACAGTCATAACTAGGTCACACTTAAGTTTCTATTCCTGCTGCAAAACCATTTTAGATATACTACCATGAAAAAGGACTTGTCTATACAATCCTCTGGTGTAATGAATCATGTTTAAACCACTCTTGCATGAGATAATGGAATAAAGGGTTGGCTCATAACAAGAGTTCGACAAAAGAAAATTCCCATAATTAATAATAATGTGTTATCGTCTAATCACCTTTTTGCTTTGTCCTTCTCATCTTCTTCCATCAACCCATCAAAGATACTGCTGTCATCCCTGAAAAGAGAGCCAGAGTAAAAGAGGTTAGATCAGCTTGACCAATGAGAGCTCTGCTCAGCTGTGTGATTGGCCAATTAAACACAATTGTAATCACAACAGCATTCTTTATGCTAAAATTTTAATATTTAAGGCTTAACCATTTATTCAAATAGTTTGTCCCTTAAAAATTATATTAATAAAGCGCTGAAGGGAGTGTTTTTAACATCATTTAGAAAAAAATCATTTTTTGTGTGTGTTGTCATTTTTATTTGTTTTTATTCATTTTTTATTTCAGTATTACTTTTAAACTTAAAACAATAAAATGCAATAAAAGTTACTAGAAATAAAAATAATTATATTATAATAATTAATGTATTATAATAATAAATTAATTTTAATTTAATTTTAGCTATTTGCCAGATAGCTTGTCATTTTTTTTTTGTTTAAAAGTAACCTTTTTGTGATTTTAGTTTTACATTTACAGTTGAAAGTTTAAGAAAAAAAGAAAACTGAAGCTTCATAAAAACATACTAAAAGTAATCCACATGAATCAAACACTTTAATCCAAGTCTTCTGAAAAGACACAATAACTTTATGAGATTAACAGATTTATTTTAGGAATTAATATTTATTCACATTAGTGCTGTCATATAATTAATCGTGTTTAATCACATCCAAAACAATAGATTGCGTTTACATAATATATTTATGTGTACTGTGTATATTTATTATAGTATATAAATACACTCACATACAGTATTTATTTTGAAAACATTTACATATAAAATTTATACATACACATTTATTTTTAAATATTTTTTCATTTCATATTATATATAAATATATTTATTATATAAACATAACATTTAAATATATACATATATATATACACACATGCATCTATGACTGCATAACTTTTATTTTGGCTGCGATTAATGCTTTGACAGCACTAACTCACAAACATTGAATTTGTTGGAACGAACTTACAGTGGAGAGACAGAAATCTCTTATTAGGTTTCAGTGTGTTTCGAAGATAAACAAAAGTCTTATGTGTGTGGAATGATATGAGGGTGAGTAACTGATAACGTAATTTACCTCTTTAACTGCTGAAACTGAACCGGTTTTATGAACTACATCGACAGATTCAATGAAAAGATCCAGAACAATTAATCCTGAATCAAATGTTATTGGCACGTGAACTTTTCTAAACCTTTCTGTCCCATTCATTGTAACCGCATTGAAAACAGCGACTCCAACATTTTGCATTTCACAGAAAAAAATACAAATCACACAGGTTTGGAACAACACGAGGGTGAGTTAATGTGGAAATATAAAAAGAAAATGTGCAAGCCTTTTCCTTTGACACTCCACAATATTTAATCCCAATCAGGTCATGCAATAAATCATTGATTAAGCCGGCAGTAGGTCAGCGGCGGAGGTGGATATAAAGGCCTGTAGGGGTGCTGTGTGTGTCAGTATATATTTAGATACCCGGTGTTCTCTGACTCAGCTGCTTTGAGAGCACAAGACAGAAAACGAGACCAGCTGGTCATGGCAAGAGAACTGAAATCAGTTTGTAACGGCCGTGATTGGGGTTTGATTTCACGACTGATGTCACAGCAGCTTCTCAGCTCCAAAGCAGCATGGGTCTGAAATGACAAGGGGCTGAGTAAATGACAGCTTTAATTTCTGGATGAGCTTTTTGAGGTCATCTCAACACGACACAACAGTCTTTTTAGGCTTGAGATAATTGGTCTTTTGCACAGGGTGTACCAAATGTGCATCTGTCTCTGGAACCGCAGAGCTCACAATGACCTTTCATTTGGTGCATGCGCACGACTGAGTGAGTGTTTTCATGTGTGCGAGACGAGATGATAGTCAACCGTATGAATGTGTATTTGCAAAGTTGCGAGATTAAAGAGCGCAAGCAACAGGCTGGGTAAATAAAACAGTGTGCATTTTGCTTTGTCACTGGGTGACCATTACCACAATTTTACATAAACAATTCAGAGTTTCCTCAGTCCATTTGCATCAAGGGTTGTGGGTGTTCGACTATGTTTTAGCATAATAATGCCATATTATATGGTCAATTATATTGCCATATGTGAAAACGGCATTTTCAATTAATTATGAAGTGACGCAGGAAACAGAAAAAAGAAACAAAAGGGAAAAATAAAGAAAGTAATGTCTAACATCTATTACTGAATACAAAAATACATTGACGTCAACTGATTTGGCTGCCAAACAAAAAGATATTTATATCTGCGCTGTGAATTTCAAAGCCATCTGCTTGAAATGGTGGATACGTACAATACGAGGAGGTAAGATTGGCTTAATTAGGACAATTAAGAGAAAAGGAGTCAGAAATTGCCATTATATTTCTTATTTACACAATTTCAGTTCATCCTTGGAAAAAAAAGTCACAAGCCAAAAGGCCTTAGTGCTCATTAAGTCTTAATTTGCTCAAAAATAAACCAAAAACAGTACCTACTTCTATTTTATCACATATTAAAATGTAATTTCTTCCTGTGATTTTCCAACATCGTTACTGTTGTCACATGATCTTTCAAAAATCATACTAATATGCTGCCTTGCTGCTCAAGAAACATTTATTATCATCATCAATATTGAAAAGTTGAAATGTGGAGCTGCCTACTACTAGGTTTTTTTTGTTTGTTTGTTTTTTAACGAATAGAGCATTTATTTAAAATAGTCATCTTTTGTAACATCATAAATGTCTGTCATCATCAATTTAGTCGATTTATAATTGAGATTTTATAAATTTAGATTTGTATTGGACAAAAAACTGGACATGTCCATAAATGCAAGATGAGTCATCAATATATTTTGTGCATTTTGCTAGAAGACAAAGCCTGCACAGTATATATTATATACAGTATATTTCAGCATATGATAAGGAACACAAAAATAACACATCAACTCTTTCATCACAAACAAAAAAGATGCCACATATTCGTTGGCCATAACATGCATTTGGTACATTTTCCAGCCATGGAGCCAGAATCCCATCACGTTATATACGAACTGCAAATGAACGCTTCGGTTGCATATTAAGCATCAGTTTTCAACATCGTTCACCTCCAAATGCGTCACTGCATCTGCCACTACAGCCTCGTGCATGACTCGCTGCCAGCATAAGAGCATGTGCATCGGCTCATGACTCTGAATGACCCCATTCCACACCTGTCTTTAAGCTTAAAGTTGCTCAATCTAAAAGACCCTCCGCACAGTGACAGCACACACGCATTAAAGTGAGAAGAGTGCTGTAACTGTTTTAAAGGCACAAACAAGTCCATTAGTCACTGCACACTCATAGTGCTCATCTAACATCCACTCGAACGACTCGTTTTGAAAATGCGGATGATTTCTGTATACTCAAATGGAGCTCGCTTGAACAATTAGAAGCAGAAAAATATGATGACCTACATTTATACTCCAAAAACAATGCAGTGTTTGTGTGTCAACATTTCTCCATTCTCTCTTACGACACACGCACATTGAGGATGTGGATGGCTGATCATTAACTTTAATAGTGTTTGTGTTGTGAGAGAGACTGAGCGACTGTTTTTGTCACTAGTCTGCTATCTTTCTGACTCCTGTAAGGCAAACACATCAACCCTACGACCACAACAATGCAATAAAGATGTTTCAGAGGACAGTATTGATCACGGACTATACACAGAGGCTCAATGTGTCCTGAATTTGCCATGATGTTTGTTATCAAATGTAAAGTTTGCTGAGGACTGTTAAATTGAAGAGTATATCTTATAGAGAGGTATCAATTCCTGGCATTGGCAATTATTAAGAGCCAATATTTGGAGTAGGACTCAAAAAAAGGAAAAAATATAAAGCATAAAGTACACTTTGCTAAACTAATACAGAAAAAGTGGAACAGCTCCTGATAATTTATCATTGTCATTGTTTTTAAATACGATGCAAATGTCAATGACCCATACTCCTTTAGAATAAATGGTCATCCAAATATTATATTTATTTGTTTAAATAACGTTTAAATCGCTAAGAATGCATTAAATTGATCAGAAATGACAGTAAAGACATTTAATAAGAAAAAATATTCTATTTTAAATAGTTCTTTTCAACTTTCTATTTACGAAAAATGGAATAAATTAAAAATAAATAAAGGATTTCTAAAACAATACTAAGATTTCCAAAGCAATACTTCAACTTTGCCATCAAAGAAATAAATTGCCTTTAAAAATGTGATAAAAAAGAAAATGGTTATTTTAAATTGTAATAATATATTTTACAATAATTCTGCTTTTACTGTATTTTTGATTAATTTAAATGCAGACTCAGTGAAAATAAAAGACGTATTTCAAAATTTTTGACATCAACACCCCACAGATTTTAATTTTATGGACAAATGAGTTGAAACAAATTCATAAAATGCATGCAAGCAATGTATATATAACGGTCAATAAAGCTTACGCGTCCCATTTTACAATTTACAATACAATTCCGTATTTAACCAAACTGTATCTTTTATTCAAGAGTTTTTGTAGAGGCCCAGAACTGTTCAACACACATTTGACCTAGATTTACAAAATGTTTATCAGAGAAAATCAGAGATGTGGACTTGAGACTCCTAACTTGAACTCAAGTCACAATGTGGATGTCTTATTGCTTGGCAAACGTTATATTTAAGACTAACATTTGCCAGTTCTGACAATTACTTTTGAAATCGGAGACTGAGCTTCTTCCAAATAGCTGTCATATGGTGTTTGGAAAGTGTCAAATATGTGTATGGGGAAAAATATCAGATATGACAATTCAAACATTAAGAAAAACAATATCAATGTCTGAAGAAATTTGGTTGTAAAAACAAGAAAAGATGTGTGATAAGTTCATATATTTGCAGAGACCAAGTTTTTAGTTACATTTAATCTCAAGTGTTGCTCTACTGATATTGTTTTACAGGCACATATTTATATTTTAGCATAATTTCATACTTAAAACCATAAGTAATAAGTAAAATCATAAGTAATGACAGTTCAAACCAGAGAACCTTAAGTGTCCCAAAGTGAGGCAGAAATGTAGTCACAAAGGTTAACACAGCTTTGTAGACGTTAACTAAGGAAATCATGACGATTCATGGCATGGTGAAGTCTAAATTTATCTGTTCGCACGAAAAGGGTTTTAGTACTTTCACTTTGGCTTAACTGTACAGCAGGTAAGACCAGTCTCATCGCTTCAGGAGGCGAGGATGACACTGCATAATTGCTTACCACATCATTAAAAAGGTTATTATGAAAATAAAAGATTTACTAAAGAAAGCATTTGAGTTCAAATGAGGTAGCTACGTTTTTGTATTCTTATTCCAATAACATTTGAATTTGAGAAACAGTAAATACCAGTGTTACAAAAGAATAAGCAATCACTGCACATTTATTGTGTCTCTGGCATCAAAATAAAATTTAATAATGTGTTAAAATAAATCTAAGTAATTATTTCCTTCAGCAGCTCTATTATAGCAGTTCTATTGTAACTGACTTCATTAACATTTAATACATAAACTAGTTTAAAACTCAAAGCAAACAGGCGGTATCAAAAATGATTTTTTAAAGATTTTTCCCCCCACAGAAGTGACATTCAACACAAACATACCAAAATTTCAGACACGTGCAGACTTTTTTTCTCTACTCATATCAAATCGACACAAACTGTGTCATAAAAAAAACACAGAACTTTTAGTGAAAGTGTTTTTGTAGCTTTGTAGAAACACATAGAAGTTGTTCTGCCAACATAACTGATCCCATGCAGCGTAAACTCCTATTTAAAATTGTCTATTATAATAGACATTCAGTTTGTACAAGTTGAACAATCGCCCTGCGTTCTGTCTAGCCATGTTTGACCATGTCCTGGAGGGCCACTTATAGATCACGCTGCCTGAGACCCTAAGATGAAGTGCAGCTCTTGAAAATATACAGAATCACTAAATAAGGTTAAGAGAATACAGATTGTGCAAGCACCATATGGTCCCTGTTTGTGTGCCATCTCCAGTTACTTCACCTGGACACCTTTGAAAGAGGAAAATGGAGCTGCGGCTCTATTCAGCGTGGCGGTAATCCAGAGATTAGCCTGAAAAATTCCACACCGCCGTCACACAATGGCCCATCTCACTGTCACTCAACAGGCCCGACCAGTTAGAAGGTACAGTGAAGCTGGCCAGAGTGGGCATGTTTAATGTCATTCCATTCACTGCAGTCACTATAGCAACTGGCCATGGGTGTGTTACATATGCATCTAATAGGCACTGAAAGCTGTTTACAAATGTAGATATTAAGAAAGTTTAATATGTCCATCTCTCATTTCTGCTGTAACTGTAACCACTGCTTGCTGGGCAAAAGATGCTGTCATGAGGGTGCAGGACTGGGACTTCCTTGGTTTCAAAAGAACTTGAATATAATTTAACCACCACCAAAAAAAAAAAAAAAACGCTATAAAAACAGTAATGTGGTGGGAGATCTTATATGACGGCATGAGTAGTTTTATTTCATGATAAAGAAAATATATACCATGATGCAGTTATTTTTGCTTTAAATAAGGTCTTTATGATATAAAAATTTTGATAGCATAGAAACTTAATCATTCTTGTCACCATTGTCAATATCACAGAAAACTAATATTAGTCTAAACAAACAAAAGAAAGCTCACTGAAAACAAACAGTCTGCAACTAGGAATAATAAAAAATGTAAAAAATTTGCTACATACATAAAAAAAATATATATATATGCATGCACACATACATACACACATGCATATTTCTTCTTATTAAAGTTACAAAAGTGATTTAGGCAAGAGCAGTGACAGACAGCCGGAATATTAGACTGCTGTCACTTTAAGAGCTGCCTGGATCCAATATATTCTTACACATCCATTTTCTTTCTCAGCTGTTTGCTTTCACTTAAGACCTAAATTACTCTGTTTGAGGATACTTGTGTGTGTTTAACTGTGCAAAGCCTATAAAGCTTGTCTGCCGCTATACCGCCTATCCCAAATGTTGAGGTTTTATTAATCATTTTATGGTTGTACTGTGCATTTCTAATATGTGTTGGAGATTGTGGCTATTGTTAAGAGAATCCTTTCTTCACAGGATGTTTGGGGGTCAACCAAGGACTTACCGGTCTATGCTTGAGGTCATTTTTGTAGTGTGTTCAGGGTCGTAGTTGTAGAGAGAGGACCTTTAAGCGTGAGGTAGACATTTGTAACCTGGGTAACAAAAA
>JAUCMR010000091.1:16185829-16196525 GCA_032357425.1 Enteromius argenteus | reverse complement strand
CACACCCCTACATATATGCAATAATGCTAATGTTTTTACCCAATATATCTTTTAATTATGATGATAAAATAAAAAAAATTAGATCTCGTCAGCATGTTGATTGACGCTAAGGGTTTCCTATGTAAAACAACTAAGGACCCTTCGCGTCGAAAAGTGACTACAAAGGGGTACCTTGATCGTCATAAAACGACGCAAAAGGGTCTTGACCAAGCGTCAAAAGGTGACGACTTGAGAGTGAGAATGTGTTGACCTTACATATAAAAAGTAATATAAAGCATGATGAATAAACTAAATTAAATAAAAACAAAAATTAATATGTATTAAAACAAAATTAAATTAAATGAAATATTGCTGTCTGGGCTTGCTAACCAACCAAATGAAACAAGATCTAATGCCAAATAGACGGTGGGTCTTCTTGAGTGTGAAATCACCCCTAAAACTGGCAGACATGACACTATTAAAACTCCCATGAAGCTATTTGTTTTTTGCATACTGCAGAGAAAAGCCTTCAGTCAGTGACCAAACACCTGCATTCATTAGCACTCATAAAATACAGTCTAATGATAGAACACATTACTGTCTTTGTCATCCTGCCAGAAACAGTTGGTCGTTCTTGTTTACAAGCTTGTACTTTATGGCCATTTCAATGGCCTATAAAAAGAAACGATAACAGCAATGAGATTAGCCTAATGCTAGGAGCTAGCATGACCTATCAGCTACCACACGATTTGAGCAAGAGTTCTGGCGCCGGTTCATTTTCGTATGACGTCCAGACTTGAAGCAGCACGGACACGCATACCTAAACACACCCACAGATTCAAACAAGTTCAAATAGAAATCACACGCAACTGAGTCACCCTTCAACTGAAGTGGTGAAAGAAATTTATATTATAAATCATTTTAATTTTTCAAATAATAAGATGCATTGGTGTGTACTTAAATAATGTTTAATATGCTATATTCGCAGAAGACTAAAGGGACAGTTCACCTAAAAATAAAAAGTAATCATTTACAGACCCTCAATATGCTTAATTTTTCAATTTTAACCAAATTTAATAAAATATCGAATGTAGATGTAAATGTACTACCAACATTTTAATGGTTTCTAACTACTTCATTTTAGTGCAATACGAGAACAAAGCCGAAATTATGAGAATAAAGTTGAAATTACAAGAATAAAAGTAGAAATATTTTGAGAATGAAGTTGAAGTTACGAGAACAAAGTAACAAAATTGTGAAAATATTTTTGAAATATTTAATTATTGCAACTTTAATCTTGTAAGATTTTATAAACGTGGCACTTAAACCCTGTCGTAGTTTTATAGAAACCTCATCACAGCTATAAAGCTGGAATAACAAAGAAAGCGCTGGAAGGAAGCTTATTTAGGTGATTAGCTTGGTTAAATTAGCTGTTAACGTAGCCACATTCCAGCTGAAACGCACAGACGCGGTGGAGACTAAGCACAACAGAAAACATGATGATGGCTGTAATGCAAAGTACATGGTGCTCAGATGTAAACAAGTGTGCTAATAAAGCTTGTGATGATGGAAATCTCTCCTTCATATTTTTACTATGAGTATCTTGTCACAAGCCGGTCTGGACCTCCGGTCACGCCACGCTGCACACCAGCTATGTCCCCTACTGATCACTGCATGTGACTACTGACCCAGACAACACACAAAAAGAAAATAAACGACATACCGACACAGCTCAGACTCAATTCAGCTGCTCCTGCGACATTTAGTAGAAGGGAAAACAGTCACAAACAAGCAACCAGACCAGACACAATAATCTAAAATCTTAAATTACTACTAAAGTTTGGGGTTAGTAATATGTTTTGTCTTTTTTTTTTTTTAAAGAAAAATACTCTTACTCCTATTAAAGAGGAATTATATTGATCAAAACTGACAGTAAAGACATTTATAAAGTTAAAAATGATTTAAAAGTTCTTTTGAAATTTTAATTAATTAAAGAATCCTGAAAAAATATCACAGTTTCAAAAGTTCACTACAAACACGTCATAATAAAAGTCTGATTTAACCTGACGTTATCACAAAAATGTACTAGCATTGTACAAAGTATTTCATAGTTAGAATTACAATGATATTATTCTTTACAATAACGAATATATTTAAACATTATCTTTTAAGGAATATCATGTTTGTCCGTGTTTTACCTTATACCTCTGTTGTTCAGAACTTTGCCAAAAATAAAAGTTGTAAACTTTTCAGTTCTAACCTTTTTTAGACATTAACATATGTGTGATATAGATATAGACATAAGGTGTAGAACTTTATTTAATTATTTTTTAAAACAAAAATTATTTTTTATACTTCAATACTTTCATTAAAAGGGTTTCAAGCTCGTTGTAATAAATTATTTTTTAAATTTTATTATTATTATTTTTTAAGAGTCATTGTTACTATTAAAATTGGTACTAATACCATTACAACCCTAATAAAGGATGCCAAAAAGGACTGTTACGCTACCAAAAGCATAAAGTACCCCTGTAAAACATCAAAAGAGATTTAAAGGAAATCCGTCAGGATTTTAAAACACCTACAGCTCCTCCTGCAATTTCCTTTGTCTGTCCGGAAGCAAAACATTACTCCAATTCAATACAAATCTGATAAAAAATAAAAATAAATTAACACAATTAACAATAAGATTCTAAGAATTTAAAAAATAATAAAACACCCACCCCTAGTTGAAACAGTAATAATAGAAATCCTGGTATTTTTATATATTTGGAACGAATGCAAAAGGATATAAATGAGAATTGTGTTACGGGATTAAAACATAAATCATATTTTCTAGCACATCCTCCCAAAATATTATCATTAGAGTATTATAACATCTTTGTAGAACAACAAAAGGAATTTAAATGAAATATGCCAGGACTTTTCTTTCAAATGTTCTGCGTTGTACTCAAAGGTTACACAATATCCAGGACTCTAAGAATAAAAAAACAATCCTTTGGGAGTTGCAGTTCATCCAGGAGGATCATTCTGGATTTCAATGGGATCATTAAAGATTACAAATTTAGACAGACATACTCAAAATAGGATCCAGGGACGCAAAACAATCCTGACGGATTTTCTGGAAATTCCTTTTAATGTTCTTTATGTTGTTCGCTGAAGATATTTGGCATTAAGATGCTCTTCAGATATGAGTCACTCACAAATGTTACTGGAATATCAGTTTAACATGAAAACAAAGAATTGCTTCACTACCGGGAAATGTAGGGAAGAGAAATCCTCAGTGCCACAAATATAACCGAAACGCATAAAACAAATCAGTAGCACATAAAACACTAGGAATCCAAAGGATTTCTTTGAATTGGGAGGCAACTAAAAAGACTCTGAAATAGAAGGTGGGGGATTCTTGGAAAAACACATGAGAAGGGCACATGTGAAGAGAGCGAGGCGATGGAGGAGTGGAAAAGGATGTAGGACAGAGTGGAATATTTTCAGTTCACCGAGACATGGAGACAATTTCACAAAAGATTTGACAAAAAGCAAGGCATGCTAAACCGTGAAGGAGAATTCGACAGAAAAAAAGGATAAGGCTGGCAAGAAGAAAAAAAAAATGAGGGGGAGGGTTTGTGAAAAAGGATAAAACGAGACATAAAAGCGAAAGAGTAAAAGAAATAGGAAGTAAGGCAGTCCCCAGCATTTCCTGTAGAGCGGTTGTGGCGTTAACAGTAGGCTGAGCAATGGTTTTGTAACTGTGATGTCAGTAGATGCTTCAGTGACCCGCTGACCCAGTGACCTACTTTTGCTTCTCTCGCTCACTGTTTCTCTCTTCCACTGCGACTTAATCACAGCTCAACAGGCAGCCGCAGCTGCAGCCAATCACGCGCCAGGCTGAGTCACCACACACTCCCTATCAGCAAATCAGGAAATCAGGAGTAGCTCACCACAAACAAACGCCAGCCAATAACACGCCGAGGAGAAAATAAAAGGAGTTTTGAGCCAATCAAACGCAGAGTTTACGAACCAACCACGAACAGGATAAAGGCACAGAGTTAGCCTCAAATAAGGGAAAGAAAATTCGAGAAATAGCAGAAGGAAACAGGCTAACAAAACCAAGCTTCTTCTCTTGCTGAGAGTGACACATTTACCTTTTCGGCCAAAGTCAGCCAAAACAGATCTGCCTAAAGCACTAGGTTAAAACCAGATAATAAGCGCATGACAAACAAACAAATTCTTCCTCCGCTCTCTCGCCACACTCAAACAAATGAGGTTTCTCTCTCACACACACCCACGTCTACCCTTAGGGGCTCTGTACGCTATAGACTGGGCTGGGAATTTTTTCACACAGTTGTGCATCTTGAATTGTACCTGCACACAAACAGGCACAGATGGATGATATACAGCAGTGTAACTGCATATTAGGCTTCCACTGCACTGCCATTTGCCTTTTTTGACTCTCAAGGGGACAGATCATTAAAAAAAAAAAATCATTCTGTCAATATTTACTTACCCTCATGTCATTTCAAACCTGTATAACTTTGGTTCTTGTGTAAAACACAAAAGGAGATATTTACATGCATGTTTATACCATACCATGCCACGTTATTGTTAATATTCTATAAGAATGCAGGGCAATCATACTGTATTATTTCATATCACAGTAATATATTTGAGTAAAAAAAAGACAATTACTTAATATTTTAGTTTTAATTAGTAACTAAAAATGTTTTTTTATTTGTTATGAAGAATTTATTTATCAATAATGAAAAACTGGTTAACTTTCCTATTTAAATTTCCTGTTATATGTTGTTTTCATATTTGAGTATAATTTATACACGGATATATTTTTAATATTATATACATACATATGTATATTTTTTTAATTGTCAGTTTTAGTTTATTTTAAGTTTGTTTTTTTTACATTTACATGCTTTTCATTTAGATTATTTTTCAGTTTTAATTAGATTTCAGTTAGCCTAGTAATTTTAGTGCTTCAACAAGAAAAGCGGGTTTGAGAAAATTCCCATTGATTCCTAATCATTTTTCTTTCAGCTCTCTAAAAAAAAAAAAAAAAAAAAACGCCTCACCTAGCCTCCAGCATCACTAACTGTATCCTTACGGTCTCAGGATAACCAAACATGGCTTTTTCTGTTCCCTTCCAATTTTTTTCCACCGCAGAGTCTGTTTCCATTTTTAATAAATTCATGCAAGGTGCCTACACATTCTCACTCTCTTTTTTCTCCTTGGCTCCCTCAGATCGAGTCTCTACAGGCTCTGTGCGTGTGTGTGTGTGTGTTCTCTCAGATGTAGGTCAGTAAAGCTCTGAGGATGTGAGTCACTCCAGCATGGATCTTCAGTGCAGCTCTGCACGCACTGAGACGCCAGCATGACAACGGTGCCCATCAGCAATGCCATAGCAACCACTCTCACCAAGCAGGGTAAAAATAGATGTTCTGAATTCCTCCACTGCAGAGTTTCCCTCTCAGCATTTTCTCCATTACTCATACAGCAATCGACCCACAATCATATAGAAACGCTCTTCTAAAGAAACGATAAATGGATCAATCTCAAAAAGACAACACAACCACACACATACTCATCCTCACAAAAATATGACCGCAGCTTGAAAAAAAATGACTAACGTGCAATGAAAATGAGAAGGAATCCCTTAAGGCCAGTGATTCCCATGCTAAGGCATGAAGACTGGGTTTCCATTTATAGCAGAGTTCTCCTTTTTCCCTTTATACACTCCACGTCAACCCCACTTTCCCTGGAAACATGTAATTGCTCTTTTCTAGTGACAGATTTGCGTGTTATCTTCAGGTTTAGTTAACGTATAGATAACATGGGTTACATCGTCAGCACGGCGCTGTTTGTTAGCCATAACTCTCCTTATCAACCTGAAATTACTTCACTCCATTTTAAGTCTGGAAATGCAAGGGATTACTCACTCAGCACAAACCCCATTCACGTGTCACACCTCTGGACCTCTTTAGAGAATGGCTGGGGAACACGAGCTGAAATAGAAGGCATTTACTGGAAGTGGGGAAGTACTCTGCTCGGCCCATAAACAGTTCAATACAGCTCACTCGCACAAAACACACTGAACCCAAAACTGCGAGCATGTTGCCTACATTCTTCATTCTGGAAAATAAATAAATAAATAAACGTTTGAGAGAAAGGAGAGTTTTTGTCTTATTATTATTATTACTAACAACAAAACAAAAATACATGTGAATTATTTGAGTAATTCAAAAAGCAATGCACCTCTCTTAATAATAATGTTATGTTTATAACAATTTATATAAATAATTAGGGCTGTCAGTGCCGATGGATTAAAATCACACCCCTTTTTTTGTTTGGTTAATCGCAATTAACTACAATCAAACTTATGAAATTAAGCATGTTGTCTTGTTTTGTCATTATTTACTATATCCAGCAGTAGATTAAAGGGTGATTCTTATAAAACTGTATTTTCTGCAAGCTTATTTCAAGATTTATTTATTTATTTATTCACTTTTTAATGCCATGACAGCATCAAGGTTACTTGCATAGCAATCTCTGAATAAATTATACAAGGTATACAATTAAAATGAATTATCATGTAAATTGTTGTCTATTTAAATAAATAAAAAATTAAAAAAGTAAAATCTAAAAAAAAAAAAAAAAAATGTGTTCCACAGTCATTTTAGTTTGGCAGGTAAAGCATGGTGATGGTTCTTTACCTTTCAATAAATATTCATGTGTAAATCTATTAAAAAGACACTCTGAAAAACAACTTGGTCATATCTAGATTTGAAATTAGTAAACAAATATCTAGAAGAGAAAAAAAAAAAAGTAAATAATGATAGCGACATATCTTTAATATAAGAGTTTATCAAAGGTTGGACATCACAAAGAGGAATTTGACACTTTTTAAGTACTTTTTCTGCACAGATATCTGCTTTTTCGGTAACACTTTAAATTACAGAAACATTTTTCACTATTAACAAGTTGCTTATTAGCATGCATATTATAGCATACTGACTGAATCAGTACTTGTACTAGTACTCTGAATGGTTTATTAGTCCTTAAAGGACAACGTAAATTGGATCACGTTCCTTACATTTTTTAAACAATCGCATTGGTTACCTGTGCATCTTAGAATTAAATTTTTTATGTTTTTAAATCTAGAAGTAATCTAGCACCAAGCTGTCTATCTGATCAACTTTATCCAGACAGTCCTTCACTAAATCTGAGGTCTGCTGATAAAAGACTTCTCAGAGACTTCAGCCTTCCAGCCGTTATCACATCGGCACAGTCTTTAACGGTTCATTCATTAATTCATTGAGAGTTTATGGTATGAATCTGTGGGTTGTCATGTGTTCTATGTCTTTCTTTGTTCAGCACTTTGCCGTGCTTGCTGTTTTTAAATGTGCTATATGAAGAAAACTAACTGGAATCTTTATTAGCACTTAACAAGAATAAGTTATAATAATTCTGCATGACTATATTTTATAACCAGTCCATTACCTAAACATAACTCCCAAAACATCTACTTTACTTACTACCAATAAGCAACAAATCAGGAGTTGCTGTTAAACTCTTAGTTATTAGTATATGTGTGTTCCCTAATCTAAAGCACATACATACTGTACACAGGAAAAACATTATAGATAAGCCTCACGTGCACAACTGTGCAAAGCTGCAAAAAGGGCATAGAGGGCACATCTGCCGCTGTACATATACCAGGAAAAGGTGTGCTCACACTGCAAACAAGCATACGCTGAAACCTTCAGATAGTAGGTTCAACAGGACAAACAGACTAAATGAAGATAAAACACCTCAGAGAAAGCACCTCAACATTACGAAAACAAAATATGACAGAGACCCCTGTATACTGGGATACCGTACTTTTTCATCTGCAGTCACGGCACATATAATTTAATGCATCTCGAATTGTTTTGGAATCAAACTTGGTACCAATCACAAGGCGCCTAAAGATTCTCAGAAACGTTCAACAGCTCAGACTTGCTTTAAACCGAAAGCTTTCATATGGAGAGTTTTCACAATCCTGTTGATAGGTGTGGCTGTTAAAATAGTGTTGCTAGTGACAGAGCAGAAGTGGCACTTCAGAGACAGGCTGGGATTGCCGTCTGTGTCAAACGCTCTTACAGGGTGGGAGCGGGGATGACTGCAACACCGTTACCATGACGATCAGCCCATAAGCAACTGCGGTCGACATTTAAAACCAGCCACGGCTCAGATGCACACAATGGGAACCGCACAAACACAGACCAATTTTAGCTTAGTTTAGCGATGCAACATGCACATACTGTACAATCCAAATAGGATCACACGATAAATTAGTTATATTCAAATTAAAGTCATCGTTAACACACACATCAAAGACCAACAAGCGCTACTAAGAGAGACACAGGAGAGCTGACACAGACAGTTTAAGCAGAAACATACTAACACACACATTTACTGCACGCTTACTTTTCATCCTGCAGCCATAAACACACACACACAGACATGTCAGGGTGACAATGAAATGATGAGATGGTTCAGTAGATGATAGCAGTAAACACATCTATCTAATGAGTTCTCTAATGTCCAAACACAGCAGAGAGGTGTTTATATAAACACTGCCAACACTTCAGCCATAAAACAATGCACTGTCATACCCAGAAAACCACTGCGCAAATTTTCCACACTGCATTTAACAAATCAGAGATATTGGTGAGTTGTGATCCCAAAAAATGGGTCACTGGTCTGTTCTGATAGGGTGAGAAAAAAAATAAACTCAATCCAAACATATTATTGGGTATATTATATATCGCCATATAATACATGCTGTTTTACAGTTAATCTTTACGGCCCGGTTTCACAAACGGGGCTTAGCTCAAGCCAGAGTTAAATTAAGATATTAAGCAACTTTTACAAAAATGGCTTATAATCTAGGGGGTAATAATCTAGTTAAATTCAGTTGTACCGTTTAAAATTACTTATTTAGATTACTGTTTTTATTTTAATTAATTTACACTAAATAGTAAATTATTTTAATATCAGTCATTTATTCTTTATTGGCTATAGCATAAAAATGACTATATTGGCTATATTTTAATAATAAAATGTAATTGTCTAGATTAGTCAGATTAGACCAATGTTGTGTGAAATGCCCTAAACCATTAAGAACTTTAAAAAACTATGGTAAAAGAAAACACAACCTATTTTGGTAAATCATTTTACTCATTATACAGTTCAGTGAGAGGTTATGAGGGCATTGCTAGAAACGAGAGACTCCTTCATGCACAATAACACCACTTGTAAGTGTGAAAAAAAGAAAGAAAAAAGAAAGAAACAGCACACTCTAGTAATGAAATATATTTTCCTTTGTGAAGATTCTGTTTTGTAAGAATTCATAAAAGGTTCCAGGTTGTGCCAAAGACTCTTTCATAACACAAGGAACACATTAAAGTGTGTCAGGTCATTTCGACTACTTCAGTACGTAACAGAAAAATCTACCAAGTTTTACAAGTAAATACTATTTCAGTCCAGCTACTTCAAAACTGTATTTAATTCAACAGATAACTTGCAGTTTGTAGTAACCTTTGGTGAAAATTACTAGTGATTTCTGAGTAAAACTAATTGCTAAGTAAATCCTACACTTGTTTATTTTTTTTTTTTCGAAGAATCTCTAAATCACGCTCCATTTAAAAATGTGTATAGTTCTCAAGCACTACTGTTATTTTCAAGTACCCCATCCCTTAATCTCTGTGCCGATTATCCATAATGCGTGTGATAATCACCAAGTAAAGGTCAATTTTGTTCCTTCCAGGACACTTTGTGTCACCACACCCTGATTTCCCAGGGTTAGAGTCCCTTCTGTGGGCCAGCAGTCAACCTCAAGCCCCTGTGCCTGTATCTCATAAAAGCGCCCTTTGTTAGCGTGAACGTCCAGCAGTCTGCAGACAGGAAAATGTCTGAGCAATACTGCTTTCCACTGGCAGAGCCTCACGACGCAGCTGGCAGGGCCCCATGGTGCAGCTGGCAGGGGGCCTCACGGTGGAGTTGCTGCGGCTGTTGGTCTGGTCTTTCAGAGGAAAGGCGAAGAGCCAACCGCTGGCACTGACGCCAAGTGGGTCAGCCGTGATCCCAGCCAGAGGGAGGCAGAGAGCAAGGGAGAATGGAACGAGGATTATAGGCGAAATAAGGTGACTTATAGAGATGTCAAAACCTCTCATTAAAACAGATTTGCTCAAACATACAGAGAAGATCAGGGTCTGTTTATGCATACTGATTCACCTTTACAAGCATATGGACATTAGAAAGATAATGCCTCCAAAACGAAATCAAAAACAGGTTTTACAAGCACTCCTCCCATTTGCAATCGGTCAGTTGAAGAGACACACGGCATTGGATGCTCAAAAAAACCCAAACAAATAATTATGTCAATGTCCAATGTATACATTTTCAGAGAGGTCAACCAACAGTACTTATACATAATGCTATGGTATATATTAAAGGAATATTCCAGATTAAGCAGAAGTTTTCTGACAAATATTAATATAGATTCTTCCCTCGTTTTCTTTAAAAGAATACAAAAAACTGTGCAACGCCCACAATGGAAGTGAACAGGGAGACTTTTGGTAGCACACATGTGAAGCTCACTATATTTCAGCTATATTTAGTAATTGAAAATAATAAAGGGCAAATAAAATGACATTGTGTGATA
>JAUCMR010000091.1:16150137-16174829 GCA_032357425.1 Enteromius argenteus | reverse complement strand
ATAATAATGCATTATTATGCATGACCATTCTTACTAACTTACTAATAAGCAGAAAATTAGGAGTTTATTTTAAAAAGTAGTTAATAGTGAATGTGTTTCCTATTTTAAAGTGCTTCCAAAAGTTATATTAGAACTTGAAATGATAACAATGCTGATAAAGTCATATTTTGTCTTTGAATGCTGAGCCCTGGATGAATCCACTCATCTACAAAATCCCAGGAACAACATTGGGAGATATGGGAAGCTATCAAATTAAATCTCTTTTAAATATTAGCCTAATTGTTCAGATTTTTTTTTAAAAACTCAGTATTGAGACAATCAGAATGATTTTATATATTTTTAAAGAAAAAAAGGACCTAAATGAATACATTCAGGTACATTTCTATGTTCGCATTTTTGGTTAAATTTAGAATCACTTAAAAAAATTAGTCCTGAAAATAAATAAATATTTTACAATACATTTTTTTTCCTGTCACACCATAGGACACGTTGATCGTTCAACTACCCGTTTTCAACACAATTGCATACATTATTGTATAACCTCATTAATATTCAAGAGCGAAGGCTTTAATTTCGTGACGTCGCGCTCACAGTGTTTGGCTGAAATGACAACTGAGGATTCATTTCGATTTTAAAATTATTAAATCAGCGGCTTTGTGATACAGACACAACCTAGTGAACTGCCTGCCAAGGCTACATTAGGCATTTATACACGCGCGCCGTTATCAGACACATCAAGGCTAGCAATGCGCTTTTACGCTTCAACGATACCAGCAACAATCATATTCGCGTACAGACACACTAAATATAAACGAAACGCGTCCATAAGAAACGCCGCTTCAACGCCAAATAACCCTAATTCACCTTCACAGAGAATCCGAAACACCTCTTACTCGCTGCCAGAAGACATAAAGCTTTTTATTCTCGCCGAACTCACACGCATACACGCAAAAATGAGCACCACGTCCTGTTTAAACAAAAAGCTATTAGTTACCGGTATTATCTTCCTTTTTGTGGCTTCACTCCCCGGTCGCATGATAATTTAATAGATCCGAACAATGCGCAAACCTGCTATAAATGCCAAAATCTCCAAGACGTTGTTAACTAATTGTGCGCGCGGCTGGTTACTCCGCGCGGTGGTTAGTAAAAGGACGGGATGTACATATTCAGCCGAGCTCGCTACAGGTTGCTCTGCCAGAGCTGCGATAAACTGGTCAGGTTAAATTGGATTTAATACCCATCCTCGGAGTCGCTGAGGATAGGCTGCATAGTAAAATAAACGAGCAGATTGACGATTACGCGCGTATGTGCATGCATTCGCTCAAACCTATTTATTTGATCGATATGTGCATTGAAACAGATTAATATATGAGCTGAAGAAGCGCGAGTTTACAGACTGACAAACGCGCGTCATCAGTACAAACAGGGCTATACGTGCATAGCTGATACATATAGCTACAAAGTTTTAAATGCAAAGGCACAGAGATATAGCTTGTGCTTGGACTAAATCATGCGATGCACGAGAGATGTCCGGGCTTTAAATCGGTTGCGAACATTTGGCAGCGCAACATCGTACACTCCCCTTGCCTCACTGGGGTAGAACAAATGTAGGTCACCGGGCCTTCGGATTCTTCCCAGGCAACATTAAAAAAACCACACCACCGTATTTTCACCGTATATACGCTTGTAGCAAATGCGACACTGGAGTTCCGCCGCTCTTTCTTAAAATAACGCAAGCCCGCTTGCTTTCTTACCTCGGTTATTTGACGTCCAGGAGGGGGATTTTCTTGCGCCTTGTTTTGGTTGAGACGGCTGTGTAGGATTGAACTAGAGTTAGAAAAACAGCAGGGCCTACCCCAGGCTTCCCACGCGCATGCGCATTGGCTAGAGCAGAATCCCACACAATCTGGCAACACGCAGCAAGACCTGGTTGGTACTTTTGCATGTGAGCATCCTTGAAAGTTGATTTGTTTTTGCATAAAATAGAATGCATTAAAAAGAAACAAGTTATTCAACTTCAAAAATATCTCTATCCGTCTTTCACTCTTTCTTTTTAAAGTTATTTAACGCCAATGCAACATAGAGGTGGCCTAAACGACATATTTGGACCAAATGGAAAACTAATAAACTGTATAAATTAATAATAGCGATTAATAAAAATGTAATAAAAAACAATACAATTAGATTGGATCATGCATTTTATTTATTTATGTATTTATTCATATACTTCGAAAGTGAATACGGGACTTTGAACGCGAAGAAGCAGCGCACATTTGAAATAAAACGAAAACGAAAGGTAAAAAAAAAGGTCTTTGGAGGAATTAACTGTAAAATATATAATGCTTGATATTTATAAGTGTGAAATCATTTATAGCCGATTTGCTGAGGTTTGGTCTTTTATGTGCATAAAGTGGGTTTAGTTTTTTAGTGTCACCGCTTCCGTGACGGATTTCAAGTTTGAGTAACTTCAATAAGACAATACCCTGCTATCTTTTAATTGTTGTATTTCGGTGTGAATTTTATGTTATACAAACGTTCCTAATCTTTGGCCCACATGTGTCGCTCTTTCTCTTGGCCGAGCGCCAATTAGGTCAAATACGCGCGTCAACCCATCTTGAAACTACTACGGTGCGCGCGAAAAAATTCAACGCTGACGTGTTGATTGACACTTGTGTTGTCCAATAGAAAGATGATGCGAGTGCGGCGCACAGCAAAGACGTTTTCATTGCCGAAATTTGCCAGACGATTGTAGTTTCAAGGGATATTATTTTGTTGCGTGACTTTTAAGAGCAGCTGTGTATGAAAAATGCATGTTTCTTTTAAACAAGGCCCAATGCAATTTAATGTTGTTTATAGAAGGTTATTTAAAAACCTTTACATAATTTGCATTAAGTCCATAGTACTAATTTCCGTAGTAAAAACATGTAAATGTTTCAGTGGCATACAAATCAGTGTTTTAGAAAGCACGCACAGACGTGTGGAGACGATGATGTCTCGGGTTTAACACGATAGAGTTATATCATAGTAAAATAAAGGAGGGGGGTAGTTTGGCCTACTTCTATTTTTCTTGACGGAGAATATTTAGGAAATTATTATCATATTTTTATCATTAAAACGATTTGATTGTTGATGAGTGGGGATCGCATGACACCCAGTGGAGCAAAGTCAACTCGCCAATATAATACAGTGAAAAAATAACCACATGGTGGTGCTATTATCATATTAAATTCATCTTTTGACTCAATTTATACGTTCTACAGGACATATTCTCGCTTTTTGAGGTACAAAATGTTTACTTAGAAATGTTATTTTCCTTATACTTTTAAAAATAATACTTATTAAGGAAATAATCTGCTTTAAAAGAATATTCTTAAGTGTTAATGTTAATTGCATGTTAATTGCAATTAAGTAAAAATCCATTAAATTTTATATTAAATGCAGCAGTGTCAGGGGAAAGTTACTTTGAAAAGTAATGCATTACAATATTGTGTTACACCCTAAAAAAAGGAATTAACTGCATTTAGTTTATTTTTATGTAATGCAATGTTACCTTTGCATTACTTTTTTTCTCATTTGGCTTGTTTAGTTCTAATATAAAAAAGTTCTATTTTTAGTCAACGTAAAAGCCCGTTCATGCCCAAAAGTGAAATGAACAAGCTTACACTTTTCAGAATTGCATGAAGACAAGGATGCAAGAGAATAAAGTTCACTTTAATTTTTAAAATTTTTGCTTATTAGCGTGGTTGAATTGAAGCACTGATTTGATTAAATGCATAATGGATTTTTATGTTACCACTTAATTATTGCAGGTTTATGTAATATTTTATTAACTGAGGAGTATTGAATTTGTTTTTGTCCAAGACTGATGAAAGTTGAGTAAATGCATGTTCATATTTAGTCTAGAACAACAGCAACCATGATAATTTACAGCACACACATCACACATTTTACCTAGTAATCAACTTTACATTTCTTTTAGTATAGTATTCAACAAATTCAAATATAGGTACTCGTTCGCAAAGTGCCATAACTTAAGCTGCCTTTTATTTCATAATTATTATCTACATGTAGAGTTTTAAAAGAAAATGATTGCTTTCATCATAATTTTGGTTGTGCATTATTTACCGCACATATTTCATATAAAACTAAAATGCAGGATGAAAGAGAAAATGGTTCTTTTGTAAATTAAGCTAATTGTGCTTTTATTATAAAAATGTATATCTTCTTGAAGGAAATAAAAGCATCAGAAGAGGAAAGTAATCAGTTCCTAGGGCCATGGGTCACTTTACTTTACAACTAAGCAGCGGTGTTTGTTTTTCTAACTCAAATTATGATATCAAAATAAGCTTAATAGGTCTGGTTTGTGTTTCATTTGTGTACCCCTCTCATACCCTCGGACTGATTGCGTTCGACGTTTTTTCACAACCCCAAAGCTTCCTTTTTCACACCCAGCCCCCTACAAAACACCCACTACAGGACTAATGTGTTTGAAGTCATACCCTCTAGGTCTATCTGTCTAGAACTGGTGAAGTGATCTTCCTCATGTACCCACTTTTAGTTTGTGTCACGTTTCTTAAAGGAAATGCAGTCACGATCCATGACGTACCCCCCATTTAGGCCCTCAAAGTATGACAACAGCATAATAAATACATTATATGTGTTTATGACAACAATAGACCATAAGCAAGATTCTACTAAACCAATAAAGAGATGTTTATCAGAAAGGATGCAGTTCATGCTGTTTAGATGTACAAATCCCATTAAAAAGGCAGTGATCGGAAGTGAAGGTTGATTAATGCTTTTCGACTAATTGTTGTAGATAGCGGGGTAACAAAAACACACATTCATCTAGAGAAAGAGAGAATGAACCAAGAGTCACACTAGTGCTTTCAATAAATAAATGGAGAGGGAAAAAAGGTTTTATTTCTTTGTTCTTTGGTAACATTTCATGAAACACGTACAGTGGGTTTGGTCAAAATCACACTGCCACAATAATGAAATATTTTATAATGCTTTTAATTCAAAAGACATGGCACAGTTACACAAACAGGAACGTTGGGACAGATAAAATACTTTTATTTGGATTCTGACTGTACATTCAACATCACAATTCAATAGAGGAGTGTTTTCTGGAACGAGTGACGTTTTAAGGTTGACCGGCTCTGGATCAGTACATCTGCGGGATGGGGTCTGGTGCTGCTGAAAATATTCAGCAAAAATGGTTTTTAGAGACACTACTTTATACACAGGTTTAAGTTCACATATTAATGTTGTTATGCCATTAAACACAAATGCTCTGTTGTACAGTAGGCCTATATTAGTATATATATATATAAAGGTATGTATATGATTTTTTTTTCTGTATTTTTGTCCTGTGTGATTAATGTGATGTAATGTAATTTAAATTAATAAAATACCTGATTTTTAGATTCTTTGTCTTACACATATTCATCAGATCTTCGTCCATTTCGTGGCTGCAAAAAACACAATATTTACTGAGTGTATAAGTGTCAAAATGACTTAGACACACTAGAAATGAATTCAACTATTTAATATCATGTAGGATTGGAAGGATCCAAAAGTCATAACACTTAAATAAAAACACAATTGGTATTTTTTATCAATTGGTCTGAATATGTAAAACTATCCCCCTCATTACTTTTATACTAAAGCAAAGAAATTTAATTTCCATGTTGTGCTGAACAATAAACAGCAGTCATATATATTATAACCTACTCTATAAAGGAAGTATCCTCTGCTCTGGATCCGTCCGGGCCCCTGAAGCTCATCCTGTGCACAGAACGAATCGTTATAGATGTGCTTCAGATATATCACACCACGCTTTCTGACGTTGCTACCAAACTTTGTGTCCATAACGTGTACTAACTCAGTCATCAGAGGTCTTCCAGTGAATCAAAGGTTTAATGACGGCAGTGTTGTTAGGATAAGCTTTATCTACCCAACAAAATCCATCAGGACCATTTCCTGTGTGTGAGTGAGGCAGTCATTTACTCTTATGCAGTTTTGTCTTTTACCCTTATAGCACAATAACACTTTTAGCGTACATCTCAAATGGAGGGGAGCAGTTAATCTAAGGTTGAGCCATTTCACCATTTTCCTGCACATACAATTACATGGACTCACGCATGCACCTGTCAGCCTCGTGCAGCCATGTATGTGCACAAGCACAGCTTATATAATATAGAAATTAATGCTTTTAAATACAACAAAAAAATTAAAGGTATATATTAAAAATAGTCTTACATTGGGATTGTAAATTAATAAATATTACATATAATTTAAATGTAGTATACTCTCTCTGTATGTAATATATACTGAATTAATTAATATATCTTTTTTATTATTTTAAAAATATTTGGGGGAAGAAACAAATTCATAAATGATCAAGACATTTCTAATGTTACAAACACCTCTGAAATTTCTGTCTATCAAGTAAATTATCACAGTTTCTGCAAAAATATTAAGTAGCACAACTGTCTATCTTATCAGCCTCAAAGTTTTGAATGGTACCGTATGTAATTCAAAAATTAATAATTATTAGTGAAAACGACCTTATTTCCAGCATCAACCAGAAAAAGAGAGATAGGTTGTCTGGTAGTGGTGTATAAAGAGATACACACACTGTCTGTTTTAATAATAATTAACACTTAACACTTAATTAAATCAACAATTACTGACGGTCAGAAAAGAAGCCCTAGAGCTAAGTCATGATGAGATACTATCAAACAGCATATGGCATTTCATCAAGCAGCACAGAGGACTGAGAGGAACAGACACTTCAGTCACTCTCCATGAACATCCATCTAAATTTAAGCTGTTTTTGGTCAACTATTTATGCAGTTACCACAGCAACTGTATGTACATTTTAAATAGGCTATCAGTTTTAAAGTAATACTGGTGGTACACTGGTTTCTAAGATAGCAAATAGCTTGTTTTTTTAACACGCTATCCCCAAACATCTGTTCTGAGAGTAAAGGTCATCGCACACTGAGTTGGACATTTTTGTTAGAAATTGTCACATGGTAAAAAATAAATATGACCTCAAGTTGTTTCAATCAAGCCCGTTCTCACAGCAATTTGTACATATTTTATGAGGGGGCTAATTCGTACGAGTGCTAAATCGCTAATTTTTAGCAAATTTTGCTAAATCGTACGTATTTTACGAATTGCCAATTCGTATGAATTTGTTCGAATGACATACACCTAACCCCGCCCCTAAAGCTACCCGTCACTGGGATTTAGACAAATCGTACAAAATTCGTACAAGTGAGGTGAGTGAATTAGCACGAATTTGCCACTTCGTATGAATTGGTCGTGAGACTGTGTTGGTCAATCAAAAATTCAGATCAGGTTCAGTTGTCTGCGTTTGCATTCGCAAAATGCAAAGCAAAAATTACGGACTCAAAGTGCAAGGGCCTTAAAGAGTCTGAAATTTTTGCACGTTCAAAAATAAATACAACCTTACATTTACACACTGTCTCCACAACTTTTTTCTGTCATAAAAGAAAAAAAAAAGTTGGATAAGGTTCGATTATCTGCATTTTTGTATCCGTAAAAAAACGTTTTTATAGGAAAGGTTGACGAATCCAAAAAAAACCACAAACGAGTGTGAAATTTTCGTATGCGTTTTTCCTTTTTTTTTGCATTCATCCATCATCATGCGTAAATTTCAGATGAAAATGTTGAACTCCATGTGCAATAACATTAAGTTTGATGAGCATGTATGAAATTCTGTGAAAAAAGGGCAGATTGCTTTATGGCAGCAACAAATACATGTGTACAGCTAAGTGCTGTATTTACGACAGCGACACGACGGTGAATTCCACTTGCATAAATGTAGGGGGCTCCAAAAACACAAAGCTACATACAAGTGCTTTACTATTTAATGGCAATAGACTCCATTTATTTCCAAGACCATGGAAAAACTCTTGAAACATCATGATTGTAATTTTTAAATAAAAAAGTATGCACTACGCAATTTCATACTTAGGTGACAAAATATGAATTATTTCTTAGTACAGCTAAATGTCCTAAACCTGACTTCTGAATACCAACCCTGGACATACAGTATTTAGTCACTTACCCAAACTAAATAATGCTTTAGCAGTTATTTTAGTGGTTCTCAGCACTAATGTAGACTGAACGCAGGTAAGCATGCAGGATACATACATTTAATTTCATTCTCCTGCTTCTTCTTCTGGCAAGCTGGGGTATGAGCTCCAGAAGAGGGTGCAACACAGTAGACTGACACATACACATATATAGAGAGATATCATGAAGACAGACATGGAGAGATATGAAAACCATGAACATCTGTTCCTGGGGACTGGCCAGGGGTCACAGAGAGGATTCATTTAATACACATGTGTCTGTCCTCAGTGTGACTCAGTGTTCATTTTGCACACACAGTGCATTGATGCTCAGTAAAAACGCAATCACATGCAGGCCATGCCAGAGCACATGACAACATACATATGTGAGGGAGTGTTTAAAAGCAATTTGTTACAAATATGCTGTATATTTGGCTGCATATTTGAACTGTATCACAAAACTGGCATAGAAATATTTTAAAATGTTACATTAATTGACCCTTCGCTAAGCCCCGCCCTAAAAAAGCTAAAAAGTTGTGAATTTAGTTATGAATGGGGGCCTCCGATTGGCCTTTGGCGGTTTTTGGGCGTGGCTTATCGAAGGGTCAATTAACTAATGTCTGAATGACACACGTTTAAAGAAGAAATGTGGTGGGTGTGCAAGGAATGGAGAGTTGAGAGGAAAAGACACTGAACGTTTCCTCTGACCGCATCAACACAAAATGGCATGTAAATTAAAATTGGAAAATTTTATGTTAAGATGTATTCAGGTTCTATTCTGGTTTGAGTCACTGCCAAAATTCTCATATCAATTACTAAAAATATATCTATAGTGCAAATTAAAAAAAATTGGTTATTTTTAGGGGGAAAAAAAGAAATTTATAAAAATCAATGTAATCGTTTTCTGTTTCTGTCATTAGTGTGAATGCTGCCAAAGAGGAAACATACTATATCAGAGGATACATGCATATAATGGAAGCTAAAGAGTAGATAGTTTTAAATACTGTAGTAGGATGATAATCTTTAGTTTATTTATTATTTATTTTATTTTGCAGTTACTAACATTATCCTTCTTATCCAGTTTCCTGGGAATGTGGCTATATTGTATTTTGATTTTCCATTACGTTGGTCCAGAAGGGAAATATGCAGTGGCCTAAAATCCAATTTATTTCCTTCACTTGAGCTTTAATTAATGAGTATTATATCTCTAATTACAATATGCAGTTGGGTGTGTTATTGAAGACAGTGCAGCGTAGCAACAGTGGCTGAGTGTTAAAAGCAACAGACACTTAACAACCCGTGAGGAAACCTACCGTCCCATCTGACAATCCTGCACCATTCGGTTTAGTGTAATGAAATAAAAACTACACATACATGTATAGACACACAAATACAAAACCCAAACACAGAAGTTACACAAACACCAAAAATCAATACAGACAAAAACATGACAAACATTCACAGAATTAAAAAGAACACAGTAATCCATAAAAAAAAGACATTGTCCATGTAAAAAAAAATATACAATTACAATCAAACATACATGAATAGACAAAGATAAAAGGATGCTGATGTTATGGTGTCATTGAATTGTCATTGCACTGAATGTGTCTGAAGAGACGACCTCAAATTAAGACTGCAAATGTCACACACTCACCCTTTTGCTGGTCTCTCGAGCTGTGATCTCCTGCATGTCCAAAAAACAAAAAATTGCACTTTCATTAATCTACGCACACTGATAACTAGACCCAGACAGATTTTTGCACAAGTATTTAATAAACAAACACACAAAGGTTGGCGATGATGTGTAGAATATTTGTGAAATCTGCATGTGAACATGAATAATATTCACCTCCGATTTTTGCAGTGATCCCAGCATTAGGAAACACAGGTCCTCCAGGACATCAGATGTCTGGCAAAGTTTAAAAGAAAAGTAAATAGACAGCATTTCACTGTTCCTGGTCAAAAATGATAAGCATTTTTAAATGCTTTTACTATTATCCCATTCTGGATTCAGTCTTTCTGCCAACTTTGTAGGCCTCATTTATCTGCACTTCAGGTTTTGAGTAAAAAAAGGAAAACATTTTTTGTGCGGATCAGCTCTCTGTAGAGCTGCTTTTTACTGTAGCTTCAAATTAGTTTATTGATGAGCTGTGCGGCATCAACACTGTTATTGAACTGAAATGAATCAACATGGAATTGAATTGAGATGAATAACAACACTACTGTCTTCACTTGAGCTGCTTATTGCTGAATTGAACGAAATCAATAAATGAACTGACAGGAACTGAATAATGTTAATATTTCTTGCTACAGCTCCTTTACTACAGAATTTGAATTTGTCTTGGTGAAGTTATTTCCCTGTTTAATACTGTAAAGCTTGTTTAAAACTATTTCTATTGTGTAAAGCACTATAGACTTGGTAACACTTTAGAATAGGTAACACTTGTTAACTATTAACTATGACTGTTCTCTTAATAAATTCTTAATTTGCTGCTTGTTAATAGTCAGTAAGGTTTAAGGTATTTGTTTAGGTATTAGGTAGGATTAGGGATGTAAAATAAGGCATTAATATGTGCTTAATTAGCACTAATAAATGGCTAATATTCTAGTAATATGCATGCTGATAAGCAACTAATAATTGTATCCTTAAAATAAAGTGTTACCGGTGACTTGACTTGGTCACTTAAAGCTCTAAAACCTATGACCAGTCAGTTACAAAGAGGAAACACAAATATAATCAAAAGAAAACAAGCTGACAAGATTGCATTACTCCAGAAAACAGAAAAAGTGTGTTAATGGAATAGTTCAAATTTTGTCTTAATTTACTCACCCTAGAGTAGTTCCAAACCTGTATGAATTTCTGTATGAAGGAAGATATTTTGAAGAAAGTTTGTAACAAGGGTGTTTTGGTCACCACTGACATCCATAGTAGGAAAAAAAAATACTATGAACATCAATAGTGACCCAAAACAGCCTGGTTACAAACTTTCTTCAAAATATCTTCCTTTGTGTAAAGCAGAACAAAGAAATTCATACAGTTTTGGAACTACTCAAGGGCAAATGATGACAGAATTTTCATTTTTGGGTGAACTATTCTTTTAAACATTCGTTGCTGAGCCAAATGAGTCGGCCATGTACTGAAATTGTTGACAGTGTTAAATTATTTTAAATAAATTCTTATAGCATATATGGTGTACTATTTATAAATACATTCATGAGATCGGGTAGGTCTGTTAGCACAAAGTGCAAATGTTTCTCTTTAACATTTATATGCCATAATCCAGCTTGGTTCCTCAAAAATACACTGTATTGCAAATGGCATCAACGCTGTATTACTCACTCTAAAGGATGGGTCTGCAGAGAGGTAGAACGAGCACAGATCGGTTATCTACAACAAAAGAGGAAAGCAGTTGCAATTTTAGGCCTTGCATAAATGAAGATTCAAAGAACACATACAAAAAGCAAACTCAAAATGAATCACATATCATTTATGTGTTGCGTTGTTCATTTCAGCCCATGGCCATAAACATGCATTAAACTATGCTTTCATATCCCAGCTTCTAGATCCACGGGTTTGCCCATGTAATTGCTCACATACACACAGCGCGTGTAAACAAAGCACAGACATAATCATCACCTCAGAGAGTAAAGTTAACAACTATTTAAACCGAACAAATATTGGATAAGTCATTTATAATGAAATTTTGTCTCTGAGGAAGTTTGTATAGAACTGAAGCCAGTATAAGTGATTTATTGGGAGAGTTCATCTACGGTAAAAAACGGAAGAACTCATAAATACATTTATTGACAGTAAATCATACACACCTGGGTTAGTAACTGCTCATGCTCTATTGAAGATGGATTCAAGAGCACTGGAGCACCTGCATTCCATGCAGAAATCATTATTACATATATTCCAATAATAATATTTAAGGTTACAAATACGTGAAGATTAACATAAAACATTTGTATGAATTTTGCATGGAGAGAAAAATCATGTTATTGACACATTAAATTGTACACAGCATAGTTTTGTCCACTTGTAATGATTCCAAAGTCTCTATTGGTCATAATTATTTGGTAACTACATCACCTTTCTAAATTCTGAACCTATCTTCATTGTCATGAGGTTTCTTTCAATTGCATCACATCATTGGGACCGAAATCAATCTCGAAGCCTTGAGAGCTGTAATCCGTGTGAGGTTTAGTTGTACAGGTATGAAATTAATTACCCCTGCTTATTGATTTTCTTGTTTTGGTGATTTTGACCTCCTCCCTCAGTGGAATAAGCTCTACTTTAACTGAGTTTGTTTATTGATCTGGTCTCTCAATCTGGCTTTCCTTTTTTGAACCATTACTGTCAAAAGGTTTACTGTCAATGATTTATGAGACCTGTTTAAGACCTGGAAAAAGTGAGATCCTTCGGCTCTTAACTAGTCAAAAACAACCAAAAAAAGCATAAATAAATACCAGTAGTAAAGACAGTACCCCTCAAATGTTACAAAACTTTCTTTTTCATGACTTTCTGGTTCTCTTATGACATTTAACAATCAGCCCTGATGGTATAATTTTATCTGTGTATTAATGAATGAGACACAAAGTTGTCAAGGCTACCAATCTGTCAACATCTCTCCTGGCATTTTTTTTTGTTTTACATTGTTATTATATGATTCAAATTCGGGTGACATCACCGCTGTCAAAACTGTCTCCACTGTACAATAACATTCTCACAATAATTCCTCTCAGTGACATCATAATTATCAGTTACGTTACTGAATGTAATTCGCTTATATTGCTCTTGGTGTATAGAGTGAATTCTTATTCTGCCGGGGATCACGCAGATGATCATTTTAATCCTTGTGGTGTAATTATTCACAAAATGAATCATACGTATACTAGTAACTGTTTTTCTCATTTCGCAGGTTTATTGCATTTTTTCTTGTGCTAATTAGTCTCAACCTAACAAGGCACTTTAACAGAATTCACTGACTATGTAGTAAACTCTTAGTTAATGCATTACAATGGCGCATTTCTGCTTATTATCTGCTGAAGTCTTCAATAAAGACCAAAATTGTTTTTAAAGCATGAAATCAGGAAAAAGTCAATCTAAAGACAAGATAAAGACAGAATTTTCAGCGGCAGACAGCAACAGAGGTTTTTAGCACCTGTTGCAATATTCATGCATTCCATCTATTTCATTTGTAACAATAAATGTCAGAATTTCTGCTACATTTTATCCTCATCAGTAATTTAATCCACCATGATTAAGTGTTATGAACTGTGCAGATTTTTATATTTGTACAAGTTTGATTATACACATAATTACCCTAGTAAATTTATTTGCATAGTAGTTCAAATTTATTGCTGACATATCGCTTGAGATTACAGTTAAACTTGATTTCGAGCAGGCTACTATTGCGCACAATGCACTTTTTTTATATTCAACCTAAAATGTCACTATTGATGAGGACTGAATAATACAGTCATGAAATTCAAGATATTTAAAGTGTGCCTGAAGTATACTTGCAATAGTTCTACTTTAGCACAACCAAATGTACTTCAGTATATCTTTAGTTGTACCTCAGAACAATAAAAGCGCATTAAGCACAAAATTAGTTCAATTTGGGATTTTAAGTACACAGCTTAACATCATACATCATCATTTTAGAAGATAAATTTACTGTTTAAAGTTTAAATCAATTTAAATTTACAGTTTATCACGTTGCTTTTTAATACCATAATCAGGCTAAATGTAATTAATCATTTGAATTAAGTTAGTTTTCTCATTAGAGAGAAAGTATATAGTCCACTAAACTTCAAGTAAGTTATTCTAATATCACTTAAGTAACAGGAGAGACTTACTTGTGGTGATGGGTATGAAGGAGATGAAGAGGACAGCGAGCATCAGGGCTGAGTTGTGTGCTGGACTCATGGCGCTCTGACTCTGAGCTGCTCCGCGTTCACACTGACTGCTGCTCCTCATGCTCTCGTGCGTCTGCTGCTCTGCTTTCTCAGTCTGACTTAGAGCACAACGTTATGAACTCTCAGAGTCACACACCCTCTTCGTAAATCGACCTGCAAAGCACGTCACGATGTATTAGCCCGTGCACGTGATTCATCTGCACAAACGATGATGTGAATTGAGTGGACGACTTCCACATATGGTCAAAGACAAAGAGTAGCCAAATAAAAAATATTAACAGGGTATTTTATTTACATCTCGCTCGTTGTGTGACAAAATATTTGCTGAGATGAGATATGAATATTTTAAACTTCCCGGTGTAACTGTTTCGTTTAGTTTTACACCAGCTTTATTATTTGGACCACACAGCAGAGAAAAACGTTCAATAAAATATTAAGATTCATTAAATATGCATGTGATTCCTCTGGTTTACAACCGTCATTACATACTAGACAAACATGCTATATCAAAGCGGAGGACGATTTTTCTAGTTTCTTATGTTTATGGGCAAAACAAAGGGGGAAATAATGTAAACACTGGAAATGGCACACTATAAAGAAGATTGGAAATGTCCAAGTATCATACCAGAAATTATCGCATTTGGAAGAAAATTATCGTGCGTGAGGTAAACATACAGAATATAGCTATTTATCTAAACCAGCAACTTTTTAACACTGCAAATTACCAAAATAGATGTGCTTGTGCGCTATTCTATGACGTTTTGTAGTATAAAAACTGTGAGCAGTGCGTTCACACTGAAAATTGTCGTATATTACGGGATTTTATTCATTTAGAAAATCGTACAGAGGTCTACATTATCGTACAAATACGATAATTATCGCACATCTGACAACACTGCTGTAAAGTAACATTGTTTTTCTCCAGATTCTGTCTGTAAGAAATAAGAGTGCGTTTAACCTCTTCCAGTGTCCCTCCTGAGGTAGGCTACAAAACCCATTAAAAAACGGATTGTGCGTTCACACCGCCGCCGGCAAGAGCGTCATAATTCGCTCTTGCTGCCCTGCCAACGACGCTGTGGAAAGATCAGTGGACGCTCTCGAACCCTTGGTCTTGTATTTAAAGGAGCCGCGAAGGAAACAGTCATGTTGATTTTGTGCAGACTGACCATAAGCAGGGTATAAGTTAACCTCAGGGTATAAGTTATAGTTCCACGTTTTCTTACGAAATAAACCAATAAAAGCCGCTTGTGTGGTGTGTTTATTGTGTTCATGGTGCTTGTCTCGACATGCAGTTTAGGAGACCTTTACTATCCTTGCTTTTAACATTAAGTCTTCATTCCAAACTGTCCTGGTTGAAGTGTTGTCTCAATCTGTCAAATCAGTGTTGTTTTGAGCAAATCAATTGCATTCCTGCTGAAAAACAAGCGTTCTAGCATAGAAATGTGGTCGGAACCAGGGCTGCATTCTCTGGAATCCTCTCAAGCGGTGAACTTTTGCATTCTAACTGGTTGCCGCCATGACGCGCCGCGCCGCCTCTCGCAGCCAGCTTACATTCAAAATGAATGACTTCCGGCCACTTTGACGCTCTCGTGAACGCACGGGTTAATTGAGTTTGAGATCCAGGTTCGGGTAAGCAATCTAAAGCTCCCATTGAGTTCAATGACCAAAATCTTTACTCTCTAAGATTCTGTAAATGTGGATGTGTCAACGTGACTGATGCTATACACTAAGATTTAAACAGTAATTCATACACATGAAAAAAGTAATGTTCATTTACACGTTATTTACAAACTAATAAAACTTGTTTATCATTTCTGGAAAGACCTGTATTCACATGTCAGTAATTACACTTTGAATCCATTTCCTCTGGATTTTAGGCATCTGTAGAATATCTAATGATCACTAAACCATAAGGGTTATAAATTAGGTTTAGAGCAAATTTCCACACAGAAAATAAAATTTCTCATATTTCTTTCAAATGTATTTCCCTTGGGAATGCTTACTAACTCCTGATGTACAAACAGGGAATCTGATGCACCACTGTTGTTCATACATGGCCTGAGAGAGAACAAAACATTACAAGACAGGCAAATCATGACTTTTTTTTTTTTTTTTTTTGCAAATTTTATGTGGCCTGCAAGGTCTAGGAAGCCACATAATCACTGTGTATCTAACATAACACCAGGAAATAACAATTTGCCTAAATTAAAAAATTAATGAGGATCATTCATACATTTTTAAATCAATTCATAAAACACATAAATGCAATTTAACAGCTACAGTTTCCTTGCTTTAGCAAACTGCAGTCTACCTTGGGATATTGTTATTACCGTCAGCTGAGACGTGTTTATGCAAAAGCAACATAACAGCACAAGCACCACCAGGACCTAATGGATCTGAACCAGCTTTACAGGTCACCAAACTGGCTAGAAACCGTGGGATTTGGTCTAAAGTGCCAGTACACGTTCAGACGCTGGAAATAATTGAATTATGCATTGATCTAAAAGGGACATGGCCTTATATGCAAAAATTATTTAGCCTCTGGTGTAAACAGAAACACTAAAAGCACTACCACCAAGGATGTTTTTCCTGTTTATTAAAAAAAAAGAAGAAATAATTATATATATATATATATTCGAATTTGAAATATATATAGTGATATCTTGTTTAAAATATATTTTTATTATTTATTACATTTTTACATACAAAATATTTTATCTGCGGCAGTGTGATAAATTTGCTAAATATACAGTAGCACAGATGCCACCTTGGATTTCAAACCTGCATCAAGAAAATGATCACTGTATGAATCTGACAGATATGAGCTATACAAGTATTTACATCCCATTAATCCTGCTTGTGGAAGACAAACACGCATGCCACATATTGCATGTTATATTAAGCCTTTTATGCAATATAGGAATTCAACACCCAGTGCTATTAAGTACATTTTATTTTGTAAATAGTGGCCGTATATGAGGATAAAGTAGGGAAAAACTATGTTTAGTCAACAGGCCTTGATGTAATTTTTGTAATTGTTCACCAGAAAAGCTCACGTCTTTTACACATTTGCTTCTGATCATGTGATCTTGATGTCAACTAGGGAGTGCTTATATTACATTATTGAAATAAATAGTAGAGATTTCTTGTAACTTTCATCAAATTTCCAATTAACTAGGAAGAGGAAGGCGTTGGATGTTTCATGGAAGAATAAAAACCCTAAATTCAGCCTTTTGTAATCAGCTTTGTCCTATTTTGGGGGTGTGGCAGGAGCTCCCTTGAGTGGGATTTAGATACAGATAATATGATTGCACCAATGTCTGTTTAATATCTCCTCATTATGAAAATGTCAAGCATCTTGGTGTCATGAGCTCTAGAGTAAGATTCTCAGAATGAGGATATGGCCTCACCTTTCAGGGCTTATGTGAGTGCATGTGTGTATTTGATCAGTGGGATCGTTCATATTCATATGTTTGAGTCATGCGAAGATGCAAAGATACATGTATCTCAATGTGTCCACCTGTCTGGGTGAAGTGAAGCCTCTGGGTGTGCATGTGTATGGGAGATGTGCTGAGTTTGTGTGTCTGTCGCCACACATCATGACGCACATGGGAGAGCGAGATTTGATACACAGTTAAGCATAGCGCCACTGGGAAATATCGCCTAAATATCAAAGTGAATAAATAATCAGTGAATATCCTTTACAAGAGGGTTATTGCTGGAGTTTTGGGGGATTGGGACTGAATGACTGAGTAGCTTCAGGAGGACTGAAATAAATACAACGAGAGCTATCGCACAGGTTAAAGAGATAATTTATTCTGCAAGAGGGACGGGAAAGGAATGAGGTAGGAATGAAATTAAGAGGATTAATCAAAGAAGAGCATCAAGAAAAAAAACACTGCAGTCAAAACAGACAGGTGAGATATAATACGCTTTAACAAAATGAATGTGTGATTCAAAGAGTAATTACCAAAGTCAGAAGTGAGTCACCACACATATGTAGAATTTCCTTTTAGTTTTCGAAACTACAAAATGCTTTTCTCCAAAGCCTCTTAAAAATGTAAAAAGCAAGTGAATAGTTATTTATCAGACCTAACACTATTAGCATTGATGTTAAAGTTCTATTACTTTGGTGAATAAATAAATGCATAACAAGTCCGCTTCTGCATGAATCAACCACCAAAACATAAATGAAAAACCTATTTGCAAGTGCACTTTTAAAGGTTGAGTTAACCCAAAAATAAAGCTTAATTTAGTTTTGTTCTGATATTTTATTATAGGACCATAAAAAAGATAAGAGGCTGTTGAACCCCAAAAATGTTAAGGTACCACATGTCTGTAATTCTTATGAAGCTTCTAATTTACACTACAGTGTCAGTAAAGTACAATAGCTTGGGGTTAATGGATGGCTTATGTAGTCTACCGTCTCACTTATTGGGCAACTTGGGGTCTCTGTGCACCATGGGAAAAATGTGACTCAGCTTCAAGCTAAGTGATTAAAGTATGACTCACACAGCAAGCTTATCAGTGTTAATCTCACCCGTCATACATCCACTCATTCCCCCACCCATTCCTACAACACCACCTACACACTCCCAAACACATTTCCCCAACAGTGTTCAATTTGCCCTGCAGTTTTAACACACAAAGGTATGCCTATTGGATCAATATGCCGAGGGCAATATGATGTCAGACGTAGGGTAATTTGCCACTTAGAGTACATGTTGTGCTTGACTCTTAACATGCAGCACATAAAGAGCTCTCATGTGCGATGATTATAGAACACATGTTGGATTTTCAGTTAGCATCATGAAATAAAACAACCCTGACATCCCACGTCTAGTTGTTATTTCCGAACAGCTGAAAGGTTTTTTAAAATGTTGTGCATTTATACTGAAAAATACATCCAAGGCCTGAATCAACAGACCTAAACAAAAACATTTCCAACTTTTATAACCTGAATTTTTGGGAAGTAATTTACTCCACGGTAAACACACACGTATCCATAAACATCCATTTATAAAAGTCAACAGTCATTTCCTTTAATGCGAAAATGGTAGTATCTTTTTCACTCCTCTGCCGTTGTTTACAGTGAAACGAGACAGGGTAATTAACCTTATCAATATGGCAAGATACTGACATTATGTCGTTGCCACTTCACGGCAATCTTGGAAAATCAATGGGTTGAGAGCAGCTGCACACAATGTAGCCGCATCTGATAAGCTGCTATGTAATTAATGCTTCCGCTGAGTACGGCTGCAGCATTAGAGAGGGAACTCCAGGATGAGGGAATAAACACTGATATTTCAGAGTACTAATTAGAGGCCATGTTGACTTTTAGATGGACAAGAAGTTTAGGCAGTGTGCTCTGCAAAAAAGAAATCCTTTAGCCCGGTTCTGGAGGGCCAGTGTCCCTGCAGAGTTTCCCTGCGTTTCATTCGGAAGAGCTCATCCTTATACCGTAGTCCCTTCATAGGGTTTGCCCTCCGGAGTGAGAGCTTCAAAAGGGTGTTGGAGTTTCTTGAAGTGCCCTTCTGCGTCATCACCCCATGTCCACATGGAGAAGCCGTCATCATGCATCTGCGCAAAGAAGAAAATCAGTTGTTCCCTTCGAAGTCCTTCATACCAAAGGGACCTTTATTAAATGTAGTAACAAATACCAGTTTGAAATATAAAGAAGCAAAAGTTGTTTTGCATGGAGTGATATACTGTATAGCCTAACTGGAAGCAGAAGCCAGAAGCTTTATATTCAAGTTAGAAGTTGCAGTGCCAACTATTGCATTAAAGATAAAGTGAATAAAAGCCTAGCTTTAGTCTTCAATGACATTCCTCATGTGATAGCTGCTTTGAAGGTGGCATCACAGTGAAAATTAGTTCCATTTGTAAATAGTGGAATACATGAAGCTCAGATCACACGAGTCACATTTCTGATCTGTTTGTGTAAGTGAGTTTGCCACTATGACTTTAAACTCCTCTATTGTGCTTGCGGATATTTTCATTTCAGTGCCTTCCACAAGTTTGATCAAAACTGAGATTCTGCAGCAATTTTTCCTCATGAGTTCTTCTTAAAAGAAAGTGTAAAATATCTGGATAAGACAGTTTATGAATGTATATTATATGCACGTCAGACTAAACAGAGAACTCTTTATCTTTAAACACATAAAGAACACTGATCTAGGCCGTCAAAAACTCATGGTGAAAGAAATTGACCACTTGGGAAATAAGTGACGACGTTGTTCTTAATGGTGAACACGGTGACACTTGTCACATTGAGTAAGTTATGCAATTTCAAAGAAGCCCCCCGGGCTCCACGAGACGAGAGAAGCATATACTGGCTTATAATAACTCAAAAGACGCCTCTACTGCATTATCATTAGCTATGCTAACGTAAAAGAAACCCCTCGAAAATGAAAACTACAGTTTGAGGTGATTTGTGAATGCAAAGTGAATGAGGAAGATAAAAAGCAAATAGAAAAGAGTAAAATCAGATCGGAGAACAAAATTGCACTCAGTGAAAAATGGGCGCTAGTGTAATTAGTGTGTGCAATTGTGGCCACAGGATGATTAGAGAAGTATTCTTTATGCTTTATAATAAGTCTGAGAACAACAAGCACTGCAGCATGGCAGAAATTTAAACTTTGAAAAATGCCTTTTGATTGAGAATTGGGGAAATAAGCAATTCCTCTGCTGCAGGTGATATATTTCTTGATTGAGATTATCTACAAACTGCATCTTATGAAAGTTAATCTCTACAGTTTGTTTACTTGAGACCAGGATCTCATACTCCACAGGGATATTTCCTACCTGGTGTTTAGCCCTTCTAGTGTCCCAAAAAATGCTGAGAAGTAGCATACAGTAGGGTTGAGAAAAATCGGATTTTTACATATTGTTTGGTTTTTTAATGTAAACACATTTTTTGTGAAAGAAATCATAAAGTATTTTAATTTGTCTAAAATTATAAATGTGAGAGTGCCCTTTGACCACAAGCTCAAGGTAGATGGCTGAGTAGCACGGGGCAAGAGGCCTGCAGTAAATATATTAGCTAAAGTAATGTGCAATAATATGTGTACATACGTGTTTAAAACAATTACTTCAGCAGTGGTTATGTTCTGTTTTATATATATGTATCTTTAGTTCTGTCAAACCTTCCTGCCAGTAAGTTCCAGACGAAGCAAGACCAATCAATAGTTGTGTGTTTCCAACCAAGCAAGGTTTCGTTCCTAAATAAACTAGCATTCGAACAAATCAGTAGAAAATGAATCAAGTCACTCATAAGCCAGTCCTTCTTCCAGCTACTGGCTTAACAACTTTACTTATAGAAACAGTCAATAATATTCCCACTGTTAAATTCTAGATATTAATTGATTCATATTTTAAGTTAAAATGTAGACCTATTATTAATTATTAGCCTAAGTTAATATTATTATTATCAAAATATAAACTAACAATGAATATTTATAATTGTAAGGCCTCATTTAGATTATACCTAATCTAGTATAAACGTTGCTTGAATCCCAAAGTGCAAAACTTTTATTGTGAGTCATGACAGATTACAGACTTATAAACCATTGATCCATTCATTAGAATGAAATATAATGTTGTCATCGACTCTCATGGTGGTTTGTTCTGATTCCTCTTCCTCTCATGGGGGTTTTCATTCTGATTCCTCTTATCCAACATCAATATTTTGTTGCCTGTATGGTCTGACACCTTTCATTATATTCGACCAGTTGCTGACTGTTGATTTTTAATGTTTTTATTTTTATCCAATATCCCAACTACCAAAAGCAAGTCAAGGTATATAGGCCACCGAAGTGAGGAATTAGCAGTGTTGCCCAGGGCAGGTGTAGCTGTGTATTGATTGCAGCGAAAAGTATTTGCGCTTGAATTTTTTATGCCACTTTTTCAACTCCACTGACATGGTGTTTGTGTGAACATGGCTTTTAATATCAAGCTGACATTCTTGTAAACAGACAACCAAAATCTCTGACGATCTCTCTAGTTTGAACATTTAGTTGCCCACAGTCTTACATGCATATGGTAAAATAACGTTAGTCTTGTTATATTGACTACTTACATAACAGCCAACATGTGAACAATGGAGATACATTGGAGAAAAACACAAAGCAAAAGAAAAAGATATCATAATGGCAAAAAGACGTACCGTGCAGCATGAAAAGTGTTTTATATCTTCAAATGTGACACTTTGTTGAATGTTCAATGTTTAGAACATATAAAAACAGGCAGAATGAGTAAAGATTCAGCTTTCAGTACATATAAGTTTGCTGAGTCTTCTTTTCATCAATGGTGCTTGTTGCGTTTGCTAATTTGTTCAAAAGAAGAGATGGTCAGCTTCGTAACACAAGCCTTTTCAACAGTAACACCATTATCTAACTGACCATATTCACAGTACAGCCTCATTACATCCTTATGTTGGCTAAATGACTCTCCATTTTTTTTTCTACACAAATAACCTGGATATTATATTCATCTATTGTGTCCATCTGCATAATAAGATAAATGTTTTCATGGGATGTGACAAAAGAGCTTTTAACTTTGCATGATCTGACTATAAATGCGGACATAGTAGGTTACAATGCATGACAATAAGCTTTTATAAGGTAAAATGAAGACATTAGTTATTAAAGTCAAAACAGGATGCTGAATAAACACCCAAGTAAACGTCAAAATATACAATATGGAATATAATTTTACATTACCTATCCAAAATGGCTTCATTTTTAGTTTAAATAACACTGAGTAAATGTGTAAATATGATCGAATTGCAACAGTAGCTGCTAAATGGCGCCTCTTAGTGGTTGAAGGAAGATAAGTCGAGCGTTTTTAAACATTTTCTTACAAGAGATCATCATATATATATAGTAAAGTCACTAGAAATCAGCTTTTAACACTATTTATTTAGTTCAAGATGAAGCTCTGATGAAGTTCTGTGTTTTGACTTCTGTTCTGTGTGAGCTGTGATTCTTACCAACTTTTTAAAATGAAATAATTTTTTATTAACTAATAAATATATATCTAACAGTTTACATAAATGCAAATAGATGACTATAGCTCCAGTTTAGCTCCAATTTGCCTCAACACCCCTGCCTGGAAGATTGAAGTATACCTGATAAGACCTTGATTCGCTGCTTCAGGTGTGTTTGATTAGGGGTGGAGCTAAACTCTGCAGGACACCGGGGTCTCCAGGACTTGGTGACCCCTGCCTATATTACATAGGGCTAAGTACGTTCCAGTTCATACAGTACTCATTATGACCAGAAGAGTGCAGCATCATGCAACTAACTTTGCAATTCTGTTCTGAGACACCAGCAAAGTCTGCTTAGGATTTATTTCTATGGAAAAAATTAACAGCATAGATTTTGAATGTCGAGAGGGTGAGTAAACGATGACAGAATTTTTATTTTTGAGTAAACTTTTTCTATTTATATATTCGGATCTGGGAAACTGTGAATAGCGTATGACCAATATGTAATTTTGTCTTTCTAAATAAGTTAAGTGAGCATCTGCTTAGGTGATTTTTTGTAAAAATAAACACAAATGCATTCCAGTGGAAGGTGTGGAAGTCCAGATCCTGCACGTGGGCACTGGGAGGAAATGTGCTTTCCTTAATGGAAAGACAGAGTGTGTGCTAGAAACCTGCTTGCTGCTGGGCTTATGCATGAGTTTAATTTAATGTAAAAGCTTTAATTCCATTATAATCCAGCCTTCTGCTTCATTCTGGCAGGTGTTATGTTATCTACGCATTCAATTTATTTCAATTAAATCCAGCAATTAAGCATCTGTGATTGATTCAAATGAAAATAACCATATGCTGGGTGTAACCAAATCCTTCCATACTCATAGCTGAATGTGGCGGTCAGTGCAGAGACACAGATGAATGAACGGATGTCCAGTGAGGGGGTCTGGGACAGAGTGACAGCTGCAGGGAGACAGTGAATGTGCTTCCCATCTCTCCAGATGGCCCACATCTTCATAAGCCTCAGATCCTGACTGGCCCTAATGGTTTCCTAATATGTTAAGGGTCCAGGTGAGCATCAGTTGTAACAAAAATGTGTAAAAAGACAACTAATATTGAACAAAAAATTTATTTGATATTTTAATAAGTGTATACTAAATACACCAACATTGGGTGAAATATCCAATTTATGATTAAACAGACTGTTTTTATTGAATCAGTATTGAATGCTTATTTATGTTTTACAGTTCTCTGCACTTGTTCACCATCTTGGATTTATTTTTCACTAAACGTGCTGCAAAAAATAATGATGCCAGAGCTGACTTAAAGTAGGATGGCTCACAATAGGTTTTTTAACTCATCCGCAGTGCTTCAACTCCATACGTGAGCATTCCAGGTCATGGACTGCCTGGAAACATCAGCTTCCCAGGAAAGACCAGGCCTAGGCGATTAGCAGCTGGTGAACAGAGCAGTGCCTTTGTTGTGCGCCTCTCTTCCCATTGATCCCTCTGTCTCGTAGAGATTCACATTAGAGCCATCAGCAATCAGCCCCACCTCAATCATGGAAAGGGCCCTGGGCTGAAAACCATTAAACGGTCTGCTGGTCTGTAATCATAAAATCATGCTGTGAACCCCCCAGCCCTTCATGTAAAGAACCATTGACAAAAGCATGCTGGGCA
>JAUCMR010000091.1:16132772-16143168 GCA_032357425.1 Enteromius argenteus | reverse complement strand
AATTTGCAAGTGTCATGTCTATGATGTAGGCTATGACGTCATTTACTGCTTTATTTATCGAGAAACTATAAATACATTCCAGTATTCCAGTAACTTTAAAAAGAAGTTCTCCCTTCTTATGAAGGCCATTAAGGAAGGCTATTGCACGTTACTTTTAGATGCACTTTGTTCTTATATAAATATATAAAGATTATAAGGCAACTTACTGACACTTCAACCAAGCTTATCTGACTCGTCGTACCTGACGTTAACCTGCACTACATCTCCCGTTAGACATCACTACATCTACCTTGTGTGATCATGCGCACTCACTCGCTGCTCGAGTGGAAAAAAAATGATGACGTCAACTCTATAGGTCAGTGCAATGCTGCGATCAAGCACATTCATATGTCCACTTACCCAGACGAAACAGTGGAGTTTGAATGAATGATGAGACCACGTACGAGGTAAGAACAGCCTTTCAGCGGACTTTCTGGATGAACGCGTGCATCGCGCGTTTATGGATTGTGTTGTCGTGACGTGAGAGTGCATTATCACCGCTGTCCGATCACAGCACGGAAGGGTAATGCTGATTGATGATGATGGCATATGCGGTAAACGGATTATTCATACAAGACACGGATGAAGCTGCTATAAGAATCAATGGTTGATCGCACAGACCCGGCAAAACTATTGTGAAGCAAACAGTTGCTCACACTTTTGCATGTGCTTTAATTTTCATTTCTTTCAGTGCTTAGAATTCGCGGTTTTAAAATGAACGATTTGCATTTCATTTGCATGTGATGTCCTTTCCTGTTGAATAATGAAGCCGGTTCTGTTTTGTGTGATGTCACTCGCGCTCGTGTACCGACTGCCTGTGCGCGCGCGAGCATGTAACTGGCTCCCAAACAGCTTCGCTTGCAGTGCTTCTCCAACATCTCCAACTCCAAAGCCCTTAATAATGGTCCAAGACAACAGTCCAAACCCTCTTTTAGTTTACGATATTTCCATTAATACCTTTACTGTACTTCAGGGTTCGAGGAAAAAGTCATTGGTGTAACTTCTTGAAGGCCCTTGAGAGCACCAATATGTGTTTATGAACTGGAACTGCATTCTGCTCTGAATCTATATTTGTGTTTGGCTGTCTTGGGATATATTTTTTTTGTTGGATTGATGTTGGTATTTTTCGTCACTTTGTTTTACTTTCTGTGGAATTCTGTCATAATTCATGTTCCTCATACTGTCCCAGATGTATATGGCTTTCTTTCTTTAGCTTCACCACATGCTGATATAGCACTTCACGGCACTCTCGTATGAATGCGCTTATGACAGCTGGCCAGAAGTGAGGGTTTATAGTTTTAAAAGGTTGTAAATTACAGCGTTTTCCTTATACGTGACTATATTGTTTCACTTCTGGGGTCGTATTGGTTATTGTTGTATTCGCTATGTGCATCAACATTTGGTTTTACTATTCCATTATATAGGCTCATAGAGATTCATCTCAAGAAAAAGCTCCAATGCAGTTTAGTACATCTCACGAGGGTGAATAAATAATGAGATTCTTATAAGATAAATCTAGTTAATAATGCTGAAAAGTGGAAATAAAGCTCCTATCTATTGTTCGCTCCACTTTTTCACTAATCAAGTGTTTAAGTGCTGACTAGACTTAAAAGCTTTTCTCAGCAGATAGCCACTGCTATCCTTGATTCTCTGGAGTCGGAAAGCCCTTGTCACCTCACATTTTCATCAGTCTCTGTCTGTTGTCTATAGCTAGGGCAGTATACCCTGTGGACACCGTGGGGCATCATGAGTGATGGATTTCTGCGCTTGGCTCGACTTGTATTCCCCTAAGACTGAGCATATGCGCCCTCAAATGGGCTCCTGCTCTTCATATACGGCATAGCGATCAACTTTAACGGCCGTTTCACATGATTTTCCTGACAAACAAAAGCCTTGTTTGCTTTTTGAAGTACTGAAGTAGTCGTATTATTATGTTATCGTTGTAAAGTATTCTTTTAAGACAGAATGTAGGTGGACCTGCACTTTTGTTATGAATATTTATTACTGATTTGTATCAGAAATCATAATCATAGAAATCCCAACTATGTATTCAAGATTTTGGGGTCTTATAGTAACTGCATACTCTCACAAAAAAAAAGCTGTCACTTGAAGGGAATGTTTCTCAGAATTTTGAAAGAGATTTTACCGGATAGTATGATCAAGTATAGATATCAACATGATTCCATTTCTGTACTTGGACCTAGACATGAGTGTGTTTACATTCTGTGCTTTTCAGTAGGTTGTTATTGAGAAAACACTTACATTGACTGGGACTGAATGAACACATTTCTAGGTAAATGGAGGCTAGCGATAAAGCTCCCACTATTGAGCTCTCAGTGTGCATTCAATAGTTATTCAGTCTTTGTTGAAAAGCTGATTTTTTTTTTTTTTTAAGAGAATAAGTGCCTGCCATTGCTTCGCTTCATTAGTGTTTGTCACTGACAGAGTACATTTGTTCTAGCTGTACGGCCCATGAGTCCAGACAGATTTACAGGACTGCCACTCATGTATTAACCACATGAGTGAAAGGTTTGGCTTTCTTTTTGTGCTGTGTTGTGGGTGTGGGCGAGAGATCAGGCATTGAGTGATAATATTTAAGCCGTGTCCTGATGTTTATGGAGGTATTCATGGGTGGGTGTGTGTGGCATGTGTTGTCTTTTGTCTGACTGTGCCATCAACAAACCGCCTTTTTTGCAGAGCCACGTGCCCGGGTGCAGGTGAAGGGTGTGTGTGTGTGTGTGTGGTGGGGTGTTTGGGTAATTAATTAGGAGTAGGGTTACACCAGCTGGCCAATCAGATCACTGCGGCTGCTGCTGCCTCCACAGCTCATGTTTGTTAATGAGGAGAAAGCTGAGATGCCGCTGGGAGTCGTAATTGTTTCCGCTGGTGAAAGGGTGGTCCCGGGACAGCTGGGGTTACCCCACACCAGCACCGCACATCACACTAGACTGCTCTGACAAACAATGCATACCGAGCCATATCATTCAAAAGCTTTTGGTTAGTATGATTTTTAAAGTGTTTGACAGAAGACTCCTTTGATCACTGCAGTCCAGTGTTTTTACCTCAATGTTAGGTCACTGAAATATTCTCTGTCATTTTTAGTACACTGCATTGCATCAAAACTAGTATGCTTTATGCTGTCAGCATTATATAGTCTCCTTCCCATCCTCCTGTTCTCCATCTTATGACCTTTAACCATGGCAGCAGTTCATGAACCCACCCCTTTATGCAAGAATAATTAGCTACAGAAGATGCTTTGCACCAAAAGATCTAGTCTATAAAAACACAATTTGCTGCCATTGCACCAATCACTTGTGGGACAAATTAACCTTGAAATTTAACTCTTTATATTAATCCAGAGCTGTGGTACACATTCTCAATGCTCAGAGCTCAACCTGAATGTACTGCGCACAACTTGAGTCTCTGTTGTCTTTACAGAATTGGATGAGGACTTCTTTAATGGGACTTGAGAGAGATCGCAGCATGGCAATGCTCTACAAGCCTTTCGGCTCTGGCCAGACCTTGTGAGACAGGACCCCGCTCAACTTGACCGTAACAATGGGCCTGTGTGACCATTTGAATGTCCTATTCTCTGAGTGGTGTGGTTCACTTGGATCAGACAATGGCTTCACTTTGCATCATTTATTTCCAGAGGCCCTGTACGTTACTAGGCCGCTCCTGTTTACTGCGTTCTCGATTGTGCTGCATCTACACACCTTCAGCAGTTTTGAATAAGAGATTTGTTTGTTCTGTTGTCAACTACGGTAAAATGGAAATGACTTGCGCTTGGTTGTAATATGAGATCTTATTGTCTTTTCTCCACTCAGTCAGATATAATCCGGTTTCAGTTTGTTTTGTCAAGCTGTCCTTCATCTTGGCTCAAGGAAGATTATGTGAATATTAGGGTGACTGTAATTACTTCTGATTTCTTCTTGCTTTCATTCTCCTTGTTTTTCTTGTGTTTGTCAATGCTTTTGCCCTAAAAGCTATTTTGCACAAGTAAGGATTTTACATGCTCTTCGTGGTTGATTAGTGTTGGATTAAACCTCCTGATCTCTTACTCTTCTTTATGGACAATGCAAATGTGTTTTCCAGACAACCAACTATTGTTGCAGATCTTATGCATAAAATCTTATGCATAATCATTTTCTGTAAGCTTGTTGACTTGAAGGGAAAGTTCACTAAAATTATTATTTACTCACCCTAATGTCTTTCTAAAGATGTAACTTTTTTTTTTCTTCTACAGAACACAGAGATATTTTGAAGAATGTTCCTGTTTTTGTCTGTGAGGCTCAAAATAGCCTTCAAAAGGACCACATTGTGACCCCATTATATACAGATTCTTATTTTGTGTTCCAAATAAAATCAGGTTTGGAACATCAGGAGTAACTGATTACAGAATTGACATTTTTGGACTCATCCATTAAGTGTTTGACTTACTTAACACTTTTAGCTAAAGAGTGTTGCTGAGGTAAAAATCTGTGGTCTTTCCTCAGTCTTTCTCCTCTTGGAGGCCCCATGACCTTCTTTATTTCTCCAGGGTCAAGGAGCAGGTCATCCTCAGGGTGCCTTTGAATAGTTGTAGTTTTCTTAATTCATTGAGGGTTGCTGGTGCATTCCACAACTTTGCTACCAGGATATTGAGAACATGGATGGTTGGTTGGTGTTTTATTAACACTTACTGCGGCATAAAAGAAACTGCTTCCAACTAAGTTCAATGATCTTTTAAAACGAAAAATCTCTTGAAGTTAAAGTATTAAGTTAAATATTACAGTTCGATAAAAGTTAAGCTCAGCTGACAACATTTGTGTCATGTTATTGCTGAAAAAATAGCCTTTTTTCTTAAAAACCAAAAAAACTATTAGGCTGCAGTGAGAATCATGGATATGAATGGGGGATTCATTTTTTAAAATAGTTTTTAACTTGTGTAATATTTAAGCAGTATAGTTTTTCTCAATTTTTGTAGTCATTTCGGGTTTTATAGCATCATAATTGTAAATCACAACGCATGCGTATGCTTTCCTCTAGGCGTAAACAACCACAGATTACGTTCATGTGCGTGCTTTCCCCTCCAGATGTAAAAAAGGCTGATTACACCAAATACATTAAAGCGTGCGCATGTGCTGCGGGTTTGGAACAAGTAATTAATGACAGAATTTTCATTTTTGGGTGAACTAACCCTTTAATGGCACAAACTACCAACTACTAAACAACACCTTAAGGAGAGCCAAAACCATTCAGTTAAAAAACACTTAATCGACTTAAGGATGTTACGAGCCGATCTCAATCACACTAAAATCATGTTAACACTCACATTGTTTTCTTTTTATGGCTATGATAAAAATATTTACCATTTTAATGTTTTATGTGTTAATACTGTAAATGCAAGTGCTGTTGATGGATCTTGTATGTAAAATGGAATATTAATTTTAAACTAACTTAAATTCCTAAACTGGTCACAAATGCAACAAAGAAAAGTGACAATAATTGAAAATCTACTCAGGTTTTCCAGTCGGATGTTTAAATTCATTCCTTTTGGATTTATTATTGATGTTATCATATAACGTGGTTTGGAGAGACGGCCCACAGGACTTATCATTACGTTCTATAGAAACTGGGTGTAGTCAGGCAGTCAACATTAAAATGCCTTTTTCATATCCTTTCAATAACTTAGCAATTCTCAGAATTTTGTGGCTTCCTGGTAAAGTAAACATTTCAGTAACATTAAACCAAGTGCCTCACACCCTTAAGAAATGTGCACTTTTTTAATTGCCGCCATAAATGTTTTTCCTGGTATGGAAAATTGTACATGTCAGGTCAAGATTTTGTATAAAGAACAGTGTTTTTTGTTCTTTTGTGAACTCAGCATTTGTGTAAATACAGTTGTTTATGACAAGCAGATTTTCCTGGTTTGATAGTTTCCCGCTGTTTGACCTCCCTACAGCCGTGATGCCATAGTTTGATTTGTTGCAGGGATGTCCAGCAGTGTCTATGTTTGGGCCTGTGGTTTTAGTGGCTGTGTGCGCCCTCTCTACAGCGTTGATGCTGCGCTGTAATCTGAGAGTCACAATCTAACTGTGGGGAGGCATACAGACATGGTTCTTCCTCTGCCCCCACACTGCAGGGGCTGGACAGATAAAACAAGGCCGACAGCCAAAACAAACTGTAGCGCCATCCTCCCTCACGACTCTTTAAGGAGGTGAAGTGTGGCTGAGGGTGCTCTGGCCCCGCTTCTCAATGCTTGAGATGTGAAGAGGCTGAGAATGGGGGCAGAGGACAGGAAGGTGTTTATTACACAGGTATGATTAACGCAGACAGCCTGCTGGCGACACCTGAGTTGTAAAGTTACTCAGTTAGCATTCCTTCCACAATGAGCTCCTGTCAAGTGCACAGCTTTTTCATAAGGGATAGTTAATGAAAAAAATATGGTTTTGCACAACCTCGTGTTGTTCCAAAACTAAGTTTTTTGGTAGCTTTGTGTGCAGAACAGACCAAAATATAACTTAAAAAGTTGATATTTGTTAGGTCTGTGTGTTGATGCACATTTCTGAAAATATCTGATTCTGATTCATTTGGGGTTTTTTGTAATAATGTTTAGTTTTAATGTCCACTATTGTAGTAGCCTACTTGTTAATATTTCAAATTTTTCATTTATCTTTTTGTTTTAGTCATTGTTTTAATATTCAACTTATTCATTTTTATTTCCTAGTACTTCTTAATACTATTTTTGTTTTTCATTTTATGTTCATCTAGTTTTAGTCTTCTAATTTTCAAAATTTTCTCTAAATTGCGGTAAGTCATATGAGGAACAGCTAACCTTATGAAAACATTAATTAAAACATAACAAGGACAAGCTGATGCGCTTATTTTAGGTATAATTTATATTTTCAACATCTGATGATCTATGTGCTGTTTATGTGGGTGTTTGGAAAGGATCAAACAGTGAAAAAAAAAATTACAAAGACAAAACTATACAGCTCAATTGCTATTCATTTAAAAGATGAGTTTGTGAATGTTTTCGAATCATTCACTCAAAGTGGCTTAAAAGAGTTTTTAGTCTGTAAATTGGACTACACTGGTTGTGCAGTATGTTTTTGCGTTAAGCCTGAGAAGAAAAATGTATAACATAACATGTTTTCTTGCGATTTTTTTTTTTTTTAATTTATTTAAAAAAAAAATTTTTTTTTATGTATTACATAGTTACATTCTTTCAAATGAGATGTCAAACTTATGTAAATTATGAGTTTTGCCATGGGGCTTTATGAGAAAATAGCCTCATTTTTGAAGGATCTTTTTGAATGGTCATGTTTGCAGAAGTATTGCAAAGATATCCCTCTGTTTTTTTTTTAACTTAACCACTTCATTCATTTTCATTATAAAAACACATTTTGTTTTAAAAGAAAATCAGGTTTGTATGGAAGCCCGTTTCCACCGCTAAATGACAAAAAAAAAAAAAAAAAAAAGGTTATTGCGATTTTTATCTCACAATTCAGACTTTTTTTTTCTCAGAATTGCATGATACAAACTCACAATTGCGAGCTATAAAGTCAGAATTGTGGGTTATAAAGGCTGAATTGCGAAAAATAAAGTCTGAATCGCGGGATATAAAGTCTGAATCGTGAGATATGAAGTCTGAATCGTGAGATACAAAGTCAGAATATAAAGTCTGAATCGTGAGATATAAAGTCTAAATCGCGAGATATGAAGTCTGAATAGTGAGATACAAAGTCTGAATATAAAGTCTGAATCGCGAGATATAAAGTCTGAATCGCGAGATACAAATTCAGAATATAAAGTCGAAGTTGCGAGATATACTGTTGGAATTGCGAGATATACTGACGGAATTGCGAGATACCAAGTCAGAATTGCGAGATATAAAGTCACAATTGTGAGTTATAAAGTCTGAATTGCGAGATATAAAGTCACAATTGTGAGATGTAAACTCGCAGTTCTGACTTTATAACTCGCAATTGCAACTTTATATCTCGGAATTGTGAGATAAAAAGTCAAAATAAGCTTTTTTTTTTTTTTTTTTTTAATTCGGTGGCGGAAACGGGCTTCCATATGTTTGAAATGACGTGAGGGTAAGTAAATTTTCGGGTGAACTATTCCTTCACCAGTTGTTTTGTTCATTCTCTGATGACTGAATCATTGAAGAATAAACAGCAAGACTTCTTCAAAGACCATGTTTGCCAGACACTTTCATTCCTTTCTCTGTGTCAGAACCACTGGAAGGGCTTCAATTAATCTTTTGTTTTGTGGTAATGTCTGAGAAACACATACTTCTCCTTCATCAGAGGCCACATTTCGGTTTTTAACACGATGCTGTTCATACACGTTCTTTTGTTACCTACACTGTCATCTCTGTTTCCATGATGTGGCTTGATTTGGAGCCAAAGACCAGCTGACGCTCCAGGTGTGCTGATAGTGGGTGAGATAAAACAATAGTATCACTGCAGAAAAAAGAACACCAGGAGCATTATCTGAAATGTGAGTAGTAAGTAAAACCAGAAAAAACATCCAGTGCTAAATTGTGTTGGGTACAAACAGAGATCAGTGTATCAGTGAAGCATTCAGAAGATAAGTATTACAATTTTAACCGTATATTGAGATGTTTGTGTCACTAGGTGTGTTTTCCTGAGAAGCTGCAGTGCTAGAGGTGAACTCAAAATATTTAGAGCTCCTTAAGGATGATAAAGGGATGTTTCAAAGGTAGAGGCTTACAAGGTCAATAGAGGGCTCGTAAATTGTCATTATGTCTCCTTAACTCAAAGAATGTTTATGGTGAAGTGGAAAAAGTGTTTCCAATCTTAAAGGGATATCCTCCCCTAAAATGAGGTCTGTTATCATTTACTTACCTCATGTCATATTTAATTTTCATTGAATATTGTATTTAATATATATATATATTTAAATTTTAGCTTTATTGTAATAATATTAAAATCTATATTTGATAGTTTATGAGAATTTTTTTTTTTTTTTAACATTTATTTTATTTTATTTATTTTTTATTACACAATAACACTGGATGGCCATTGTCTCCATGATTTATTTATTTTTTTACCTGTAAATGAATATTTTGCAATAATTTTCTTCTTTTGTGTCACAAGTTATACAGTATTCAAAAGACATGAGGGTGAAAAATAACTAAAAAAATTTATTCAGACTTCAACTATTACTTTTAGCCTTGTTGAATAGGATAGTCTCTCAAACCTTCTAAAGTTCACGTGTGAAGCTTGGAAAGGCCTGATCTGTGACTGACAATTCCTATATTGAAATTTAGGCAAGACAATGTTTTAAAGATGCAGTTTTACAAGCTAGGATTAAAAACTGCAGTTTATGGTGTAACAACTGAATAGTAGTTGTAGAGAAACCTACAACAAGAAATAAAAAAATGAATGATAATAAAAAACATTAATGGATTATTTTTTTTACTGAAAACATTAGGACTACATACAGAGCCATAAAGTATCTTGTCTATCATGATTACATGTTTGTTGCATATCCATCCCAGATTGGACATGTATGTGCTTGTGTTTTATTAAATTGTTTGTGATATTGTATTTACCTCAAATTCGCTGAGTGTCTTCAAGTTCAGGTGTGCTCTAAAGTTGTGTGTCTTTCTCCTAACTTCTAATACAGAGGCAGAACTGGGTTGCTCCTGACCCAGAATCTGTGCTGGTGGAGCTCATTGCTGATGTCCCCTGGAGTGTCAGCACCGGCTGTTCTAGTTCTTCAAAATAAGGCCATTTTCTGAGGTTTCACTCCAAGCATCTGCGATGCAAGTTGTTGAGAATTAGGACTTTGAAGGACAAGGTCTTTGGCATGCTCGTCCATTAAAAAGTCTCCAACATGTTTTCCAAAGGTCTGTTTAATGTTTTTGTCAAGTCCTGCTTTTGTTTAATCCACTTCCTTCCACAATGTGGTTTAGTTCTTTTCTAATTAAATGAACGTAATTTTAAATCTTGTGATCCACTTGTGTGTTTAGGACTTTGGGGAGCAACCCTTTTGCTTTTTTCCTCAGTCTCCAAACAGCACTGCTCTCAGCAGAAATGTTAAGAGGAAAGGCATTGCTATCACTGTGTCCAGATGCGATGGACTACATTGATAACCAATGAGTTCCGTTTTTTTTCCCCATGCAGAGGGTTTTTCTTAACCACCCAAAATGAGCTGCAGGAGATTTTCTTTATCACTAGGCTGTTTTGTGGCATAAAGAAAACGATATAGTGTTGAAAAAAATATTTTTTTAACAATGTTCTCTAGAGGCTCACGTAGCACTTACAGTGCCCTCCACTAATATTGGCACCCTTGGTAAATCTGAGCAAAGGTGGCTGTGAAAATGAATCTGCATTGTTTA
>JAUCMR010000091.1:16094808-16126686 GCA_032357425.1 Enteromius argenteus | reverse complement strand
GGCGGCAAAATAAACACATTAATCGATACTCTTGCGGACGAATCGATGCATTGAATCGTCGGCTGCATAATCGATGCATCGATACGAATCGATTAATATTTACACCCCTATGCCGTATACCACTTTATAGCTGTGAAGCTTGGGTAACCTATAGCCGTAACATCAGGTGCCTAGAGCACTTCCATATAAGCTTCAGCGCATTCTGGGGGTTACCTGGCAGGATTGTGTGCCTCACACTGAAATACTGAAAAAGACCAACTGTAAAAGTATTGAGGCCATGATCACCCAATGCCAGCTGCAGTGGTTGGGGCATGTGATAAGGATGCCCCCATGTCGACTGCCCCGCAGGGTGCTGTAAGGCCAGCTACATCATGGTCGACGTTCAGCTGGGGGCCAGAAAAAGCGATTTAAGGATCAGATGAAGATTGCCTTGAAGAAGTGTAAGATCAGACCCAAGGACCTGGAGGCGGCCAAAACCTCTATAACGCTTCCACATAAAAGTTCTGCACCCTGCTTCACAACCCTATTAACTTCCAGCCTAATAGCCCACCCTCTCCTCTTCATAGCCATAAGCTTTCCTCCAGTCTCTCTCGTGGCTATTCCAATGGGAATGGGGCTCGTCTGTTTTTGCAGCTGCTGGCAGTGCTTTTGAGAAGGAAGCAAATGCCTGTCATGTTACCATGTGGTTGATTAAACAGGTGAACCGAGTTTAGCTGTAAGCATATTCCTTACACATTGTTGGTTATTAACCAAGCCTTATGAAGTGGGAAACATACACAAGAGTAAAAGCTTTGCCGGAGGGACCAAATATGATCATATAGGCTTCTGAATGGACCTTTATAAGAAATACTGTTTGGCCGTATGGTAGCTTGTTTATAGATTCCAGGCTACAAGTGTATGTCGTTCTGAACTTCTAGCTTAGAGACTCCTGTACATGTCATGCTTAACTACTATAAACACAGAACCAGGACAGACACGAAGAGCAAACGCTCTTAATTATCAGTTGATTGACAACTACCACACTTGTTCCACTGTGTTCAGGCTGTCATCACTTGATTACAGAGGGTCGGCAGAGGTTGTGGGTACTTTCAGACAAGTTTTCCACAAGCTCCACGGGAGGGTAGCTTCAGTGTTTTGTTCCCTGCTCTCCACAGTTAGTATGTCTGCAGCTGCCACATGGTCTCCTGTGCCAAAAACCAACAATAGTTATTACACCCCCTACCATCAGATTTCCCTCAATTTGCTATTTAAGCCATTAATCCAATTTTCTGCTGCTTGAAGAGGAAAATTGTCAAAGCTTTTAGCATTAAGTAAGGCAGTTTGTCCATTCAAAGATGGGTGAAGTTGAGTTGTTTAGATGTTTCACTGAATTGTTTTAATAAATGATTTATGTCAGCTTTAAAATATTTCCTGGAAATTGCTGCAATGCATATTTCATATATTACATTTTTTAGTAAGTTTTCTTTTTAATCTTTTTTGGAAGAAGTCTCTTAGATTCACCAAAGCTGCATTTTATAAAATCAAGTAAAAGCAGTAATATTGTAAAATATTATTACAAATTACTGTTTTCTATTTGAATATATTTCAAGTTGTAATTTATTCCTGTGGTGCCGAAGCTGAGTTTTCAGCAGTCATTACTCAGAATCAAATATGCTATTTGGTGTTTAATGTTTTTGTGGAAACTAATAAATAAGCTAATAAATTCTAAATATATTTTTAGCCCCGTGCCTAGTACTTCACAGCCTGGGGACCTAAGATACAACTTGCGAATGCTAAGTCAGTGGCAGGTGGCATTAGGGGGAGGGGACATTGTCATTCTAGCTTTTTGTTGGACAAACATTTCTCCACAAGCTGGTCTGTATTTTTGCACTGATTAATTGATTGATCATGTGCTTCTTTTTTCTCTTACAGGACTTTTTTCAGCTCTATGCTTTTTTTTCTGTGGCTTTAAAGGCCTCTGCTTACATACTCTCTACAAAAAATTAAGATGATGATAAGTCTTCTAAAACCACAGATTCGTTTAATCTTTTACTCCCTCTTAAATGGATATTTCACCCAGAAATTAAAAATACCCCATGATTTACCCACCCTTAATCCATCCTACGTATATATGACTTTCTTCTTTCAAACAAATTTTTTTTAGAGTTATATAAAAAAAAAAAAAATGCATTGGCTCTTCCAAGCTTCTGAACCAAATCAGTCTGTTTGTGTAAGAAAAATATCCATATTTACAACTTTAATAACTGTAATCTCTAGCTATGCGTATGTCCCATATCATATTCGGCGGATCACCACTTTCTCATGAAAGCGTATATACGATAGTACGTGGAAGCTAGACATTACGGTTTATAAAGTTTTAAATATTTATATTATTCTTACACAAATGCATCAGTTTGGTTCAGAAGGCCTTTATTATCTAGAGCTGCGTGAAGCAATTTTTATGATGGATGCATGCACTTGTTTGGGCTTCAAAATCTCAACAGCCGTTCACTGCCTATATAAAGCTTAGAAGAGCCAGGGCATTTTTTAAATATCACTCAAATTGTATTTGTCTGAAATAAAGGCATATATACCGAGGATATATTGGGTGTAAGTAAATCAATGTTCATTTTTGAGTGCACTATCCCTTTAAGTGACCCTCAACATATGCACACACACACACACACAAACAAACAGACACACGTTTACTTTGGTAAATGTGGGGACATTCCATAGATTCTATTATTTTTGTATAAAGCTAGCTATAAAATCTAACCCTTAATAAAAATATAAAAAGCTACACATATTTATAAATAAGGATATTCCAAAAGGTTTTAACAGATATAGTTCACTTCTAGGTACAAAATATGGTTAAGTGCTTACATGCACACACACATAAATATATACACACACACACCTGGGTTGTCCATTTCACAGCCCTTCTCTAAACAAACTGTAAACAGTGCTGCAGCAGAATGAAGGAGAGAGAGCAGGGAAAGAAGTGAAGTGCAATGGGCGGAGTCTAACTCTCTATCCTATGAGAGACCTGGGTGTTGAAAAGAGGTGTGGCTTGTCGATAGTAACATCTGTGCCTGTGTCCTCAGAGAGAGAGAGAGAGAGAGAAAGGAAGAGACAAGGGGGTGCGTTTGTATGAGATGGTCTGTTGAAGAGCAGGGAGACGCTGCATGTGTTTACCGGTCAGCCGATGAGGATTCGCTCACGCCGGCTCTCGAACATGGAAATGTTCTGGGACTGCTCTACGGCACATTTATATTCAGAATGACTGAAGTGACAGCCTTGAATTTACATTCTTCTTGAGCCTTTTAGAGAAGATCCTTTGCATTTCTGGAGCCAGTCTTCTTTCCTCTTGAGGGATGTAACATTAAACGGACCGTAGGCAAAGGCATACAGGGTAAGTTAACACAAGCAGAGGGCTTTCCATCTCATGACAGTCTGAATGAACGTTTGCAGTGCATTTTTCCTGTGTTGTTCTTTGGCTGTGACGGCAGCTGAGCTGTTTTAATAGCTCGTAAAGCCTTGAAGGGCAGGTGTGTGTTCTCTCACTGAGCGTTGTGGACGTGTACAGCTCTGCAGTGTGAAAAGACATGCGTCTCTTTAATCATCTGGATCATGCATACAAGTAAAACACAATTAGAGTATTAAAAGCATTGCATGCACCCATGTTAATATGACTGGACTGGGTGAGCGGAGATCACTTTGAAAGCAAACTGCTTTTACAAATTGACGAGTCTTTTTTTTTGGTTGCATTTATTCTCATGGGATGTGCTTAAATGAGAATAAGTTATTTGGTTGCTTAACTCCAGCATGAGTGATTTTCACGGTATCTTTCATGCTCTGTGCTGTCATATATTGAGATTGCTTATGGTCTTTCGGTTCAAAATGTTGCCGTCACATCTGTTTCAAGCACTACTCCACCCTCAGAGGTATCTGGGTTAAGATTGAGGCAGTTATGGGTTCAAAGCAGTAGCTTCTGAAGCTTTATCTCTCTCTTCTTTGATATATTGCCGTCTTTTGGCTGTAGAGCTCTGGATGGTGTCGTTCATAATCAATGTAAATATTCGGGCTGATATCAAAGGAGAATTCTGCTGACCTATCAAATGTCTCATAGGCTTAAAGGCTAATTTAAATATTAAATGGTTTTTAATAAGAGGGTGTGGCTCAACTTCTGGATTGCAGGATTTATATTAAGCTGACAGATTCTCATTTCACTGGGTCATCAGAATAGCGTTAGACAGAAGTCATCAAAAATGCATATGAATTATTATTTATATGTTATTTTTTACTGTGGTCGTCCTTGGATTAGTGCAAAAAAGAGGGTTGAATGCTGGTCGAGGACACATGTGATGGTTGCCATGGCAACAGCAGGGCAAGGGAGGGACTGATACAGCATCCTCAATGCAATGCTTTTGCCATATAATGCTTTCACATGTTTTGCCTGTGTTGTGTGTATGTCTAAAGCATGTAGTGCATTTTTAAATGATTTATTTTATGTAAATAGAGAAAGATGGATAGTATGTGTAAAGCGTATAAAAGCTATTTTCTCACCATAACTCATTATCCTATGTGCTTCAGCAAAACTGGCATTTCATGAGGATGTCTGTAGCCTCGGGGAAGTATAGGATCAAGTTAGCATTCGTAGTGGTCAATGGAGTCAGCGAGCCGCCATATATCTGAGTCAGGTGTCATTTCCTGTCAGTCGAGGTCTCAGAGTTCACTGGTATCTCTCCGCTGAACTCCTTCCATTTTTTATCCGCGGTCAACACAACTCTCGTGGCCCCTAGGCCGGGGCAAGTTCAGACTGTCATCTCCAAACATGCCTGCTGCGTTTAAGCTGAATGTGGGCCATCTTGACTCAATATTTCAGGACTTTAGCTGTGTTAACCAGAAGAGTGCATTAAAAAGTAAAATCAGGCCTTGCTTTTGATAGAATGCATTGTGGGCCATAGGCCTTTAAAGGTGGGCTGTACAGTTAGTACGTATTTTATTTAAAAGCTGGCCTATGCAGAAAAAATGTGAAGCATTTTTATGGTACGCCTGATTAACCAACCAGTATTATTTTTCTACTAATTTTAATATTTAATTTTTATTATGCATTTATTAATATTTTTAATATTTTAATTTTATTATTTAAATTTTTAATTTTATTTGTTTATTTTAATTATTTATTTTTTTATTATTAATTATTTAATTAATTAATTTATTTTAATTATTATTTAACACTGTCGATAACTAATAAGTGTCCGATACTAAAATTCTATTCTATTTTGTCTAAATAAATAAAAATACAACAGTAAAAGCAAGCAAACAACAAAATAAGACATCACAACAATTTATGTGTAGAATGACAAATTGATATTTTGACATTTGCTAAAGATTACATTATGCAGAGTTATTAAATCATTAGGGATTTTAACAATTAACTGTGAACTAATGAACATTACTGACAGCAAAGGTAGTCTAAATTGGTAAAATAAGAGAAATGTATATATTTGGAATATAATTGATCCAAAAACAATAATTAAAAGATAAATTCTTATATTGACCAATAACCAATATTGTGTATCCTTAGGGAAAATAACTAAAAATAATATCTACATTTAAAATAATTAGATCTGGATTCCAGTAGTTTGGTTGTACTGGTTGTACATGGCATAGAGTTGGGTTTGGGTCAGGGCCAGGCTAGGATAATGAATCCCTGATAAAATGATCACCATTCTGTTAAACCCAGTTTGGCCTGGCCTCTCAGATGGGAGTGTCAGTGTGGAGAGGAATGCTCATGCTTTTGACTGGTGTGTGTGTGTGTGTGTGTGTCTGTGCTTGTGTATGCAGTTTGTGCAAGTGTTGAGAGGGGGGATGGTGGTCTCATTGTCTGCAGAACATGTTTGACAGGCTGTCTGCAAGGGGGAGCAGCTATTCAAACCTCTTCATCTTCTCCTCCTGTTTTTCCTTCTAAATTACCCCTGACAGGAGGGAGTGTGGAATCTGAACCCCAGCTTTGGGTTCACGTCGTAGGAATCCCTGCCTGGCCCGTGCCTTGAAGCTCACTACGGTCTTCCATCCAGATACTGTGTTGCTTAAAACATGAGGGGGAGACCTAGCTGTTAGCTTGATAGCTACCACCACCCTCATGATTAATGAAGGGCTTTTCTCACAATCGTAGAGTTACTCAACACCTCTTTTTGAAAGCTTCGGTCTATATCTCACTCTCCAGGTCTACAAGTCCTCGTGCTGCGAAGCACTCAATGGTTCCCCAGTGCTCCTCTCCACAATGTTGATTTAAGAAGCTATTTTAAGTGCAAGCATTATGAACTTATCGGTGTGTGAAATGTGTGCTGGCCCCGTCCCAAATGACACACATGATGTGGCCTTGTGGTCTCTGCTTTTGCGCATTCATGAAATCCACGAGACCGTAGGCTGTCCTATTTGTCATGTTAGGTTTGAGAAGGGTGCTCTTGTTAAACCTTTTGTTAACCTTTGTGGACTTGACTCTGGAATATTACCCAATAACCCTTGCGAAGGACAGTGAGGACTAATGTTGTCATTTGGGACGTTATTTCTCAAGCTTTAGGCTTGTCCCTTTTTCTTTTAATTGAGAAATTTATCTTGGTAAACAAAAGCTGGTTTTATCAACCAGGAGTCAAGTGAAAACTCAATTTCTAGGCAAGGATTGACCCCTTTATGTTAATTGAGAGTTTTGTTATAGTATCAGTATTAGGGCTGGGCGATATATATCAATCAATATATTATGCGCATCTCGTGAGTAAAGCCGGTTGTTTGATTGGCGGTAAATCTCCATCACCTGTTTTCAAATGAAGCGCCAGTTCATTCACAGAGCTGTAGCTCACTGACACTGATATTGCGTAGCTTGTCAGTGATCTACGGCTCTGTGTATTAACTGACACTTCATTTGAAACAGGTGATGGACATTTACTGCTAATCAAAGAATCGGCTTTACTGACGAGATGCACATGATATATCAATCGATATATATAATATATATATATCGCCCAGCCCTAATCAGTATTGCCTGACCTTAAGAGCCGGTTTCATCAACTGGTGTAGGACATCCAATCGACATGTCCATTATTTTCCAATTGTTATTGTAGGTTTGACCACTTTTTGTTTAAGTTTTGTTCTGTTATCAGATGTTGATCAACCAGACATCAAGTGTAGACTTGGAGGATGGCGAGGAGTTGATGTTGTCATTTGGGACACATCCATATTTCTTAATTTCTAGGACCCTTGATCCTTTTTCTTTTAATTGAGAGTTTTATTGACTAGTATTTAATGACTATAAAAACTGGTTTTCTCAACTGGGCATCAAGTGTAGACTTGGAAGATGTTGAGGGTCATTTGGGATACGTCTCGTATTTTTTAGATTTCTAGGGTAGGTTTGATGCCTTTTCTTTCAATTGAAAGTTTTGTCCTGTTATTAGTATTTGTCGACCATACAACCTGTTTTTATTAAATAGGGATCACTGTTTTCTGCTCAGTAATATCAATCTGTGATGGCCATTACTTAATAGCTTTTCACACTGACATTGATTTGCAGCAGTAAATTGACTGGAAGTTATTATTTGCAAGGGCAGTTGGTGATTTGTAGTGACATGAGCAAAATCAATTGATGATTCAATAAAGTTGAGCAGAGGATAACCTTATAAACAATAAATGCAACAACTATCAATGGAAATAAGAGAAAAATCAAGTAGGAATGCGACTCTTTGACCTTTGTGATTTAATCACTGTCAGTGTAAATGCTTTTTAGTGGTAGAATAGCATTAATTGTAAATGTTTCAGGCAAGTGAAATGGTGTGCTTGCAGCCATAAAACAGATTAACACATGGCCTGTACATGTGAAGTAAAAAGCCGCTACCCCTGAATGCCCTGTTGTCAGCTTTCTGAGAGAAAATCTGATTTGGCAGGCACTCCCAGAACGCTCCCAGTGCACTGCGTTATAATGACATTTGCACCCCAGAAACACTCTTGTTGGCTCTGCATTGGATACAGTCATGTACAGAATCCAAGCAGACCACTGAGTTATTTCGTTTAATTTTATTTTATTAAAAGATATGTAAATTGTGGAAAACACTGTTGGCTGTGTCAGTGAAGCAGTTGTGTGTGAGAATATAATTTAATTTTATTCTATTTAATTTCTATTTATTCTACTTAATGTTACTGTAATCTATGGCACAAACTGTTGGAGTAGGGTTTGCAAGAGCTTGCACTGTGGCAGTTTTGGTCCCGTATAGTTAATATTTACTAGTGCTGCTTTATTTTATTTCATAAAAACAGAACTGTAAATTGTTGCAGACACTGTCTAGAGATTATAAAAGCTTATTCTGATTTAACTGGATTTTCAGTGTAATCGTTGAAAGCTTTTCTTGGTGTGGGATGTTTCCATAGCTCTTATCATTCTTTAAGAAACTAGGCCTTTCATTTCACTTAACTGTGTATGCTGCTGCTACCTAATTGTGTATTACTAATAATTGCCTTTATTTTATGCTTAATGGTTTTCCTAGTACTTATACACTTGAGTTAGAAGACCGGGTTGGGTTGAATACCCAACAGAGAACGCAGCCAAATTAGTTGGCAGCATATATTCGAATAAAATGTAACTGGCTTGTATATGTTGATGCTTGTTATGCAGTTTTAACCTTTTTCTGTGTTGGATCCTATAAAGTCTTCCCTATCTAATCTGGGCATCACTCCAGCCAAGTTATCAGATTAAGTGCACTTAGTTTTTGCTGAGTAAGAGCCGAGAAGAGAAATGGAAAGAAAGATGGGAAGAGAGAAAATAGAAGGCTGAAACGGTAGGACAGAAATGGCTTTGTTTTGTACGGGCCTTCCTGATGGGGTGAGGGGTGTTCAACCTGTCACATCTGATAAAGTCACCGCCGGTACATCCTGACACATGACTCTCAGTCTTTTTTCTTTTTCTTTCATTTTAGTCTTATTCTCATGACTGACAGGAAGAATGTTTATGTTGCTTTCCAAATCAACACTAGACTCTAAATGTCACCGTGTCTCCACCCTTTGTCTGCAGGTCTGTTTACAATGACTTGGGTGTGTGTGACCGTCTCTTATGCACAGAGCAGTATGTAATGAAATATGTGAACGGATACAAACAAACAAGTGGCTTATGGCACACAAACAGCGCTTTCTATTCAGTAAATCTGACTAAATCCAGATGACGTAAGCTAGATCTCATGGTTTGGATTCTGTTTAATTACCAACTGTATGCGCATACAATATGTAAATTAAAGAAAATAATTATTAATGACAAAACTGGATGATAATTCTATAATTGCAATTCAGATTCAATGTAGCAACTCAATTACCTCATTATTGTCTGTATGGAGCGTCTGATTCGCTGTTAGTGTTGTTGTTGCTGATTCATTACTCTCTACTTGTGGTACAAAACAGTCTTTTTTTTAAGGAAGATTGACTCATTCCGTGACACAAAAACAACAGAAGCAGTCTAAGAAGTGTTGGATTCGAATACAGACTTGAACCCAATTACCATTAGCGCCCTGGGGACACAGAAAGAGTGACAAGAGTCTGCGTGGTGAGATGGCAGTGGGGCTGAGCAGAGCTCGGCTGGCTATGTGTGGAATGTGGCCTGTCAGGACAGGCCCATGGGAAAGATAAACCCTCAGCAGGGCCAGAGGTGAGCGAGCCGAAAGATTAATGCAGCTACTGTATCAATGTGAACACCAGTGGGCTTACAGTGGCGATCTACACTAAACTTCTTTGTAGAAATCCCTCAGCAGTACCCCTCTCCCTTTTTATTGTCACAAATAAAAGGTCTTAATTCAAGATACTTAGTAGCTGTGCTTCCCACTTGTACATTTTGGCCACTGAAAATGTTTTCGATGACGACAAAGAAAATTATATTTGTAAAGTCAGTCATTTAAGTACTTCTGAAATGCTTCTGCTTCCTTCTTAAGGACGGTGTTGTCGAGAGTTGGGGAAGCTACTCTGAAACTCTAAACTTGCAAGCTATGTGCTACATGTGGCTTTATAGAGTGCAACAGTTTGGTTTTGGAAATAAACTTCCATTTATTTTCTACACTGGGTAATTGATTTTGAACAAGAATGACTAAGTCTTTGAAGACAGACCTACTGTGAGGTACAAGATCAAAGGCGTAGCTTTTGTTGATGCCACCTGCCTGCACTGTACCGATTCAACTTATTTTTTTAAATAATAAAGTTCCAAATCTGATTTCCTTTAAAAAAAAAAAAAAAAACTGTTACCCATGATTCTGCAGAGACGAGCAAATTGCACCAAAATAACTCTGTAGTGAGCAGAGTCAGTCTCAAATTTACTTAAATATTTGTGTGTTTGTGTATGATTATATATGAAAATATTTATTTTTACTCACCCTCATGTCATTCCAGACCTGTTTAGGTTTCATTCTTACACGAACACAAAAGAAGATATTTTGAAGAAACAAAACAAAGTTGTTGGTCCCCATTGACTTCCATAGTTGGGAAAGAAGTACTATGGAAGTCAATGGGGGACCATCAACTGTTTGATTACCAGTATTCTTCAAAATATATTCTTTTATGTTCAGCATTAGAAAGAAACTCATACAGGTTTGGAACGACATGAGGGTGAGTAAATAACGATCATATTTGGGTAAACTATACCTTTAAGTACACAGTCATGTACCTTTGTATTTCTCGATTTTCAAATAATTTTTAGTTTCAAATCAAAGTGTAGTGTATATTATGATTTACCTCATAGGTTGGTTTGGTTTGTGGTTTATAATGAATACTTTTGAACTCTATTATACTGTTACATTTGTTGATTTTGGTGGATAACCAACAATACATCTGAGAGCAAGTCAGAGAGGACGAAAGTAACTTTTTCGGTACCGTAACAGTATAGCTACGCTTTTCTCAAAATAGTCAAATGGTAGTTTCACTTGTAGTTACTTCTCAACACTAGTTATTAGAGCGGTGACATCTGTCATAAAATGTGTTTTTCTGATTCTTATCACCTTCACCAGCTTCCGGTTTATCTTCTTTGGACAGGCTCATGTTTCTGGTTTGTTCATTTGTAATGTTGACATTCTTTTCATATTGTTGGAAACCTTAAACAACAGGGTTAATGTTTAAAGAACGTCGTCTCAAGGTAATTTGATTTTTATCATATTTCTTTTTGAACTCTGCGTTTTACAGGTTACTAAATGGAACAATTACAGTCAGCAGACCATTTCTGATTCTCCTGATAGTATTTGCATTTGAAGTCTCAAATGTGTCTTAGTAAACACTTAAGACTGCTTGTTCCAGCTCATGTGTCTTCCAGCTAAGTACACCTTGCACCTCTATGGAAATAACAAGGAAGTGATTTACAGTAAACTCTTGACCCCACTGCATTTGCTGCAGGCACATACTGTACAGCCTCTATCACAGTTTAAGTCTTTTGCATCAGCAGTAATTACTTATTGCTTAATCATAATCCTTCTGTAAAAGAATAAGCGGCGGCCCCTATGGCAGTCACATGGTGAAGCGGGGGTTTGTTTTTTACTGTATGCAAAGCAGTTGGGTCACATGACCGGCTCTGTTGTGTCAGCTGAATAATAAGAAAAGAGAGATTATAATATGTGTCCACAAGTCATAAGTCCTCTATACAATGATTTCAGTTTGAAATCTGGCCTGTGTGAAGGCAATAAATGGAGGGAATTAAAATATCATGTTAATAAACTAAAAATAATCTTATTTGTGTTGACAGAACTTAATTTATGCATAATACTTAGGTTGGTTTGCTTTTACTTTTGGCCTCACTGCTACTTAATGATACAAATTTTAGATTAGCAAGTTGTCAAAATGTAGAAATTTGAGCTGGTTATAAATATGTGCCAAATGTTGCACAGTGAAGGAATCAAATATCATTTTAGGATGTATGAGGATGGGTTATAGCCTCTAGGTTACATGCTTAGTTCTCTGCCTGTTTCTGTCAGTTTTTAACGCTTTGTGACTTTGCCAAGAAATAATGTTGCAATAAACATTTCTTAAGTAGTATTCTTTTTCTTTTTTTCCAGTAAAACATCTAAATAAAAATGCACTCATAATCATGTCAGAATAAGCCATATACAGTAAAATGTCTAGTAGGTTAATCGATCCTTTAACTCAAATACAAAACAGAAATATTCGTTATTTGTAGTATATGGTGTATTTTTTTTAAACCATAAGATTTGTTTAAATGACGTGTGGCTGATTGACTGTGTAAAAAGGTACTTGTATTTGCGCTTGTGTCAGTTGACAGTGAGAATGTCAGACCTTGTAACAGTTGTTTATTCCACTTTGGTGAAAATGGAGGTAATTTGTAAGTGCTTTGAATCCTCATTCATTTCATCATCTCTTACTGTTGCAGTTCCAGCCATAACCACCTTCCTTTGGTCAGGGCCACTTGCAATGCAGCTCTCCAAACACCGCTTTGGAATAAACCACAGCACAGATTTCCAAAAACTGGTCAAGACACTGAAAAAAATAAAACCTAAAGACAGACTGGATTGGCCATATCTGACGCAAATCCACCCAGTCCATGTTAACTTACAGTAAACATAGACCCTAAAGGTTTTGGCACAGAGTGGATTTTCAAAACAGATTTACAGATTTTGGAAATGTAAAAATTTTGATCTGACAGAAAATCCTAATTTTCCAATTAAATTAGTAATATATAATAGTAATATATTTTTAATTTAGTAATATAATAAGCAAAAATTTAAATAAAATAAAATAAATAAAAACGTGACCCTCATTAATTGTGCATAAAATAGGAGGGAAAAAAATGTTATGAAAGAATAAGCTTAATTAACTTTTTATTTTTATTAATATAAAATAATATTACAAAATAATTAGTTAATCAACTTAGATGTTAACAAATGTTAAATATTTTTTCTGTTAAAGAAAAAAAAAATTGTGATCAACACAAATTGTCAGTTGGTGGCATTCCTGATTACTCAGAAGTCAAACTGTCTTTATGCTAACCTTATGGTTTAATGCTGTTAAAGGTTATTTTATTATCAGCTTGGAGTGAGCCAGAGGCAAGGCAGAGAATCTGAGTGAGTGTTGTAGTTTTCTCACTATACTCCAGGGCCGCACAGGTCTCTGCCACGGGGTACATGTATTGATATCACACCACAGATAGGAAGGGATGCATGGCGGCTTGTGATCTTTCATGGATTGAGGGATGATCTCAGAGTTAACCCAGCCAGGTCGCTCCTGTCGGTATGCAGGATGTCGGTAAGTGCTACCAGACTGCTGGGTGAGGCGAGTAACGGCTTTAGTAAAATGTTGATGGGCTTGGTAAGATTGAAAAGAAGTCTCTTGTGCTCACCAAGTCTGCAAGATAGATTTGTTTTAGCTTTATAAATACCTTGACTGTCACATTTGAACAATTTAGTGAGTCCTAACTGCATTAATGTCTTCTTACACACAAACATATGTTTTAGTAAGGTTTTCAAAACCCGTTTGAAGTTTGCAGTTTCAGTTGGGATTCGACCGACTCCAATTCCAGGGAGGGGCAGCTGGGAATTCCACTGTGGCGATGGACTGGTGGAGGGGTGTTATATTCAGCTGTACTCCAGCTGTGTGGATTTATATTGGTGACCGACAGGCGGTGAAGGGGCATCTGTGCCAGACTCGCCCACTCAAGGCAAGACTTGGCTAGGAACGTCTACATCTCCACCTACATAGCTTTCTCTCATCCACTTTTGTTTTCTAAGTTCCACATATTTTATTTTTTCCTAGAATAATCCTCAGTCTTCCTTGTCAGGTTTTTACCTCGAAGTTCTGGCCGTTTTAACACCGTGTTTCTCTGTGACTTCAGGGCAGCCATCTGTAATCAGAATCATCATCTTTGGCCCACAGGGCAAACGGTTCCTCACTTTATTGGCTCTGACATGCCTCACAGATGTTTGCACACACCTGCACGTCTCTACGCCTGTCCAAGGCAGAGAATGTTGTTGGTTTTGCAGATTCAATGTACCGACCGACCGTGGTGTTCATTGTTCAGGCCATGTGTTGTTTGTTTGTGGTTCCACACCCAAATGCAAAGCTGTAAAGACAGCTGATGGACCTTCTGCTGCTGGGCTTGAGTGACAGATGTTTCTACACAAAGAAGTCTGTCGTACACTAATTGTTCTCACAGCAGTTATTCATATTGAATTTTTGGAAAGTATGTCAAACATGAGAGGCTAGTCTTGGACTATTGGGTTTATGGCAATAATTGTGATGACAATAAATTGATTGTGGTTTAGATTTAATAATTCATTCAAAAACACAATAAAATAATAATGTAACTTTTCAAACATTTTCTTTTAACATGTTTATTTGTTCTGAATTAAAATAAATTAAATAAATGTAAAAATTTAATAAAGAAATTAAATAAGTTTTACAAAACAATACAGCAATTTCATATCTATCTATTTCATATTTCATATGAAGTGTTTTTTATTTTCTTTATTGTAAACACATATATTGTGACATTTTTGTCATTGACTCAGTAAAGTGACTTAACTTGCAGTCTCTTGTTCTATTATTTGTCATGTTTTTTTTTATGTATTTTTGTCATGGATTTTATAAAAAGGCTTTTTATTTTTCTTTGTGGTCACTGGAACCCAGGATTTCTTTCTATTGTCCTAAATATAGATGTAACCTAACACATATGGATGCAAGCTGTGTTAATTTGCACAGCCTCTGTAATCCTGTGTAGGGAGTGATGCATTGTGGTCCGTAGTCGCTGCTGTGATGTGGTCAGTTGGAATGAGCCAATCGGATGATTACATGCACGTTATGTGACTACTTGTGGTGTTGACTAGGCCTAGCGGAGTCTTTCTGGGCTGACGTCTTGATTTAGAGTTTCAGATGAAGCAGAACCGTTAGATCATCGGGTTGTTGCCTGGACTTTATCAAGGCTGATGAAAGTCTTTGTGCTGAGAAAAGACCTTGTCTTGAAGAAAGTTTCTTTTTTGTGTTCTTACAGGGCTGAGTGACCCAAGCGTAGCTCTCACCTGGGGGAGGACCAGCACTCCCTCATTCCCATCATCCCTTGAGCCTCCACTCTGAAGCAGCCATGGCGCCACGGAAACGCGGGGGCGGAGGGCACGGTGGTGTGTCCTTCTTCTTCTGCTGCTTCCAGAGCAGTGACCACCCAGAGATTACCTACCGTCTGCGGGAGGACTTCGCCCTGCAGGCCATGGAGCCGGCTCTGCCCATCCCCAGCTATGATGAGCTGGACGGCATGTTCTCAGAGCTGGTGGTAGGTGCCAACTTCTAATTTTTTTGTATAGTTATTTCTCTGCTGACTTCTGTCAGAAAAGAACAATGCATCTGACTTTGTTTCAGGGACAGATCTGTATCGGCCAGTAAGATTACTCTTTCAGTATTTATCATTATATTATATTATATTATATTTTGGGATCTGTGCAAAAAGTTGCTTTTAAAGTTATAAAGTTACATTTATTTGGACAGTTTAATACACAGTTAAAACAGTAATATTAGAAAATATTTTTACAATTAAAGATAACTGTTTTATATTTGAATATATTTTAAAATATGGTTAGTTCCTGTGAAGGCAAAGCTGAATCTTCAGTTTTTATCATCGCATAATTCTTCAGAAATCATTTTAATATGTTGATTTGCCAAAGAAACATTGCTTTTTCCTCACATATTCTTTAATATAAAAACCTTAATGTTTTGTAAATGTTTCACTGTCCCATTAAGACAAATTTTATGCCTCCTTGCTGAATAAAAAATTGTATTATATTAATATGTATTTAGTTATATATAAATATGGAACATTTATCAACACTAATACTGCTAATAGTAGTATTGATGTAAAAGTAAGCATTTTTATCATCACACTAGTATTTTTATGTGTTGCATGTGGAGCTAATTAACGAAGAACTAAAGCTTTATTTCTCACATACTTAGTCCCTCCTTGTTTTCACTCTAATTTAGCATAATTAAAGAGCCGTAATTGATCCATCAAACGTGTTGTGTTTAATCCTTGTTTGAATAGAAATCGCAGCAGTGTGGCGTGCTGCAGACTTTGCCTCTCTCTCTCTCTCGTCTCCTCCTTCATCTCTGCCAGCTTCCACTTTGCACATCAATGGCTTCCATTGAGTGGCCTTGTGTCTTGGACTGCACTGCAGAGTAATTGCTTGTTTTTGGTCTGACCCGCTCTTAACCTCCCTTTCCCTGTACTTGGGTTCGAATTGATGTACAAAACAAAGCGCAAGCAGTTGCTGTCTTTTCACAGCCCTTATAGAAAGATTTCATGCTCTCAGCACGTGCCGTTCTGGCAAGTTATTATTACTTTTGTGAACTGCCGTTGTGTAACTGGCAACCTGCCTGCTTGTTCACGTTGTTTGTCATGTAAAGTAATATTATGTTTAGTAGAAGATGCCTGGGTAATTATTTGAAAGACTGTAGCTGATATTTATTAAGTTTATTTAGAGGTTATTATGCAAATTTCCCTTCATGTCAAGGCTTGGCGAAGACTTCTTAAAAATTCATCATATTCAACACACTGAGTACATTAGAATTGCAAAAATATTCTTAGAACAAAGGGGCTTTTCAGGGTAAAATGAAAATAATGAGGTACATGAAGGGAGTTTCCATGTGATTTAGCCATGATATGACTTTTTTTAAATAGAGTTAGATTAGGTCTTTTTGTGTTATGTTTGGCCCCAGATATGACATTTGAGACTCGACTTGATTCAAATCGATTATTGCATTATAAGCCTTTTACGGCATAGAATCCACGTAATAGTTCACACACACACAAAAAAAAAAAAACTTCTGTCATTGTTTAACTTTAAGAATTAGAATATATATATATATTTGGCATCGAAGGATTGATGCGTTGATGCGATGAAGTTTGGACATTGCTATTTCTCTCATGACCACACCAAAGAGAGCTAGAGTGGATGGCATGATTTTCATTGAATAATGACTTATGTTTCTGCATATTTCTCACACAAAGACATCATATAACTTCAAAAGACTGAGAAAATGTTGCACCTGACATTTGTGGTGTCTTTTTTGAAGGTATAGCTTAAAAATTGCAATATCGTATAAAACATTTGCAGAAAAAGCACTGTTTCCATCTTATGTGTTCAGTAAAACAAAATAGTTGCTTCTTGGGAAACTGATGCAAACTATAAGTAATAAATATGGCAGAAATGGAAGCCATTGTAGCTTTTTCAGCCTCAGAGTGCGCAGACAAAACTATAACAAACAGTCTTTTTGTCTTGTGTTTGGAGGCGTATGCAAGATGTGTGGGAATGTAATCATGAGAGACAATTCTGGGAGGTAATTGAATGACTAAAATAACATGAGACATAGAGATTAGTCAGCTAGTTAGTCCGGTTACCCAGTTACAGAATTTCTTCTGTAAATGTATACATCATGTTTATGCACCTACCTTCTTATCAGATTTTTAAAAAATTGTCCATCTCAGTTAAGCACAGAAATTGTTTATGCACATATTAAGATTTTAAGTATATCTCGGCTTTTCCGTTCATCTTTTTTTATAGGGCCGCACGATAAATATCGGCCGATATTTAAAAGGTTAGTTCACCCAAAAATTACATTTTTGTCATTAATTACTCACCCTCGTGTCGTTCCAAACCCATAAGATCTTTGTTTATCTTTGGAAAATAAATTAAGATATTTTTGATGACATCAGAGAGCCATCTGCCCCTCCATAGACAGCAATACAACTGAAATGTTCTTAGGTGCAGAAACGTAGTAAAAACAGTCCATGTGACATTAGTGGCTCAACTTCTGTTTTTGCAACGCAGGAGAATAGGTTTTTTTGTGCAAAGAAAACAAAAATTACATCATTTAACTATGCTATTCTTCTCCCTTGACTGAAGTGTTCCGCCATTTTAGAGAGTATCACAACGTGACACATACGCAAGCTGTAACGTATATTACGTGATCACGGAGGAAAGCACGCGTATGTACGTAATCTGTGGTTGTTTACACCTAGTGGAAAGCATACGCATTTGTTGTGATACTCTCTAAAATGGCGGAAGACGCAAAAAAAGATGCGCAAAAAAGTATTCTTCTAGGGTCGCAAAAGTGAAGTTGAGCCACTGATATCACGTGGACTGTTTTACCAGTGTTTTTATTTGATTATTTCAGTTTTTACTATCTATGGAGGGTCAGATGGCTCTTTGATATCATCAATAATATCTTAATTTGTGTTCTGAAGATGAAAGAAAGTCTTAGTGGTTTGAAACGACATGAGGGTGAGTAATTAAAGACAGAATTTTCATTTTTGGATGAACTAACCCTTTAATGCGCATCTTGTCAGTAAAGCTGGTTCTGTAAGTGAACAGTAGCATAGTTAATACTGTATATGCCTTCAATAAACCACTCTAGTGTAAAAAAACAAACACCTATTTTCATTGAATTCAAAAGATATCCAGATATTCTCCATTAGAGTGCAAGTTTATTTTAATCGAGATTTGACTTACTCTACAGTCTACAATAGAGAGTTGTTCTACAGTGGAGGTTTTCCTCATTATGAGTACTGAAAGGTTTGCTGTGGTGATGCAGAGCATTGAGGGATTGATGCACACAGCCCAGGCTTCAATGTTTGTTCTGCTGCTGAATGCTGGGGCTTGATGCGGCGTGTTGGGTTCAGATAAGGCAAGGTGTGGTTTTCTGCATGAATGGAACATCCTGGTTGTAGTCTGGCTGCCCTTGACTGTAACAAAACACTGTACGCGAATGGTCTTTATGCGTGTATGCCGGGGATGTCTAGACTTTCTGCTGACTCTGCAGCTCGTTTCCGCTAAAGGCCGGGGGATTCGCAGGAAGATGAGAGATGGAAGAGACACCAGGCCGGATGAGAGGAACAGCAGCTCTTCCTCTCTCCTGTATCCCTGTGGAGCATCAGGGACATCACTGTCACCAAGAACTGCCAGACAGGAAGCCATTACAAGATTTGGCAGACACTACATGCAGGGATTTATAGTGAGAGATGTACGCTGAGAGGCCTCTTTATTAGGTTCTGCTGCTGAAATGGGCAGGTTGATCCTTGAATGTGATCCAATTCAGTTTGTAGAGTTCACGTTCAATCACTGTTGACTGCTGAAACTGTCTTTTTCCACTATAATGTTCTGCAGGTGTTTCGTAGAATTGGCATGTGCTTAAATGAAACCAACGCACTGCATTAGTGGACTGCTAGATTTATTGAACAATGTATGTTATGTTCAAAATTTGGGGACATTATTGTTTTTTTGAAAGAAATTAATACTTTGCAATGAGGATGATTTTAAATGATAAAATCTGAAATTGTATGAAATATGACTATTTTTTGTTTGTGCGTGTGTATACAAGTGGGAATTCACAGTGGAATCATCAGTTTGCGTGGGACTCCCATGTCGAGAGCAGCTAACAAACAAACCAGGGTTTCTTTGTGGAAACCCACACCCACTGTGAGGACCACAGCACAATGATTGTTGTGGGGAACTGCTATTTCAAAGACAAAACAAAAGGAAATTACAAGTGGCCAAAGTTTATGTGTAGGACTTTAATTTCCAAAGCCACTGATAGTTCAGTCGTTCAGTGTTTACAGATGGTTTTGGGCAGAATTCGCAACGAGCTGTAATACACCACAGAATGCTGAATTGGACAGAAAAAGAAAATTTACTGATTACTTTTTGCCTTTTCTATTCATATTTTATTATTAAACAAGTATCTGCATTTCATTTGATATGAAAAGCTTTCATTAACTGCATGAGATATATCTGCTGTAATCCATATGATTAATTTCCTTGCGTTTTCCGATCTCAAGTCAAGTGAAATTCAAGTAAACTTTGGTTTATTATCATTCCAGCCGTATAAGTCTACAGTGAAAAGAAATGTCATTTCACCACTTAGTCTTTCTGCCATCATGGACGTTTTGTTCTTTCTCTGTCCATTTCCTCTGTGTCCTCTCTGCTGGAGGATTTGAGGAAGTATTTGTGGGTAAGGAGAAAGTTGAAAAAAACATTCTGTGGTTTCCACATGCTGTTATCATTGGTTTGTGGGTGGATATTGACCCTGCCTCGAGGGGTTTACAGTTTGTTTTTACCATGTCCAGGTTCAAAAATATCTAATCTTTCTTTTCTTTTTCTTTTTCTTTCATTTCAGGATGAGCTGGACCTCACAGAGAAGCACAGAGAGGCCATGTTTGCCTTACCAGCAGAAAAGAAATGGCAGATATACTGCAGCAAGAAGAAGGTTAGAGCTCTCCAGCATTAGGTCATTGTGTGTGTGTGTGTGTGGGTGGGTGGGTAGGTGGGTGAGTGTTTTGCCCTCTTATCCTCGGTTGAAAGTTTAGTGCACTAGATTACACTGTCATCCTGTCAGAACGGTGTTTAAACATCTCATACATCAAAGTGCTTAACATAATCACCTCTCTGCCTGAAAGAAACTGATTCTGGGTTAATGCCCCTTATCTACACTTTCTCTGCTTTAAAATGGCTAATCTATTAACTGTTACCATTAATCTTTTCATTAACAAATGAAGTGTCAGCAAGGATTTTGGATAACTGGACAGGTTCGACTTCTTAGCAGATGCTTTCAAACCAAAGCGTCCCAAAACAGCGCATGCTGCTCTTTAGGATACCCAGTTTTTTTGCTACAGAGATAGTTTGGTAGTTTGGTCCTTAAAGGAATAGTTCATACATTTTTGGAGCTTGATTAAATAAATGCTTTGTTTATAATGAAAAGGATGTTACATTCAAATAATGCACTAAAGAACAAAACCTAGGAATCTAGAAGTAGATTCCAGAACGTAAATTGCTTAATCAGCCATTTTCAGTAACATTTAATGCTTGCGTGTCTGCTTTCGTGCATTTAACCTGAATATATTAACAGATATTTTTTGAAGCAGTGGGTAAATCACTCTTTGCTTTTTGATGATTTTTCATTAATACAATTTATCTTTTTTCATTCTTTTTTTTTTTTATTATTTTGCATGTCATGGCCATAGGCATAGCTCAAACTAAAAACATTTTAGCATTTCTGTAGTAAATGTACAAAGTCACAATTTGCGTACCATTAAAAGTGTTTTTATTTTCTACGATTAGAGCAGTAGCAAGTGTGAGGTTGCCATGGCAACCATATAAATCGCATGCAAATTACTTGTAATGGCTGCGGTGTCTATTTCTACTGCACCAGCAATAAACACATTAAATATAATGCACTATAAACATGTTTGTCAACAGAATCACAAAGTAGATTTTAAGCAAAGCAAAGAGTGATTTACCCACTGCTTCAAAAAATATCTGTTAATATATTCAGGTTAAATGCACAAAAGCAGACACGCAAGCATTAAATGTTACTGAAAATGTCTGATTAAGCAATTTACGTTCTGGAATCTACTTCTAGATTCCTAGGTTTTGTTCTGTGTGCATTATTTGAATGTAAGTGGTCATTGATGTAAAACACTAATGTGGATTACATTAAACATTAATGTGAATCAACTTTATGAGACCGTCCGAGTAGCAGGCATCTGTTTATCTGCTGTTGTTGTATGTTGTAAAAAAAACACAAAAAACCCCCCCTGCTAAATATCCATTAATGTCATGCAACAGGCAAGCAGTAATAATAGACTATTATCCGCCAAAATGCGGATTTGTCACGCGATGAACAAGCTCTGCCCATGGTCATGCCCCTTTAAGCAAAGGATTCAGTCTTGATTAGCTTGCGATTGGAAAGGAAGAATGTACTGTGCCCATGTTGTATTTTGCAATACACAAGGCCATCTCAGGGATCTGCTGTACCCATGGTGAGAATCTGTCAGTTTCCTCTAGCGTAATGTTTTTTTAACAAGCAAATGCTGTTTTATGAAATCACATTTATTCATTTTTACTGGACACCGCTGCATGTTTAGGTATTTATGCAGGAAACAGTGAGGCCAAGTCATACCATTTATCCTCCATGACCTAATGGAGCTCAGAGAGCAGAGAAACGGCAATGTGAATCTGAGTTCATTAATGACATCAAACCCCCCATGATGCCACAAACATAAGCCCTGCCAGACTGCTCTTCTGATGTGAATCCATGTTTTTAACTCGAGACAGCAGTGTGCTGAAACATGACGCACACACACAGACACAGACAGTGGGTGGTCGATGGTTACCTGCCAGTAATGTGACAGCAATACAGTCAGGGTGATAGAAAGCACACTGAAGTGACAAAATCCTGCAGGTCTATAAACTGCAGGCACTTTGATTGTACTTATTTAAATGTTGACACTCAAGTGTGAAGACCCAGTGACTCAGTAAGCAGACAGTAGCTGTGTCTAAAAGGGCTGTACTGCGTTTAATCAAATGGTTAATTGTTCTGTAAGTGTGTTGTGCATAGTGTGATCAGAGTCTGGACACACTGTATTCACCATGCTGTCTTTGTCATGTGACCTACAACGTCAGCTGATGTTTTCTGCAATGTACAAATATGACAGCTTCTCTGGGATAGTATGAGGTTGGTTAGATGTGCACATCAGTATTTCAGTGGAAGCAGCACGTCAGCTAGGTTTTTTTGAATTTATAAATTCTACATATTTGGAAATGCTAATGATTTGATGTATGGCTTTTTGCACACTATTGTAGAGACGTTTTAGAGTAGTAGGAGATATTTTGGACATATGGAGTATATTGTATGAAAAAGTGTGTTTTTTTTCAAACCATTTCATAGTGCTTTTCTGTAGATATTTATAAGCATAATTTGATATTCTGGATGTTACCACAAGGCCAAACATTATTTACTGTTAACATGCACGGCTGTTATTGTAAATCTGTACTTTGTTTAAAAAATTAAAAAATATTAAACAGTTTTTACATCTTAAATTAATAGTGCCCTGCTTTTAAAGGGTTACATTTACAATGTCAGTTGAAGCTGTTTGACCTAAAATATTTCATTGACTTCATTTGAGATGTTTAAGGGATGTTACTTACTCTCATGTCGGTCCAAACTCCCTTCATTCATCTTCGGAACAAAAATTAAGATATTTTTGATGAAATCCGAGAGCTTTCTGACCCTGACTGACATGGAAGAGAAGTGATAAATATATTTTCTTTGCTTTCTTTGCAAAGTATTCTAGCAGCTTCATAAACTTACAATTGAACTCCTGATGTCACACAGACTATTTTAACAATGTCCTTGCTACCTTTCTGGGCCTTAAACATGTCAGTTGCGTTGCTGTTTATGCAAAGTCAGAAAGCTCTCGGATTTCATCAAAAATATTATTTATATAACTTGTATAGTTTCAGAGGGACAAACAAGAATTCAGACTCTAGCTGACCTCCAGTTATTCTCTAGATATGTGATATGGAGAGAGTTTTCTTTTCAGCTTTAGCACAATGAAGGTAAAGGAATCTCCCCATGCTTGATATACCATAATAGGATACATAAAAAGAAAGCGCCCCACTGAGATTTTCTTAGATGTTCTTATCTTTGAGTCAAAAGCTGGTGTTGGTTACAGGTCGGCCATCTGTCTGGCCATGACATCTTTTCTTGTATAGCCATATATGCTGTGTCCCAATTACAGACCTAATTACTCATTGTCATGGGACACTGAGCCGAAAGAGGGCATGACGTGAAGTAGGGCGTTCAAAATTGTCTTTTGACTTCTAGTTTTAGTGATGAGAAGGGTATTTTTTTTCGAAATGTTTCGTAAATGACCTGCTTTCTGACCTGATCCTGGTTTTTGGAAGCATATCTCAGCGCGCGGTTGGCCAGATCAGGATGCTGTTTCTGTGTTTTGATAAGTGTCTTTCAGCCACATTTAATTTCGCTCTACTTGCATGAGGAGGTCATGCTCCGTGATTCAACACATGGAACCAATGAAAAAGATTTAAGACTGTGAGCGGATGGATGAGATTAAGGAAGAATATGTCTGTCGTGAGACGGCCCGTGGCTGTGCAACAGCGTTCATGCAGACTCAGCACAGTGCCCAGCCTGGGACTAGTAAAACAGGGGCTTGGCGCTCTTCCCCAGGGCTTCGGTCTGGGATAGGAGGGTGGAAGGATAAGGGAAGCAGTGGTTGGTCCAAAGCAAACAGGAAGGCCTCCATTTGCAGGTGCAGATTATGTTATCTGCAAGGACCGGGGGCTTTTGATAGGTCTGTCAACCCTGGGAAACAGCAGTCATCTGTTTTATTACATTTTGTTTCCACGTATTTATAAGGTGCTGGACTGGTAATGCAATATTGTAATTTCTGAATCAAATTTTATAAATACACTAGCATTCAAGCATTTGCTGTCAGTAAGAATACTTTTATTAAGGAAGGATGCCTTAAATTTGGTTTTAAAAGGGACATTTAAAGTAAATGCATTTATAATACAAATAGTTTTTATTTTAAATAAATGCTGTTTGTATTCATTAAAGAATCTGGAAAGAATTTGTTATAGTTTTGACCGATATTAAGCAAAAATAATCTGAAAAATGTTTCTCTCTTAGACCTGTTTATTGCTTGACCAGTTACAGCTAATCTCAAAAATCTGGCATCCTACAAACTCAGCTACATTAGTTTCTTTGGAGTTTAAACTTATAACCCTATTTGGTCAGATGATCTGGTCAGATAACTGTGCACACTGTACTTTGATATATGAACCTGTCAAATAATGCAGGCTCTGCAGAGAGGTAGTTATTGCAGGATGGGGCAGTAAAAAATTTTTTTTTAAAGACGACAAACCCTCATCCCAGGCAAGAGAGCAGGCTGCTCATTTCACAATCTAAACAAATAAATGGAAGTTTCAAAGGTTAGATAAAATTTGAAAAACTTAGTTCTGACTCTTTTTGGCCCAAAACGGCATACTAATTTTATAAATGTACTAAAAAAAGAGATAAAACAAATTTTTTCTTTTTCTTTTAAATACATCATTTTTGCATTGAAAACTGCAAATGGTATGAAGGCCAGTCATATCAAAGTTTAGTTGTGTAATCATTCATGAATTGTTTTATATTGAATTGTTCTCTTTTTGTGAGTGGTTGTTAATTTTGAGGGTCAGAAAAGTACTTAAAGGTGCCATAGGATGCATTGATAAATTGTTCTCTGTCATCATCTACATAGAAGGTGTGTGGCTTAGGTAAAGGCAAAAAATAAAAAATAAATAAAATAAATGGTTTTCATGTCCATTTACATCCCTAGGATTTGTGCCTAGAATGAAATAGTCTGTTATTACCTTTTTTGGAAGGGTCATGAATAATAATGTTGAGCTCTGCACTGATTGGCTGTTTCATAGCACTGCTCATTTCAGTAGCTCACACAGCAAACAGATCTCTACTGAATGATGTCAAGATTAAGCATCCAAACTTTTGAGCCTCTTTTGAACTCTTATTATTCAACTATGCCAAGGTAAATGCAGTATTCCATCCTATGTCACCTTTAAAATGGTCACACAAATCTATGACCGAACTTCAGGGAAAACACAATATGTTTATTACATGCACTTTTGAAGTCATGAAAGCATCTTTTGTGCCTCTTTGGTGCTTCAGGAAAGGTAGCAGGAAAGTATAGCGTTCTTATGACCCCTGTGAAGGGCGAGGGCTGTTTTAAGTTTTCCAAACTGTTCTGCTGAGGTTTCTTTCTATACGGTGTGCTGAGCATAGTGATTATTCACCTGTGCCCTGAACGCAATGTCTCTGTGTCCGGGTGTGCAGGCTCTGCTGGCTCAAGACCAAAGCTTGAGGTATGATATCAGCTGTCCTGCTCCTGGCAAAGGATGATTAAGAATAGTCAGTCTGGATATTCATCTGACTTGCCTCAATTGTCCCCATTGTGAAAAAATAAACATATGTAATCAGATAATCTCTGATTTCTACAAAATAAATGGATGGCGTTGTAATTTTACACTCTTAAGCATTCAGTGAATTGGGCTGAAGAGGACTTTTCTTTTTTTTTTAGGTCAGGGGCTATCAAGCTTTTTGCCAGAGTTTCTTGGGCAGTAAGCCAACAAATACTTAGTCAAGTAGGTTCAATCGAGCAGAGTGAGTCTCTGACCCGCTGCTGTCTGGCAGATGTGAAAGATTAGACCTAGAGCGTTGCAGTCAACATTAACTGTTTCAAACCGAGTTACGAATATAATCAATGCATTAATCTGAATATTGCAAAAAATATTTAGCTAATAAAGCAGCATTTGTATTTTCTTAAATGATTTAATTGGTGTTATATTTAAATTTTTTGTGACTTTGGCCAGTTACACAACATTTTTCATTCCATTGACTTCCGTTTATATTCTTGCAAGGGCAGTGGAAGACAGGAGACATTAGCTCGTTTAAATTATAGGTTATTCCAAAGTTAAAGTTTAGCGTTCATATAACAGGAAGAAGTGTTTCTCAAATAGTGCTGTCAAATGATTAATCACAATTAATTGCGTACAAAATAAAAGTTTTAGTTTACATAATATAAACACACACACATTCAGTATATATTTGGAAAATATTTGCATGTATTTATATGCATGTATTTCCATGCATATATATATATATATATATATAAACAAACACACACACATACATGCATACGTACATAATAACACACATATATTATGTAAACAAAAACTTTTATTTTGGATGTGATTAATTGCAATTAATCATTTGACAGCACTAGTCTAAAACAAGTTTGGCATGATGTATTAGTGAAATTTTTGCACATTGTTCTAAACAGACAAATCATGTACAAAAATGTCACACTTTTTATGTGAATAGGCCTGTAGCATTTTTTAGTGATTTTTAAAAATATGCTGGCTAGTCTCTTGAATCCTGTATATGCAGCAATTGAGATTGTTCAGCTCATTTTTGGATGTTATAAAACGAGCTTTAAATCTGCTTGTTTGCACATGTCAGTTAGGTATTTGCAGATTGCCGGGCTGATTCATCTTCCTGTTAACTGATTTCTTGAAATTGTGATTATCTGAACTGAACACATTAAAGCACGGTTGGTTCCTAGAAAGAGCGTCTCTCCAAACCGACAATATCAATCATGTCGTTATGACATATCTGTCTGAGAATGAAGTGCTCATGGGATAAGAGCAGAGGAAAGTCCTTCCACAGCATGAGAATGAGTCCTGCCAGAGATCCACATTAATGCTTTACTCATTAAGGCCAAATGGTGAGTGGGGAGTAGAGAAGAAATATGCAGGCCGGTGGAAGATCAGGGGTCTCAGGCCGGCATCCAAAACTCCCCACTCGTCCGAACAGATGCCCATTTGTTAGATGCCTTCATCTCCCAAAAGGCTTGGCAGAGCCGGGTGAGAAGCGTCCCACGCAGTTGCTGCAAAGGAGCTCATTGCTATGCCAGATTTTTTCCTTTCCTGTGTGTTCGGTGAACATAAGCTACAATTAAACTCCTTATTAGTGGCCGTGCGGGCAGCCTGCGCTTGTTTTAAGAAGGAAGTTGACACACTTCACGAGTTCCACTCGTTTTTGATTCATTACTCCCTGTGTAGTTTCCTTGTTGTCTTCTGAATCATACTGCATTTTCAGCTCTCTTTAGAGCTGTGCTAATGCGGCACTGGCTCAATCTGGGATCTGTGTTGTTTCTCTGGTGTCTGTGAGTTCCTGCTGGCCTACTTAAAGCGTGTGCTATTTCTGCCAGCGCTTTGAGCGCCCTGTTCTGTTTCAGATCAGCTTTTTCTGAGTCTGTCTGTTTGGGTACATGTGATGATCACCTGGGAGAATATCCAGTGTGAATCTTATTGTATGTTTGATTTGCTTGGTTTACGTATAAGTAGTGAAATAGAGATATGAAATCATTCCTAGCTTCAAACTAGCTAAGAAATGATATGAAAAAACAGATTAAAGGGCAAAATGAGTGACAGAGTACTGTAAATAAATGCCTCTCAGATAAGCCGGTTCACGCTTTTGTCAGCTGAATATTTGGTTTCACACAACTGGCCGGTATCAAAATAAGATCTTTTCAAGATAAAGATCATTTTTTATTGCTGCGGACTTGGGAACATCTCATTCCCACCGAAGCGTCCAAATTATGTCATTCCCAATAACAATCTGAAACCACACATTCCTTCTCAGCTCATGTTGTTTCACATTCCTCTATTCCTGGTGTCATGTTCCTGTTGTGTGGGCTCTGATCGGTGTGTACACACATCTCGTGTCCCGGCATCATGCAGAGGGCAGCATGGATTAATGACGTGTGCTTGAAGTGAAAACAAGAGCTGTGCTTATGTTTGGGGTTTTTTTGTATACCCATGCTGACATGCTTAAACTAGTGTCTCTAGAAGATAGAATTTAAAGGTCATGTGTGTTAATTTTGTGCCTTTATTCATTTCTCTCAGGAACAAGAGGAGAATAAAGGTGCTACTAGCTGGCCAGAATACTACATTGACCAGCTCAATTCAATGGCAGCTGTAAGTATTTCTTTTTAGAGGACGTTTCTTTGTCTTTTGACATTCATGAACTTGTCTTCTTTTAACAACTGATTATATATTATACATTGCCATTGGACGCTGAGGACTTAAACAGGGGTCATCAAACTTGATTCTTGATGGCCGGTGTCCTGCAGAGTTTAGCTCCAACTTGCTTCAACACATCTACCTGGAAGATTCAAGTATACCTACAGTAGTAAGAACTTATTAGCTGCTTCAGGTGTGTTTGAATAGGGTTAGAGCTAAACTCTGCAGGACACCGGCTCTCCAGGAACCAACTTGGTGGCTCTGACCTCAAGGGATAGCTCACCCAAAAATGTAAATTCTGTCATTAATTACTCACCCTTGTGTCTTTCATCTTTGGAAAACATATTAAGATATTTTGATAAAATCCAAGAGCTTTCTGACCCTCTATAGCAAGGGTCTTACTACGCTCAAAGCCTAGAAAGGTATGAAGGAACATCAACAAAATAGACCATGTGACATCAGTGGTTCAACTATAATTTTATGAATGAGAATAAGTTTTGTTGTGCAAAAAACTCAAATAACTTTATTTTACAATTCTTCTCCTCTGCGTCACCCTAGCGCCATTTGTAGACTATTGTGACGGGTGATCTACACTGTAAAAAAAAATTCCATAGAATTTAAGGTGAAAAACTGGCAGCTGTGGTTGCCGGAATTCTACCATAAAAAAATATGGTAACAACTTTTTTGGTTTTATGGTTTTAAGTTAAAATTAAAGTTAAATACCGTAATTTCATTAACTGATATAATGTTAATATACCGACCTATTAAAGTACTGAAATCTGTTTTTGGCCCTTTGAAATGCACTGATAACTGTAGCTTTTAAATATGAACATATATAGAAGGTGCTCAGTGTCAAACACTAAACACCATCATGATGAGACTCATTAAACTAAAATATGCAATAAACATTAATTTAACAACATTAAATGTAACATAAAACCCTAATAAACATAACTAAGAAGAAAAACTCAAAAGATTTGTAATTTTAAAGAAAAACATCAAATACAAACAAAATTTTAAAAGCAATGCAGGGAATTCTGGAAACGTCAATTTACGTTTCCCCCCTGCAAATTTTACAGGAATTTACTGTTATCCATTTAACAGGTTTTTACTGTGGCATTTTAACAGGTTTTTTCTGTTAAAATCACAGTCATTTTTTACAGTGTATTTACATGCAGGTTAAAGAACGTACATGCATTATAGTAATTTTCAAATTTGCTCTAAGGTCATGCAGAGTAGAAGAATGTTGACTAAAGTTTTTACTTTAGTTTTTTGTTCTTAAAACTTCATAAAATTACGGTTGAACCACTGATGTCAAATGAACTATTTTGTCAATGTTCTTGGTACCTTTCTGGGTCTTGAACATGGTAGGACCCTTGCTGTCTGTGGAAGGTCAAAAACCAGAAATTAAGAAATATCTTAATTTGTGTTATATAGATAAACAAATTTCTTACGGATTCGGAACGACAAGAGAGTGAATAATTAATGACAGAATTTTTATTTTTGGGTGTACTGTTGCTTTAAAACACCAGACAAATGCACATACCATGTATTAGCATCTAATGTAAGAATGGCAATGGCATCTTATTTTATTTTACAGAGGAAAACTGTGTTGGCCTTGGAGAAGGAAGAAGAGGAGGAACGCAACAAGACTATTGAAAGCCTGAAAACGGCCCTGCGGACACAACCTATGAGGTCTGCACATTGTATTACTAGACATTGCACATTGTGATTATTAGATTGCAATAATATTTATTTTTGGTTCACTTTATATCCATATTTGCTCACTATATCAAACAAGCAAACAAACAATTTTATCTTACATTATTGCTTTTTCTTGAAGATGAGGACAGCTGTCTCAGGGCAATAGTTTAACAAGTCATTGATTTTTCCATTGGCAAGCTCCTCACTTTGTTATTAAACAAACGCTTCCCTTATGGTGTGTGCTTTGGGTCTCATTATGCAAATGAGATTACTTTCATCACACACATCCTCACAGACACATGTGTTTGATTAGTTCCTGCATTCATCGTTTGATCCTGGGGTCACAGGTCATCAGCACTGACCTCTGCAGGGCTTGGGTCAAAGCACTCCAGCCCTCTTTGTGCCTAATAACATTCAGGCTGCGTATCACACCATTCCTTTCACAGCTTTAGGCAATTGTATTTAAAGTCAAGTGCTTTATAAGGGCTATACATCAGTCTATGGGATATATTATTTCTGATTCATCACCTCCTTGTGGAGTCAATCATTTTCAGATTTGCAAATTGTTTTCAGAGCCGCGGCCTAGCGGTTAACACACATGCTTGGGTTGGTGCTCATGTAAAAAATTTATTGTGAGTTTGAATCCAACCCATGTCATGTGGCAATCCCATTGCACCATCTTTTCCACATAGTTTCCTGTCATCTCTTCACTTTTGATAATGAATAAAATCAAAGCTTTATCTAAAAATATAATTTTATTTTCATTAAAAAAAAAAATACATTGAAGTGTATATAAAAATGAATGTGTTAGACAAGAAATTTAGGGATGTCTTTTTTTATTCAGTGTAATGAATATTTTTTGTTTTATGTATTTTGGAATTTTCTCATTTGGAGGCCTAATCTTGCAGAAATTTAAAATAAAGTTAAAAATAAACACAGAAAAATAATAAATAAAGGGCAAAAAAAAAGAAATACAGGACTCTATATTCGGTGTGTGTCTATATACTGTATATATATATATATATATATATATATATGAAGAGCTCTTTTCCAAAACGCGATAAACGCCAAATAAAAAAAAAGTTTATCAAAAAAGTTGTGTATTGAACCTATTAACTGCTCCATTAATGTTTCATGCCAAACCGCTATATTTCATCAAGATCCAGTTTTTTTCCAAAACGCTATAAGTGCCGACCTGTTTTTAGCCTAAATGTGATATGTCCTTTCGACCAATCAGAATGCGTTCCGATGCAATCCAACATAGCGACGCTTCGAAGTGTTTGTTTGTGCTCATTCTTCAAAACGAGTGATTTAAACTCTAATAACACTTTTGATGGCCTGGATAAACCAGTGAGACCTACACCTGGGGGTAGAAAATGTAGACTGGACAAATAAAATCACAAAAACACAACAAAACCGGTTTCTCTCAGGCCAAGAAGCTGTCACTGGACTTTGTCACTGCGCTTTCTCTCTCTCCTCTCTGACTTGTTATTGTTACCACTGCATTCTAATTTAAGTAAGTTTGCTGAATATTGTGTGAGGCCGAGCCTCGGACCAGTTTTAGGCTTCTCCATATTTTAAAAAAAAACGACGTGCCTATAATAAAACAATATTTTATTTCGTTAAGTGGTATATATACATATTACATATACATAACATCTATTTTTTTTAAATATATACATGCATGTGTTTGTATTTATATACAGTATATATACATAATAAATCATTTGATTAGTCGTTTATTTAT
>JAUCMR010000091.1:16081189-16093295 GCA_032357425.1 Enteromius argenteus | reverse complement strand
AAAAGTGCTGTCAAAAGATTAATTGCAATCAGTTGGATTCAAAAAAGTTTTGGCTTATATAATATACTGTATTTGTGTGTACTTTGTATATTTATTATGCATATAGAAAAACACACGTACAGTATGCACAGTATTTTGAAAATATTTACATGTTTATATATTTATATTATATATAAATATATTTAATATATAAACATAACATATTTTTCAGTGTTTTTACATGAATAATAATTTAATAGCACTAATATATTTATTTATTTATCTATTTCTACGTTTGTTTCAGATCCATATAGACACGAAGAGTGCGACACAGGTTTTTGAGCTTGTACGGAAGAAGCTGGCCCACACAGACGCATATCCGCACTTTATGTCTATTCTTCACCATTGCCTGCTTATGCCTCGTGAGTGTTTACTTCATTGTTTAGACTTTCTTAGTCTATTACTGAAAAAAAAAACTATGCATACTTTTACCACCAATTGCTATAAATGAAGGATTATGTATAGTCAGCTGGTCATTAACATAAAAACTATTCAGTTTAATGCCAGTCAGAATTAAGTATTAAGAATTAATTGAGTTAAATGTTTGAATCTGTGCTTTGTTTTAGATAAGAGAAGTGGCAACACAGTGCAGTACTGGCTGCTCCTGGACCGCATTGTCCAGCAGATGGTCCTGCAGAATGACAAAGGTCACGACCCTGACGTCACAGCATTAGAAAACTTCAATGTAAAGAATGTGGTTCGAATGTGAGTTTGCCTCTTTTTTCAAGCAACTTTATCATAATTGATTTTCTTTGACATCCATATGTTACTGTAGTGTATTTATAGTAGTTGTATTTTTAGCCTTTATAAAGTCTCTATTAAGTGCTAAATAAACCAAGATCTGTACTGAAAGAATGAGTTTTTCCTTAAACCGCATCACTTACTCTTTTTCAGGCTTGTCAATGAAAATGAGGTGAAACAGTGGAAGGAACAGGCAGAAAAAATGCGTAAAGGTCAGCACATGTTGTATACATTGATGTTTCTTTTACAACAGACTGCATTTTTGCATTAAGATTAGTCCTCTGTTACTTTTAATGCATTCACATCAAGTAGGAATGAAAATTCTGACTTAATGATTAAAAATGTACTTGGCAACCTATAAATTGCAACTTCAGAAAATCTGACTTGTCATTAACAAAAACAAGCACGTGACCTCTATTTGGCATTATAAGCATTGCCATATAAACAAATACTTAAAAAAAAAAAAGAACTTCATCAGCTCAGAATAGATTGTCACAGTTGTCATCTCATAATTATGTTTATTCAGACATGAGAATGTAGCCAATTGATTTCAGTTTGATTCTGTTGGCTGGAATGCAGTGTCTTTATATAACATTGTGACCTTTAACTGTAGACCACCATGAGCTTCAGCAGAAGCTGGAAAAAAAGGAGCGAGAATGTGACGCAAAAACTCAGGAGAAGGAGGAGATGATGCAAACGCTCAACAAGATGAAAGAGAAGTTAGAAAGAGAAATGGGGGAACATAAACTAGTCAAGCAGCAGGTGGTGGAAATGACTTCAAGACTACATGACCTCAGCACGGTACGCTGATGATGTCACAGATGTTAATAATAATAATACAACAACATGTAAACAAACATTAATAAAGACCAACCACTGTTTATCCCTTTTGTATTTCTAGAGACAAATAGCCAGTGTTCCCGGGGGTCCTCCCATCCCTGGTCCTCCAGGTGGTCCTCTCTTGCCCCCTCCACCTCCTCCACCTCCACCGGGTGGCATGATGCCTCCTCCACCACCTCCTCCACCGGGCAGCGCTTTGATGCCGCCACCCCCACCACCGCCCCCTGGTGGCCCCCCTCCACCCCCTGGACGCCCTCCTTTTGGTGCAGCTCCGCCTCCGCCAGGAGCTCCTGTGGGACCGTCCCTGAAGAAGAAAAACATTCCTCAGCCATCTAATCCACTCAAGTCCTTCAACTGGGCCAAGCTGTCTGAGGTGAGACTGGCATGGATTAGAGGAGTGGACTGGGACATTCACAGACTAAAATCTCTTTATTAAGCCTCTACTTTTAATCAAGAAACACTTCTGAAAGTCTAGTGACACAAATTGGTGTCAAAAATTGCTTAAATGTTGCCAAGTTGTCAGCATTTGTCATAGATTCTCATTTGGGTAGCTTTTTTTAATAGTATGTTTATTTTTTTATTATTTATTTTAGTTCTGGCAAACATATAAATATATGTAATATAATATAATATAATATAATAATATAATATATGTATGTGTACTGTGTATATTTAATAGACACACATGCATGTATACATTACAGAAAAATATCTTAAAAATATATTAAATATCTTCATATATAATATAAATGATATGAATATAAATATAATGTAAATCTTTTCAAAATATATACTGTATTTGTGTATGCTTATAGAAATATCAAAGTACACAAACATATTATGAAGACAAAAGCATTTATTTTGGATGTGATTGTTTGACAGCACTAATTTATTAATAAATAATTTTAGTATTTAATTTTATTCAAATGTTTACATTTTTAAAACTATATCAATATATAATTTAACTGAATAAATGTTATTTATGTTTTAAATTTTAAGAAACCATTGTTATCCATACATTTCAGCGTTGAATATAATGCTTATTTATTGTGATTTAAATTTATTTAGATGTCTTTTTTCCAACTTCATCTGAGATTTATTTTTGAATTTTGTAATGCATTTTTTTTTGCTTGAGTTTCAGTTTTACGATGAACAAAATATAGCATGTGACTTACAACATGTGACTTTGGAGTGGACAGTAATTGAGTTACATTTCTCTCTTTCACAGAACAAGCTTGAGGGAACAGTCTGGGCAGACATTGATGACTGCAAAGTTTTCAAAATCCTAGACTTGGTGGACATTGAGAAGACTTTCTCAGCCTATCAGAGGCAACAGGTCACTAAACAATGCTTCATTCACTGGTTTTCATCCAGAATGATCTCACAAAGCATTCACTGTCTCTCATGCATGGTATTCATATGTTTACCCACGGAATCCTGCATCACAGAGCATGGGGTTTGAATTAGCAGACTGTAAAATGCATTGATATCACCAGCAGTTTTTCTATGAAAAGCAGACATTGGCAAACCATCCTCATTTTGCCTGGTAAACCACACACTTAGTCTCATTATAAAGCAGTTACATACATTTCTTATGGCTTTACAGTCAAATTAGAGAAGAAAAAGGAAACAGCTCGAAACTTGACCATGTCTTCATTAATCATATTTTTAAAACAATGCATAAATTACTTTAAGCTGGTTTTAAAGTAACTTGAAAGCATGCTAAATGCATTAAAAAAGAGATTCATAAAACCTCTCCAATTTCATCAACTTCTCTCTCTTTTTTTATTTATTTGCAGCTTTATGGAAGGCAGTTTATTACAGTATGGCAACAATTTTCTGTCTCAGAGTAAAAAAAAAATACTATATTATATATAACACCTGGAACTTGATATTATTTATTAATTGCAAATTAATTTGTCACTGTTGCAACTTAACTCTCACTTTATTTTTTTTTCTTGCAATTGCTATTTTATTTCCTGTCACTGCGATAATTTGTTGTAATTTCTCAGAAAAGAGCATTTTTTTCACTATTATGAACAGAAATTTTGATCTGCTAGAGAAAAGACAAAATTTGTCCACTATTGCAGATCATGTTGATTTGATACAAGGTGGAATTGGAGAGGTAGCTTGTGATATTTAGCGGTTTTTTAGACATTAACCGGTCATCTGTGATCAACTAGCATGCATCTTTCAGTGCACACACACACACACATTTACACTGCATTTACAGACCTCCCAGAAGGCTCTGATTTCATGCACCCTCATGCTCACCATTCACCACCCCAATAATGTCATCATGTGCTCATGCTTGTTAGAGTTTGTTTTGGCTGAATTCACCAGACTACGCTGTCTCTCTAACATGTGCTGCATCTTCCTTGCTTCTTGCCTGCATTCTAGGACTTCTTTATGGTCAATAACTGCAAGCAGGTAAGTGTAGTTGAACAGATCTAATAGTTTGCATCATCTCTCCCCCACTCACTCTTTCTATGTGTCATTCATTTTGTATCCAGACAATATCTAAAAGTGAAAACTGATAATGTTTGTATAAACTGCCCATATACACTATTGGTCAAAGGTTTGAAATTACAATGATTTCTGAAGCATCATGTAACACTGAAGACTGGATTAATGGCTGCTAAAAAATTCTGCTTTCACAGTTTTTACTGTATTTTTGATCAGATATGGTGAAAACCATTTAAAAATCTCAAATATTCCAAACTTTTGACTTTCAGTGTACAGTAAATTTGAGATTCAGAATTAGAGTATATTGATTCTTCTGTTTTAATCGTGGTCTTTAAAGTTGCTCTTGAGTGAAATTTATCTCTTTTGTGACTCCAACCAAACAGAAAGAGACTGAAGATGATGCTCTGAGCTCCAAGAAAGTCAAAGAGCTCTCTGTCATCGATGGCCGCCGGGCTCAGAACTGCAACATCCTTCTCTCACGGTGAGTGACGTGTCTGCTCCGGGTATGAGTTCACCTCCGTCTGGTGTTTGTGTGTAGACCTCCAGATGTAATGTCATATCCTGTGAATAATACTTTCTGGTTCCTACATCCTAGTTTGATACTGTATTGTCTACCTTGGTTATTGTACCATTTCCTATCAGTGAAAGACACACCGCCCATTAGTTTCTTCATGTATATACAGTATGAGGTGGCTTCCTTGAATTCTTTGTAAATCAATGCAGCATGGGGCTTTAAAATTTAACGGGAACCATGCTTCAATAATTAAGAGTCTTAAATCATTTAAAAAAAAAATTGGTTGTTATTGCCAGAAAATTATATTTGACTTTCTCAATCAAAAAGAATATGCAAGGATTCTGTGATTGCATAAGCTCTACAAATTGAAATCCCGAATGAATCAGCCGTTCGAATGAATCAATTGAATGATTCAGTAATAAAATCAGTAACTTACTGCTACCTAATGGCAGAATTAGTTTCATTTTTTAAAGTATCATTGAATATTTCTATAGCCTATTCAAAATGTTATATGTAAAACATGAATCTCAACATGGGGATGTATTACAGTATACAAAAATCTAAGACTACTCCACTGTACAGATGTGGCTGAAGTGTCAGAATGAGTTGAAATGAACCCGTCTTCCATGCAGAGCTTAATGCTTTGATTATCCAGGGTTCCCATGAGTTTCTGTTTCTTAGTGGTGATATTGTCATTAGAAATAGCTTTCATTACAGGATCCAATTCTTATTTTAGGTTACATTTGAAATGAATCCCACAAAGCAAACTGTAAGAGTTGGTCACAGCTGCCAATCCAGAAGGTGTCGGATATATGACAGCTCACTGACCGACTGCGGTTTGGCTTGGGACCAAAACACAAAAGGTTCTCGTAAAGCAAGACTCCAAACTAAATGAAACAAACCAGACCAATTCCAGTGTTGCCAGATTCACTCCAAAATCCTCCCTGCAGATTTTATTAATGACAGTTTATGAACGACGGACATCAAAACTCACATTAACAGCCGACTTCAGCACCATCTGTAGATCATGGCCTGTGGATCTATTACACTCTCATCCTCCCTAACTGGTCTCTTAGGAGTCTCCACAAGCAGAGATTGGGGTGTAATTCATTGTACAGCCACCGAACGGACCACCCAAGCTGAGATTCACAGGGATTTAAATAGTTTTGCTTCTCAAAGTGGAAGCCTGTGGAGTCATTAGTGTTGGTTTAGGAGTGGTGAATGTGGTGCTGGACGTCAGGGAGAGTGGAGGGTGAGATGGTGGTCTGGCTGGAGGGAGATGAGACTGAAGAGCAACATGTGCTCAATGATCGCTAATTAGAGCTTAGTTCATATTTATTAGCTTAGTGTTGACAGGTCTCAATCAGAAGAGGAAATGTAACCATAGAAATAAATCAGAAAATACTATACACTAGAATGAAAAATAATAATAGCAACAACATCATTTAAAAATTTGGGGGTCAAGTTTTTATAAAGGATGCATTAAATTGATTAAAAGTAGTGATAGGCAACGATTAATTGTGATTATTGTCATCCAAATACAAGTTTTTGTTTATATAATGCATGTGTGTGTGCTGTGTATATTATGTATATTTAAAGACACACACAAACAGTATATATTTGGAAAATATTTACACATATATATTCATATAATGTACATAAATATATTTCATATATAAAGATAACATACTTTTAAAAAATATACATTAATGTGTTTGTATTTATATATAAATAATAAATAAACACTGTACACACATATATTATGTATTATTATTATACACAATAATTTTTATTTTGGATGCGATTAATTACAAGTGACAGTAAAAACATTTATGATGTTACAAAAAAATTCTATTTCAAATAAATGCAGTTCGTTTGAACATTTTATTCATCAAAGAATCCTGAAAAATTGTATCACAGTTAAATATACATTTATTTTAAATTTTAATAGGTTTTAAAATATTACTTTATTGCATTTTTTATTAAATAAACACTAAAAATAAAATACAAATTATTGGTGAACAAAAGATAATTCTTTTAAAAACATGAAAAAATATATTTTTTGAAGCTTTTGAATGGTCGGCCAAGCTTTTGAACTTTTAGCACAAGTCTATTTTTTCTTACAGCACTCTTTCAGTACTTGATAAAACTAAAGTAATTTTTTTTTTTTTTTTTTTTTGTGTGCGTTATTAACCATAAAAATATTCTGTCTGTTTTCCTTGATAAAGAAGATGCCTACGGAAGAGGATTAGGGGCAGGCAATAATAAAAAGTAAAAATAAAACCATCTTAAGATTGAAGTCATTATATTTAAGAAAAGTTTCAAAATAAAATGTTGAAAATAAAATCATTAAGTTTCAAGAATAAAGTGTATTTCGAGAAGAAAAAAAAAAATCAAAACTATTAAATAGATGCTGCCTTATTGGGACAACAAAGCCCTCCCTATAGCCTACCTACCATTACATAATTATTAAACACTCATTAAGCAATTGATTTTCACTTTTCCAATGTGATATGTCCAATGTGACACAAATCATATTCAAACTCTGGTCGTTCGCACCGTATGCTGCATCTACGAGCATTCATTTCTACACCACTTTTACTTTATTCTCAACATTTTATTTACACTTTTCTTGAAAAACTTCTTGAAACTTTTTGAAAAACAGTTAAATGTCATATAGTAATGACTGTAATGTATATCTGAAAGTGAATTTTGTTAACCTCAGCGCTAACAAACAGATGGCCTCAAAGCCAAAACACATGGACTAAAGGTTAAACGTGTGACTAAAACTTTGATTTTGGTTTCACTGGATCTCTAAAGGTTTGCTTCATGGCATTTCACAATCACACTAAAGTGTCTGTGGCCACATGAAATGGAAAGTCTTCTGCAACTCCACAAGATTTTCCTCCCACTGTGTCTCCTGCTTATTATTCACTGATTAAACAATAAAGAGGGAGTCTTGCGGTTACGCTAATGACCTCCTAATAATGATGCTGGCTTGCCTCTGAATGAACCAAGGCTCCCATTATTTCTTTCTTTTCCTTCCTGAGTTCAACTTCACTCACTCCTGTAAGCATGTGAACTTTGTTAGAAAGAACTCAGTAACACAGAACGCTGGGAATTGGAAGGGCTGCTTGGCGCAAACACCTCGACTCGAACATGGAAAGAGCTCTGGCCGTGTTTCACGTCGCTGCTGTGGTTGGATCCTGGCTGGGGAACGAAGGCTTCTCTCCAACGCTGATCTCAGACCCGTCAAACACCTGTTCTTCTTGGCCTAAAGTCCGCACATGGCTATCTCTGGATCAGATGCGTCTCTGTATCATTAATATGAAATCTTGGAGGGTGGACTGCACTGATGGATTCTACTCTGGGCGGGTTTGACCATCTCTGTCAGAGGGCCGCTAAGAAGATCTGCCAACAATTCTAGGAGGAGGATATTTCTCTTCCCTAGATTTTCAGCTTGTTTGACATGGTTGTCATTTATAGCTCAAACAAATTGGTGGAAAAGCCAGGAACTCGCATACGACAAACTTGACCACAAATGTCATGTTGCTGTCGAGACGCAACCAGCGATGATCACAGATTATTTAAAGCAGGCAAATTCTGGGTTAACTTATATGAGTCATGCGATAATATCACTTCTTCACTCCAGTAATGATATATAGTGTTAGCCAGGAAATTCTTGGTAACTGGAACAAACACTCGGGTTCAACATTGGGCCTCAAGATTAATAGCTCTTCTAAATAACATACACTAATTTATTTATACTATATGCCAAAGGAAAATTTATGCGAGCGGAGGAATTTCCCAGCAATTTCCTTTTCTCTGTGTGATTAATTACAGTTCACTGAGTTTTCTGCTGATGTGGATCTATCACTCGGATTTCTTTTGTGAATTCATTTCAAATGACTTTATTTGTCCCAGTCTGCTTAATCTGTATATCCTGTGCTTGTGTTTCAGATTGAAACTTTCCAATGAGGAAATAAAGAGGGCTATTCTGACTATGGACGAACAGGAAGATCTGCCCAAGGACATGCTGGAGCAGGTGAGTGAGCAATAATGGAATAAAAAATTGCAGTTGTGAGCTAAAACTTTTTATATATAAAATCCTAATTGTGAGATATGAAATGAAAAATATGGAAAAAGGTTGCATTTTTGGGATATGCAGTCAATCATGGAGAATAAACCATTTTGGAAAAAGTCTTAATTTTATAGAAATATAGATAGAAAGTCACAATTATAAAAACATTTACAATTGTGAGATCCAAGTTACATTTGTCAGAAAATGTTGTAATTATGGGACAATTGTGAGCTATATATAAGGTTGCAATCATGAGACATAAAACAACAGCTGTGAACCATGAAGTTGCAGTTATGGAAAACAGTAACATTTTCAGATATAAAGTGCCAATTGAAAGATATAAAGTCACAATTATGGAAAAATATGCAATTGTGAGCTATAATGTCACCGTCATGAGGGATATAATCAAAATTGTGAGCCATTTCGTTGCAGTTAGGGGAAACAGTGATGTTTTGAAATATTATTTTGTAATTAAAGGGTCATATGATGTTGCTAAAAAGAACATTATTTTGTATATTTGGTGTAACGCACCATTCTAAAAAAGTGAGGTGTGCTCTGATTGGCCAGCTATCCAGTGCACTGAGATTGGTCGAATAGCATTTGGTGGTAATGTTACGCCCTTACCATAATGTGTTGCCGTGTCCAGGCGTTATGACACCAAAACAATAAAACACATTACAAACGAGGCATTTGTTGCATCCAGTGGAGACATAATTACTGATCATCATGACACTCTAATGTTTATGTTCTGGAAACAGTGTTGTGAATACAACTTAACCACTGATTTCTAGTTGTGTCCTCTTTTGGAAGCACAAACAAAGTAGTTTCACTTTCACAACGTCACGCAGCGTCTCCAGCAATGGCTCCGCCTTCTTTCTTTGTGTAAACTTTTGGTCTGTGTTATGACAGCACACCCCCACTTTGTGATGTCACAAAATGGGGACATGTTTAAACTAGCCTTTTTAGGGGTGTGTGTACAAGTCGTAGCTTTTATAAAGAATATCTCTTTGGTTTTGAGACTTTAGTCTATGAAACTTAACAGATCTTCTGGATGCACCAAGAGCTTGTAACAGTCTAAAGAGAAAAAGAAAGTTGAAATTAAGATCATATGACCCCTTTAAGATACATCAAGTGGCAGTCGTAAGATATGAAATCACAATTCACAGTTGTGAGCTACTGTATAACGTCGCCGTCATGAAGAATAAAATCACAGTAGTGAGCTATAAAGTTGCAATGAGAAATGAGAAATAAACAATCATGGAAATTAAATTTTACGAATAACGATGCAATGACTAGAAATAAACCAAAGTTGCAATTATAGAAAACAGTCACATTGTGATATGTAAAGTGGCAATTATGATAAAGTAACTACGAAACTACGTTACATTTACTACCAAGTTTTTTTTTACTCTAAAGCAGAAATAGTCTTCTAAAATAATGCCACTCAAGACTGCTTGAATCTTCATTATTAGTGCTTTTGTCATTGATGGTGATTTCTTCACTGCTCCAGATGCTCAAGTTTATCCCAGAGAAGTGTGACGTGGACCTACTAGAGGAGCACAAACATGAGTTGGACCGCATGGCAAAGGCAGACCGCTTCCTTTATGAAATGAGCAGGTAGGACAGTTTATCATGTTGATGTGTTCATATGTGACAGGTCTTATTTGTTGGTCTATGTAAACCATTGTGATGCATCTTGAGTAAAAAGAAGTTAAAAATGCATCACGAGTGCGAATAGACCCTAATTTGATTAACTTTTTTTCTTACAATCCAACGTTTGTCATGAGGAGCTTTATTTAGTTAGATAAATGTGATGGCTTAACAAAGTTAGTCTTTGTCCATTTGAAAATAAAGGCTCCCCACTCTCTAAGAAGGAAGACATTTTTAATAAGAAGCTTTAAAAATCTTAAGCTGATAACTAAATGTTGCTGCACACTACCCGTAAGCCCCGTGGCTGATTGGTTTTGATCTTTATTTCATCTTGGCACCACGATGAGAATCGTGCTGTTCACCTCCACAGTCCCACACAGTGGATTTCATGATGTTGGCTGAGTACGTTGTATGTAAGGAATATCTCATCCGTGAAGGCCACCCACCACTGTATAGTGACTTATTCAGATCTGTTTCGTTTTTTCCACACACTCACGAAGTAAATGCGATTTCCTGTAGGAAGGAAGGAAAAGGGTTATGAATCCTGGGTGACACATTGATCTGGTCAAGCTGAGGATCCCATTCAGCGTCAATATTTTCTGTAACCAAATAAGTACTATCTTATCGTAGATGTGCAGCTTTCTAGCAGAGGAGCTTAGCCAAACAAAGCACAGGTGCCTTGGCTTGCTTGCATTTTCTTCCTCTGTTTACGAGACCCTAGTGAGTTTTTTTTCACTCCGCTGTGGCTGATGTGTTTGGAGCATAGAGGATGGAAGACAAATCTTTCCAGGAATCGACTGGGTTGTCCGATTTTAGTCTCTAAGGCTGTGTTTGGGCCCTTGGCAAGTGCTGTAACCACGGTGATTGTCCCCAACAGAAGAGTGCTGAATGCAACACAGCAGCGTCAGGTTCAGATCTGTGTTTCAGACTGTTTGTTCTTTATTCAGTGGAACCATTAATGCTGTGTATACAGATCATGTGCACTTTATTGTGTCATATGCAAGACAATAAAGCTCTACCGCTCATTTAGAGTCTATTATGGGTGATGTAGCATGCAATCCATTTAATGGAGCTTGCTTTTATATTGTTAATGTACTCTGTCTCTTTCCCTATCCCTCTCTTTCGTTGTCCTTCACACAGAATAAACCATTACCAGCAGAGGTTACAGTCTTTGTACTTCAAAAAGAAGTTTGCTGAGAGGATTGCAGAAATAAAACCTAAAGTTGAAGGTTTGAGCATGTGCACTTCAAACACATTTGTTTTGCAAAAATCAGTTGAACATTTTTAAAGATGTGTGTTTTTTTGTTTGTTTGTTTTTTTTCATTTATTATTTACTTTTTATTTATTTTTTGACTTGTTTTGAACAGACAGTTCCATTTTTAGTATATTAACTTACAGGTCTCAACCAGAACAGGAAATGAAACCATAGAAATATATCAGAAAGGACAGTACACTAGAAAATAAAATATCTAAAAATAATAATAGCAACAACATAATTGAAAAATTTAGGGGTCATTTTTCTTTAATTCAGTAAGGATGCATAAATTGATTAAAAGTAGTGATAGGCAATGATTAATCGTGATTATTCGCATCCAAAATAAAAGTTTTTGTTTGACAGTAAAAACATTTATGATGCTACAAAAAAATTCTACTTCAAATAAATGCTGTTCGTTTGAACATTTTATTCATCAAAGAATCCAGAAAAATTGTATCACTGTTTCCACAAAAATATTAAATATACATTTATGTTAAATTGTAATAGGTTTTAAAATATT
>JAUCMR010000091.1:16069400-16081089 GCA_032357425.1 Enteromius argenteus | reverse complement strand
CAGAAAAATTGTATCACTGTTTCCACAAAAATATTAAATATACATTTATGTTAAATTGTAATAGGTTTTAAAATATTTTTTTTTAAATCAAATAAATAAGAATTACTGCATTAAAGTGCAGAATATTCAGATGTAGATTAATTAAAATGTAATGTATAATTAATAAAAATAAAAATAATTAAAAAATATATAGATTTTATATTAAAATGCTATATTAAAATAATATTTTATAAAAGTATATTAGCACTTAACACTTAACAATTTGGAAACATTATCATTTACATGCAGTAGACTTATATTGCGAAATAGTATTTAATTTAAAAAAACTCTTTTTTTAAATGTATTTTATTCTTGTGATAGCAAAGCTGTATTTTCAGCATCAATACTTCAGTATTCAGTGTCACATGATCCTTCAGAAATCATTCTAGTATGCTTATTTGCTGCTTAATAAATTACATTTATAAAAAAATTAATTACAAAAGTTATAAAAGGTTATGTCAAATAAATGCTGTTCTTTTGACATTTGCATTCATAAAAGAATTCTGAAATAATGTTAAAAAATATTAAGCAGCAACAACTATTTGTAACTGATGATAATAATAAGAACCATTATTAATAACTGAGCACCAATTCATCATATTTGAACGAAGTGTGACACTAAAAACTACAGTAGAGTAATGGCTACTGAAAGTTCAGCTTTGCCTTCACAGAAATAAATTACATTTTAAAGTAAATACAAATATAAAATAGTTTAAAATTGTAATAATATTTACATTATGATGTCACAATTAACAGACTACTGATGTTCTACTGCTTAAATGTGCTAGTGCTAATGATTACAGTATTGTTACAGACAGTATAGTTCATGAACATGAAACATTTCAGGCTTGTTTTGCCTTGTGTTTGCCTTCCAGCACTGTCCAAGGCCTCAAAAGAGGTGCTGCACAGCAGAAATGTCAAGCAGTTGCTGGAGGTGGTGCTGGCGTTCGGCAACTACATGAACAAAGGACAGAGAGGCAACGCTTACGGCTTCAAAATCTCCTCACTCAACAAGATTGCAGACACCAAGTCCAGCATCGACAAGTGAGAAGATGTGAAAAAATACAAACAAGCCAGTTATTTCCAGATTTTACATTCATACATGTATTGTGGTCCTTGTCCCATCGCAGGAATATCACTCTCCTGCACTACCTGATCACCATTCTGGAGAAGAAGTACTCCAAAGTCATGGTCTTCTCCGAGGAGCTGCAGAACGTGCCGGAAGCTGCAAAAGTAAAGTAGGTATATCTGCGGAGCTGCTGGTGTGCGCTTCTATCGTCAGCTTTACGATTTACAGGCCTTTAGGGTCTCCTTGTGCTAAATGGATTTTGGAAATAGTTTTTGCGGTGTCACTCCCGCCCACCGCTGGGCTTAAATCCATGCTGTGGGTCATACAAGCTTTTGGTTACTCACATATGCAGAGCAAAACCCTAAATTATAGCTGGAGGAAATGGGGCCCTCGCCTCTCCTGGCTCCTGGGTGCTGAAATATATAAGTGGAAGAGAGATACATGCATACCACCGTAGCTGAAGAGCTCCGCTCGATGACCTCTCGAGATCTGCGTGCTGCTGTGAAGTGTGTGCCAGCAAATTTGGGCCAAATTGTGAGTGATACGCTTGTGACACTTTCACCCTTTAGTAAATAGTTTCTAATTTTGAGTCATTGCCTGAAAGGGGCTATTTCAATGTACAGTAGAAAGGCCACTAAACTACTTTTTAGTCGCGCCAGCGAGACTAATGTAATCATGCTCGGTCCACCAGTGAAGTCACAAGACCGTGATCTCATTTGAGAGGATTGAAAGAATGAAATAAAGGACTGTTTGTTTGTTTGTGAGTTTGTTTGACTCGGTCTATAAGTCAGTGTCATTTATTTAGCAAATAAAAATATGTACCAGGGTCACAAGGTACAGGGAGTTTGAGTGGCCGGTCACCAAGTGCACACAGGTTTTTCCATAATCGTGTCTCTGCGTACTTTGACTGTTCAGTTTGTTACAAAGGGCTGTTTGTGTGGGGGGAGGAATAAAGGCTGCACAGATTGAAGACAAGCGGCTATCAGTCCAACTGAGGTCATTTGTGTAGCTAAGAATAGCTTGGCTCGAAACAGAGCCGTTCACAAGCATTAAATGCAGTATCTAACTAATGGAGTCACTTTAGTGCTATCACAGGGGTTAAAGTTCAGATAGACGCCTGTTAGACATATCTGTGCTTCTTATCAGTGTTACCTGTTTGGATAAAAGGCTAAAAATGGCCAGGCTGTGTGGATAATGGACATTTTTGTTATATGGCCAAATATTTAAAAAGGGCCCCTTTACAGCTGACTTTGATTGAGAGATGCACAGTTAATATAAAAAAATATTTAATAATTAAATTGAGCTAACAAAATATAAAATTAGTAATTAAATACACTATTTAAATATGATATCAATGTTAAAAAACACATTTTGATTTAAAAAAATATTAAAATTTCAGCCATTTACATTATTAAAATCAAGGGTTTATAAAAAATATATATTATTTTAATGGACCTGAGATAACATTAACTATTGGACTGAAATAAACAAAGATTAATAAATACTGTAACAAACATATTGCTCATTGTTTATTAATTTACATTATTTAATGCATTAACTAACATTAACTATTGGGACTACTTAATGTAAAGTCTTACACTTTAAAATGAAAGTACAATAAATTTATGGCAAATGAAACAAAAAGTATATAAAATGCATCTAAATTTATATGAAAATAGAATAAATAAACAGTAAAATACATAACACTTGTTGGTAAATTTGAAGTTGTTTTAATTATAATTAATAATAATTTATAATCAACAATTGTATGATCTGCCTCCAATTACAAGCTTTTTTTCATATTTTTAACTTGAACACAAATATAATTTGTTTCACAACATTCAGATATTCTAAAATGCATTTAGTGTTATTTTTATTTTTGGAAATGAATTTGTTTACATATTCCCCATTGATTTAGCTTGCTGCTTTTTAATAACATTTCTGTGTCCCTTTTTTTTTTAATATATATAGATTTTACAGCAGACTGACTAAATTATGTTTTTATATAATTTCTCCTTACCTGGAGGACATCTTAATTTTAAAGTGTGACAGTTTACCCCAATCTCCTGTAGAAATGCATTCTTGCTCACACATAAAGTGACTGGGATCTCTCTGATTGTGTCTTTCCAGCATGACTGAACTGGAGAAGGAGATTAATAATCTTCGCAGCGGCTTGAAGAGCGTAGAGAGCGTAAGTGCTGCATGATTCCTCTTTTTTTTTTTTTTTTTTTTTTTTTCAGGCTTAAAAAGCAAATGATGTACAGTTTCTGTCTCTCATGCAGGAGCTAGAATTCCAGAAGAAGCGTCCTCAGGAGTATGGAGATAAGTTTGTGTCAGTAGTCAGCCAGTTCATCACAGTGGCCAGTTTCAGCTTCTCTGATGTCGAGGACTCCCTCAGCGAGGCCAGAGAACTGGTGAGTGTGTGCTGGACTGCATTTGTTTATTTGGGTGTGTATCTTTAAGATGCACATCCTGGTGCTCAGCCTTTCCTTCAAAGGCCAGCTGGAGAAACAGGCCGCGGTCACTCTGGACATCCTGCTGCGTGCAGGAGCTGACCTTCAACCTCTCGCTGTGAACGCTTCCTATGTAGCGACCCTGGCACTTTCACTGGGCTCTGGGGGCCCCACAGGACTCAGAGAGGGAACTGAACATATAACTATTATTGCTTTCGAGAGGTCCATCTGTGCCGACGGAGGCAGACAGTTGTTAACACACACACACAATATCTTCCAGTCCTGTGAGGGGAAATGGGTATATAAAATGTCAAGGTTTTCTTTTTACGTGGTTTTTGAAAGGTACAGTGCAGCAATTGGGATTGGGATTTTATGACAGGATTGTGATAGTTTCGAATGTTAAAATTTCTCATAAATGGGACGGCCCCCATTTAAGTTTTTAGAAATGTAGCCTATTTTTTGTGTAAGTGTTGTATTTAATGCATAAAGATTTAATAAAGTTTAATAAATATGATGAATTATTAATAAATATCAGTCACACCACACAACATTTTACAACCTAAATTAACTTTGTAGTCATAAAATAGTCAAAAAATTACTAATGTTATTTTGATATTTGTTATATAGGCCTACTATAAAATTATTTATTAATATATACGCTTTTAATAGTCATTTATTTTATAATAGTTTTAATTTTAGTTTATGTAGTAAAGTTTAATTTTCAGTATAAAGTATTGTTAATTAATAAATATTCGTCACACCAAATTACATTTTACTACCTGAACTAACCTTATGTTGTCATAAAATGGTCAAGAATGTTGTATGTTGTTTTATATATTAGTTTTAGATCGTTTTTTTCAAATATTATTTTCAAATAAATATTTTAATAGGTTATGCCAAAATATTAACTTTTATTTTTATTTAATTAAATTGTATTTATTTTTATAATGTTTGTCTACCTTTGTATAAATAGTATTTTAATGCATATGTCTTAACAGAGAGGACCTTCACATAAATGCACAATAACAAGCCACATGCACTCTGTAGCAGAAAAGATGCATCTCCGACCCAACCTAGGCCTCCTGTCTGAAGTCTGAGACCGATAAGAAGATATATAAAAGCAGGGCAAAGGAGAAATAAAAATATGCCCCTTGGCTCAGACACATACAGGCCCACGGAGGAGCTGTTCCATATGGCAGTGATAAAGACACATCAAAGGCATTGTGGGAAGACTAGGCCTCCTCCCCTGCGGTGAGACGGCACGAGGCAGCAGCAGTGCCATGGCAAGACTCCAGTCCCCTGTGTTTAGGCTGTAATCAGTCACTGGAGAAATCTGGGTTAACAAGACCACTTTATGCTTGGCTACCGGTGACCGGATAACTAGCAGTGCGTCACACACTTCATTTACCAGAAGTTCATTAGACCCCCAGAGTTTATGCTACCGTCTGCCGTTTTACCTCAAGTTGTTGTTCCTCTTGATCTGCACTTTCTTTGCACTGTAAAACATTCTTTATATTTTATAATAATTATTATGAATGTTTATTTCATTGTCACTACATCTCACATTATCTCATACAAGAGTAAAATCAAATTCTTTGACAAATTGAATATTGTAATTGTTGTATAAAATTCTGCTGGAAATGTCACCATGAAACCGTAGCATTATTTAGCAACATTGTGCAGTGTCATGTAAATTAATGAATACATTTATGCATCACATTTAAATATTTATCTTATTTATCGTATTATCATCTTACAATTTTTATGGTAATTGTACTATCATTTTTTAAATGGACAATTGTCTTTCAGCTGCATTATGGAGCAAATAATTGACATAACAACAACAAACCAGTCATTTATAGCTATGATTAAAAAAAAATAGTACGCATAGAATACGTTACAAAAAAGACAAATACATTTTGTTGAGCCATGTTTGTGGCTCTAATATATTTTAAGAATATTGCATGTTTTATGAGATATTCTTGAAGTATTCATGTTCACGTCATTACTCAGGGCAGGAAATGGCTTTCATATGACCAGTGCTTCTGTTCTCCAGTTCTTAAAGGCGGTCAAGCACTTTGGTGAAGATGCTGATAAGATGCAGCCCGATGAGTTCTTTGGGATATTCGACCAGTTCTTGCAGTCCTTTGCAGAGGCCCGTCAAGAAAACGAGAACATGCGCCGGCGCAAAGAAGAGGAGGAGCGCAGGGCACGGATGGAGGCTCAGGTCTGTGAATTTTTAGAAAATAATAATTAATCTCAATATTTATTTATCAATACCTACTTAAGACTTAATTTATTTTTTTTTTGTTTTAAAAAAAGCCTCTTATGTTAACCAAGGCATCAGAATATTATATGATTTGTAAAGGATGTGATACATAGGACTAGAGTAACAGCTGCTTTACCATTATAGGAATACATTTTATATTTTTTAATTTTATTTTGAATACATTTTATACATAGCTACTTTTATATATTTTTTCAAACGTTAAAAATCTCAGCTGAGGAAGTTATATTGTGTTCACACTTGTAGTTTGGTTCATTTGGTCCAGACCAAAAAGAAAAATGATTGATTTTGTCCTGGTCAGCTTAACGTTCACAGTGGCGTTTTTGCCATCTGCTCACTTTGATTTAGATACAGCGCTTGTTCCCTTCATCAAATCATGTCATATAACGTCACATCTTGTCATTATTTGCTGTTTTTGGTTCATTTAGAAGTATTTGGTCCTATGTCATATTTCAGTCAATCCGCACCTAAGTTAATTTTAGAAGCAGACAGAGACCCATCTTTTTAGTGTTCTCGGTCTCGGACTTGTTTGGTGTGCACCAGGGTTTGGCCAGCAGCGATCACACTTAAGGTTATTGCATTTTTGTCCAAAATCTTTGCACATTAAACATAAATGCGACCTAACGTTTACACACTGCCTTCAAAACTTCTGTCTGTCATAATAATATTCGGATTAGGTCGACTTCAGGACCTTTACTCAAACAAAGTGAATATGTTTTAATTGAACCAAATATGACAAGTACGAACACATCATCTGACAGCATCTGCTGCAATACTACAATAACCTAATAATGCTCAAGCCAAAACACTCAAGAGGCCCAGAACTCATCTCTTCATTCTTCACCCATTCATTGCCAAATCTGACATCATCTTTTTGATATCTTTCAGCTCAAGGAGCAGAGGGAGAAAGAGAAGAAGGCTCGAAAAGCCAAAGAGAACGGAGAGGACGACGGGGGCGAGTTTGACGACCTGGTGTCGGCTTTGCGTTCTGGAGAGGTTTTCGATAAAGATCTGTCGAAGATGAAGCGCAATCGCAAACGCATCAACAGCCAGACGTCAGACACCGGCAGGGAGCGTCCAATTACCAAGCTCAACTTCTGAACGGCGGTCAAGCAGACCAACCACTGAGACGCATTTCATTACAACCAAACAACCTCTCTGTGGTGGTGAATGTCTGGAGGACACTCATTAGTTCCTCTCCTCAGATTTAACTCGATCCCGGGTAGCGGAGGAAAGCATGTTTACCCAAAGACGGTCAGCTTATCATGTGTCATGTGACTGTAATAGAAAGCCTGTCTAAATGCAGAGAGAAAAGACTCTGAGAAATTAGGAGTACGGCTGCCAAATGAACCTAATTTAATGATTTACTTCATCATGAGTGCTGGAGCACCAAGATATTATCAGAAATTGAGATAACTGTGGGTTTACTGATTGGATAGGAATCAGAAACTCGGGCTCATTTGTCCACCCCATTTTTTCTTACTGTAACCAAACAAATCGCCAAAAGTGACACTGAGTCTTGGCATGCTAAAGCGTCACTCATCTGAACTCCTCTATTTCTTGCTTTTCTGACTGATTCAGTGGGAATGGATGTTATTTAAAGATTCAATGACAAGTGTCTGTGCGTAGGCCACTGAAAGAAGCTGTAAAGTGACTGTACACCTTTAAGAAAAGGATTCTGACCTTTTGACAAAAGGTGTTTTTTTTTTAATACATATAGAGTGTTTTAAAGGAATATTACTGACATTAATAACCAGGGCTGTGGGATGCTTTTTCAGAAAGAAGACTGCGTTGTGATATCCGGTACAGGCTGACTGGGAATGATTTTTTTTAAAGGTGTGTTTTTAGGGGCCTCTGAAGCCTATGTTGTCTTAAACACTGTGGACGGTCATTGTACAGACTCTATGCAGTTTCTGATGTCAAGTGTTGGTCTCTCTGTTTGAGTTTTCATGTGAAATGTAGTCATATTTAAAATAATCTGTAAGTAACTGGATCAAGGCAATACTCTTCTTCCCTTACGTTCTTCCTTCCTGTTTTTTTTTATTTTATCAGCAGCCTAGTTGTATGTTGTAACAAAGTTTCCTTTTTCAGTGTAAGATACCGCCATTGGACTTTTATAATTTAAGCAAAACACAACCTTCCATTGAAAGATGAATCATACGAGAATAAATGGAAGAATCCAGAATCAAGTAGTATTTTCTATGATGCAGTCAATTTGTGTCATCTGATTGTTAGTGAATGGTAATACAAAAAAGTATTACAAAAAGTGATTCATAATCATAAATGACAGTTTTTTAAAATTTTATTAAAATAAAGTAAATCATAAGACGCTGCTATAGCTTGTGAATCACATTTTAAAACAATGTTTCAGTCGTCAGGCAAAAAAAATAAAAATCCAAATGATATATTAAAATGATTAAAAACAGTGTCTTCACACTGGTTCCTGCGGTCAGGTGATGACCCCTGGTGGGCATTATTAGCAATTACAACATTAAACTTTTTTACATACATTTACGTTTTAATGTTTTTTAATAAATTCTCTTCTGTTCACAAAACCTGCATTTGAAATATCTTTTACAATTTCATTTAAAATAGCTGATGTCTATTTTAATATATTTTAAAGAGTAATTTATTCCTCTGATTTCAAAGCTGAATTTGAGCATAGTTACTCTAATGACACGATTCTTCATAAATCATTCTAATATTCTGATTTGCAGCTCAAAAAACATTATTATTATTATGAAAACAGCGTAGTAGATTTTTTTAGGTTTCTTTGATAAATAGAAATTAATTTCTATAATTTCATAATTTAATAAATGTATAATGATTTAAATTCACAGACTCCAAGCATTTGAATGGTGTTGTTTACATGTTACAAAAGCTTATTATTACAGATAAATGCAAATCTTTGGAGCTTTCTATTCATCAAATAATCCTGAAAAAATGTACTCTATGTACTCTATAAACATAGATAGTATAAAAAAGGTTTCTTGAACAGCAAATCAGCATATTAAAATGATTTCTGAAGGATCATGTGACACTGAAAACTGGATTACTTAGTAATGATGCTGAAAATTCATTACAGGAATAAATTGCATTTTAAAATATATTCAAATACAAAGCAGTTATTTTAAATAGTAAAATACCTCACAGACTGCTTTTGCTGTATTTTGGATAGCAGGCTTGGTGAGCAGAAGATAATAAATAAAAAAAAAACAGACTGTTTGACGGTTAGTGTATATACTATATAACTAAACAATATAAAAAGTAAAACTATATTTTTGTGAAAATTGTAATTGTTAGTGTATGTGAATCAACAAAATATAAATAAGTCATAAAACCTTTATTCAATGCCTAATCATGATTTCCTTTCTAAAGAGCTTACATCAGAAGATTCACATGCTCTTGAGCTCAGAAAACCCGTCTTACACTGTACCTGCGGTCAGAAGCAGAAATATCAGTTGTAACCATTACGTCAGCGCAGAAGAAAGCCTCCTCTCAGAGGGTCATCACTCTCTTGGGTGAAGCTGGCCACGCCGCTGTAGTGAGCATGACCTTCGACCTCCACTACCACAGCCCTGAAGTCCCCACATGTGGTCTCCTTCAACAACAGATGGGCTACATTTACTGCATTTCCAGAACTACACCCTCAAATGGTTTATATTTTCTGCAGGTACCTCTATTGCTTTTCCTGTAAACACTGATCCTGTAGCTCCACTCTCAAAGCTTCTGGTCTGGTTGAGTTCAATCAGGCCTTTATGGTACTGAAGAGCTATACGAGCAGTGACGCCTGACCCTGTAGGGCTTCGGTCCACCTGACAACCCATATAACAAACCTCTGTCACATGACCAGTCCTAAAGTCCAGAAATTGCTGTATATGGATAAATATAAACAACTGGTTTTACCTGTGCATCAGCAAACACACACACATTGGCCGTGGGCTCTTCAGAAAAAGCATCTTTGCCGTCAGTAAGGATTGTGCCATAGAGGAAGGCCAGATCCTCACTGACTGGATGGAATAGCTTTACCTAGAGTTATTACAACACTTAGGTCAGTTATCCAAATTATCATACAAAATTACAGACTAGTAAAGCACAATGTTGAATAAAGTAGGTCAAAATAATATTTTTTTTTCTAACTAGCTTTATCAGCTTATTTCAATTAACAAAAATGATTTCTCAGCTAGTTGTAGTTAACAAAAACAGCAGTCACCTGGGATTTAACAGCATCACTCACAGCAGTAGCTGCATCCACCAGATCTCTGGTTTTGGACTTGTTGACATCCAATCCAAATTTCTCAGCATTCACAAAAGCATAAAGAGCTCCACCATAACTGATGTCCACAGTGATGGACCCATATCCTGGCACCGAGACACTCACATCTAGAAAAACAAGTATGGCAAAGAAGAAAACGGTTCTCTTAAAGACAATTTAAACAAGTTTGGCAAGTGATTAATTAAAAACACACCATAAATGTTTACTGATCTCACCATACTGCTCACCTGTGGCGAAAGCGAAGGCTGGCACACTGTGGAATCTGACAGCTCCAGTTTTCCCATTGGAATACTGCGTAAAGGCCTTCACTAAGCCACAGGGGCAGTGTATGTTTATCTGTGTCTCTGGTGAAGTGGGCGCTTTAATCAAGCCATAATCCACCGCAAAGCGCCCGAGAGCAATGACAGCGTGGCCACACATGGTGCTGTACCCTTCGTTGTGCATGAACAAGACGCCAAGATCAGCCTCTGCTAACTCACTTGTGACCAGCAGGGCTCCGTACATGTCGTAGTGACCACGAGGCTCGAACATTAACACCTTGCGAAGATGATCGAGATGCTCTCTCACATAGCGTCGTTTGGCAAGGATAGTGTCGCCCTTTACCTCTGGATACCCACTCAGGATAATGCGCAGTGGCTCTCCACCTGTGTGCATGTCCACTACTGATAACACAGAGCCGGAGTGAGGGGGGAGCTTAGGGACCTCCATACAGCACTCTTTAGGAAAAAAAGAGAACATATGTTAAAATTGAAAACATACTTGAAATAGTCCTTGATCCACTTTTATAAGATAATTTAACATGCAATAATTTAACATATTGCAGATTTATGCTAATAAAAATTAAAACTAATGTGTTAAAACTAAATACTTCCATATTGATACATTTATAGTTAGTTTAGGGTGACCTTCCCATTCATATTTCCTTTCAGTTTTGTCTTTTTTTTAATGACAATGTTAGACTGGGTTGAAATATTTTTGACAAATCAATCATTAAATATCACACAAATCTGCACAAATAAAAAATAATGTTTTTCTGACACCTAACTAAATAACAACTTTACAAAGAGGTGACTGCAAAGACAGCTAAAAATACTAGGCTAACATTTCCTGAATAAAATAGTATGATGTTCATCGTAATAGCTTGATGTGATTCCAGTTATAATTCTCCAATAAATGTTGTCTAATCTTTACTAATACGGAATATTATCATCAAATCTAGCGTAACGCTAGTTTTACTAAAACAAAAAATAATGAGATAATGCAAAAAGTATCTTACCGTGACAGCTATACACTGTTGATAATTATGAGACAGACAAAAACAGGAAAACCTAGAAATGCAGCTGTTTACTAAAAAACTGCTCGTAGTGTTTTGCTTTTTCAAACTCCGGTTGGAAAGTTGTGTAGTGGCTCTTTACTGCCTCTCTGTGGCCTGGATGAGAGTGACACATACCGAATAACATACTCCAAACAGACCCCAAACTCCATCCTGATCAGGAGAATGAGACGCCTGTCGGGGCAGTTAGGAACCTAGGTGTGCTGTTTGATAGCAATCTTTCATTTGAAAG
>JAUCMR010000091.1:16025965-16052933 GCA_032357425.1 Enteromius argenteus | reverse complement strand
ATATATTAGAAGTGTTTATGAAGTTAAAGCTGTCACATAAAAACTTTATATCAGAATAATTTCTGAATATTATTATTTTTTTTAAATCATAACAATCTTATAGCAGTGTAACATCCAACTATTCTTTGCAATTAAAACATAAACATAATAGTCACAATGAATGATTCAACTAGAATTTAAAATTAAATACATTTAAAAAATAAATTAAATCAACATAACCTACAGTCACTTTCTAATATACCTGGCACAGTGTACTATTAATATTTTTATCTCTGAAGAAGGGTATCAGGTATGTTGGATGTACAGTAAAATCATAAATAATGCATATGTTGCTCCATTATAAGCCATTTCAGATGTTAAAAAATGCATAAACATGAATGTAAATAGTAAATTAAATTCAAATTTTGTAAAGTTTAATTAAAAATAAATATTTGTAATATATATTTCATATACAGTATAGTCTTAAATCTTTTTCTTTCTGACATAAAAAATGTGTGGAAAAATAAAATGGGTTGGATCAGTAAAAATACTGGCAGGTCACATACTGGACTAACAGGAAGAAATATTAGTACTATATTAGTAATATGAGTACTACTCACATAATTAAATGACTTAAAAAAACTTGTACACTTCTTCTCCTCAGGTACAAGAGTATAGAACAGAGCTTGATGTTGGTTTGCCAGCCTCTCTGAACACACTGGGCCGCTGGCTACAGCATATGGAAGCTGTGCTATCTGAAGATGGCAGGAGTGCTGAAGATCATGCACTTGCTGCCAAAGACGCCAGACACAAGCAAGAACAGCTGAAGGTCAGTGTTCAGACAGGTATTATCATGCTTTAATGTGTATTTCAATTATGTGCATATCTTTGTTTGCTCTTGATGTTTTCTTAGGTCTTGGTTGAGGACTTAAGCCAGCACTTGAACACCCTTCATCACTACCATAACACAGATGATGAAGTGCCAGTCGAGAAGCTGGAGGAGATCAAGAGACGGTTGGAAAACAAAATCTATTTAATGCTTCCTGCTGAAAAGACCAGCATCTGTATTGTTTAGAACATGCTGGTATGTCCATAAGTAGCAACAAGACAGACCAGTTTGCTGTTCTAAGATGATCTTTTCAGCAGGGCAATCCTTCAGTTTCTTTGAATATAGTCTTCTTCTTTAATATATCTAGGTTTTTTGCTAATGTTCCTCATGCTCCTTGATAGTTTCACCAGTGCCAGAGTGACAGCCAAGTACCACGGCATCAAGCTACAATACAGAGAGCAGATGCACCATGTTTATGACCTGCTGGGGCATCTGAAGTCTAAGCTGAGCTTGTGGAGAGGGCCTTATGGCTCCCAGGAGTCTGTGAACTATCTGCTACAGGATTGGCATGTATGTGACCCTATTGATTTTTTTTTTTTTTTTTTTTAGGATGGCATTTTTTGATTTAAGCAAAATAAAGTCTGTGGTAAACATTACTTCAAATTTGTTCAGCATAAATTGCATGCAATCAGCTCTCAGAAGTGAATTTTGAAAACGTTGATTTCAAATGACAACTTGCTTGCCTTTTTTTTAACTGTTTGTTGACAATTTCTGCATTTAGTAAAGCATATCTAACTTAGAAGCACTTATTATGCACTTAGTAGTGAAGCCATATGTAAACAGGCTTTGCAGAGATGACACAATTTGTTTGATCTATTGAGTAGTTAAATGTCCCTGACAACCTAAAACATAAAAGCTTAAATTAATTGTAAACAATGCCATTTAGGACACTGTTGACAAGCAAGGTCTGGTGTGGATGTTGAAAGAAGCACTTCATAAGATGAAGGACGCAGCTGTCAGCTATACCAACAAAGCAGCTCTGGGTAAGTCTATATTGTTGGCAGTTCTGTTGTACTTTGTTTTTTATTAAGCTAGTACTTTTATCTGATTTACTGTCTCTCCTCTGTTTCTTTTCCAGCAGATGACTCACCTGTGGTAAACAGACAGGTAAAGGAGGCCGATAGTGAGACGGGGGTCAGTACAGAAGCTGCAGAAGCAGTAAGGTCTACCATGGAGCGTGTTCTGGCTGCATGGGAGTCCTACAAAGACTGCCTGTATCTATTGCAGGTCTGGCTGGGGCAGGAGAAACAATCAGAGGCTCAAGAGGTACTATAAAGCATTTTTGGTGTCATAGCGCCGGGACACAGCATCACGTTATAGTAAGGGGCATAACATTTCCGCCACATGTTTGCGGTAGTCTGCCACAGTGCACTGGAAAGCTGGCCAATCAGAGCACACCTCACTTTTTTAAAACGATGAGTTTTGTACAAATCAGCCCATTTCAAGAGACAGGACTTAGAGGAGAAACACAGTATGGAAAATATTGTGTTTTTTTGCACCTTAAACCACATAAACACATTGCATTACACCAAATACACAAAATAATGTTCATTTTAGCAGCATCATATGACCCCTTTAAGATACAGGATACAAAGTATACAGTGACTCAAAAAGTGTTTGAACACCAAAGATGCACTTGAAAAGTATGACTGTCATGTAGTTATAGATCTCGATATCAAAGCAGTGGTGTTTATATTAGGTGTTTTGAAAGGTGAAGTCATGTGAGGGTGTGATGCTTGTACGCAGTTGCTTTTTTCAGAGGTTCATTTGTCAATTGTCTTGTGATCTCTTTCATAATGCAGCACAAGCATTTTTCCTCCAGCCTGAACGAGTGGAGATCACGTCAAGCCCAGCTGAACGAGGCGGGAAACTTTCTTATTGAGATGAGTGACCCCTCCACCAGCCACTCTCTGACTGAAGAGCTCCGCAAACTGAATATGCAGTGGGCTGACTTCATAAAAAGGACAGAGTTTGTGAGTTTGTTGATAGAACACTAGTTTTCAGCAGGGTCCAAAATTAACATTTGCCAAATTGCAAGTAAGAGTTGTCTTTGTTGAAGACAATATAGTTTGAGAAAACATTATTTTTGGATTGGCAACAGAAAATATGATACAGGTGTTTCTCACAAAATATTCAAATAAAAAGCTAAATATATCCCATTGTTAAAGACAAATAATGCAAAATAAAGTTCCATAGCTGGTAAGAAATATTTATGGTTGGTGCATTTACTTAATTCATTCACAAGTAGGTGTGGCAAAGAGTTTATTTTGGTTCATTGTTATTTTTTCAATTTGAACTTGTTCTACTGGATTGAATGAAGAGGGTTTTTTTTTAAACTGCCAAGACCCAGCCTTTTCTGATTCTCTATGTAAGTTGCATAACTTGTTGGTGGATCTTTGCTACTCTTTTTCAATTTCTTTGAGTAATACACTGACAGGCTGGTACTTTCAGCCTATTGTGTTTCAAAACCACAGAAGCATTCTGTTTCATCATCTGTGCTTACTGTTCATCAAAGCATGTGATTGTTCTTGTTCTTTGCCTTTTAACATTCTACACCCTTAAAAAGATGTTATTGTTTAACAATGAAGTGCTTATTCTGTTGTAAATGGCATGTTTTCAGGCACTGGCCCCTCGACCCACCTCTGCAGTCCCAGTTGTCCAAGCTTCCCTGATGCAGGAAGCCAGCTGGGTGCTTCGAGAGACCGTTGAGGTGTTATCTAGACCTCTACGTATTTACAGAAAGAAAATCCAGGTATACTGATCTTTCTGTTATAGCTGTAGTACTTCATACTGTTTTTTTTGTTATTTTAGATGTTCCTTCATTGTTTTATGTGTCTTTCTTAATGTTTTTTTTTTTTTTTTGTTGCCTGTTTCTCAGTCATTTTCTTTTTCACTCTCTTCAATGTTGTTTATGCTTGTCTTTCTTTCTTTATTTTTGTGTATTTAGGGCATAATTAAGAAGATGTCTGAGTTCAATCTGAAGTCTTTGTCTCCGTCTCCAGACTGCAAAGAGGAAACTCTTCAGAAACTCAGACAAACTCTTCCAGAGGTCAGGCAACATTTAGGTTAAACATACATGGATTGTAGATATGAGAGACAGTTTACCCAAAAATTAAAACATTTTTCACACATAAAAAACAAATTTTGAGGAATCTTCATGAGTCATTGCGTTCCTAAGTCAAATTAAAATCAGTCTTTTAATTTGCTGCTTATAAATAGTTAGTAAGGTAGTTGTTAATTTAAGGTAATTGGGACAATTAGGGATGTAGAATAAGGTCATGTAGAATAATGCATAATATGTGCTTAATTGGCTCTAATAAATGGCTAATATTCTAGTAATATGCATGCTAATAAGCAACTAATAGGTTTGACCATAAAATAAAGTGTTACCCAGTTCTTTCCAGTGAACTGGTTCATCAAACTGATTTGTTCATATTCGTATCCATTTATTTTAAATCAGTCTGTCACAATCATATTTTTACTGAACAGAATTATTTTTACTGAATTATGGCTAAAATTATTATTGTCTACAAAGTTATGGATAATTAAAAAAACTCTTACACTGGAAATCTTTATTTTGCTAGACTGTCTCTCATTCGTTTGTCATCTACAGAATTTTGTGTGCAGTAGTAGCTACATACTGTCAAGGTTTGTTCACATTTTATGAGAGGAGGCAAACAGATTTGAGGTGCAGTACTGCCTCCTATGCTGGAGTGTCTACCAACGTTCTGAATACTGTGTATCTAATGAGAATAATTGATTTAACTAGGAACTGAACAACTCTGTGGACATGTTTCTTGGCAGATGCTTGAGACTTTGACCCAGGTGGATCAGATGTGTGAGAGACTCCAGAAAGCCACATCTCTTCTCGAGGGCAGGCTGGCTGAGCTTGAAAACTGGAGTACGGAAGCCCAAGAGATCTGCCACCACCTAAAAGAAAGGCAGCATAAGGGCCACAGGGGGCCACATCCCAGGGCTAAAGTGAGTACAATTAACTGAGTTATTGAGATTCGGTTGATTAAAACAGCGCTTTTACATTGTTGTCTCTTTCTATTCCCATTGCAGGCACTGATCTCTAGAGGTCTGCAGTTGGAAGGACAGGTGGTGACAGAGGGTGAAGACCTGCAGGTGCTTGTGACGTCGTTGCAAAAGAACTCCTCCCTTCCTTACCTCAGCACATCGGCAATACAAGACCGACTGAAACGGACTGTCTCACACTGTCAGGTGAATTTTATTGCAGGCCAATATCAGTTAAGGAATGCTTAAAATCATGATGTGGTGACTTCTCACACCCTTCTGTATGTCTGTTAGGAGGTTACTGAGATGCTCAGTTCTCATGGAGTGAAGCGTGAAGGACAGCCTGTAATTACGCAGCCTGCTTCCAAGGTTTTTGTGGAGGCACATTCTCAGCCTGATTCCCAAACTAGAATTATTCAAAACCATCAGGATCAAACATTCTTCCAAAGCAGTCAACTTTCTCTAGAGAGCCCAGTAGAACCTCAAAACCAAGAACTCCATTCTTCTCAGCTGCAGTCACAATTGGAAACCACCCGTGGCATACAGCCCCAATTCCTCCCCCAGATTCATGAAAAATCTCCAAAAGCCCAAAGCAAAGCTATATGCCAAGTACAGCACACAGAACTCGAACAGCCTTTACTGTCATCTGTTGTTGGTAGGAAGGTTCAGTTGAAACTCCAAACTGACGTTCAACTGATCTCTGTAGACTCAAGCTTATCCAGTCACTTTAGACCATCAGACTCAGTAAACTCAAGCCGAAACAGTGGCTTTGGACCTTTACAGGTTATCTCTGTTGACCCAAACCAATCCAGTGACTTTGGACCATCAGGGCAACAGATTGTTTCTGCAAACTCAAGCCGATCCAGTGGTTTTAGACCATTGGACTCTCTTCAGGTTATATCTGTAGACTCAGGTGAAACCAGGGGCTTTGGACCATCAGAGATTCAGGTTATCTCTTTGGACTCAAGCCAAAGCGGTGGCTTTGAACAATCGAACACCCTCCAGTCTGCGTCCAGCTCAAGCATGTTGCTTGCATCTGCTGCCATGACTCAACTAAGAATCCCAGTCGAGCAGCATCTTGATTCATCAGCTATTTGGCATCCACAAACCTCCTTGGTGACACCACACCAAAGACAAAAGGTTCTGGATAAAAGTCACAGTTTTCCAAAGCCCCATGAGCCATCACAAACTCTGCCTGTTATCTCACTTGCATCCTGCCCAAGCACTACATCAGTTACAGTGACTCAACAAACAACGCCTATCGAACAAAACCTTGGTTCACCTCCGAAAAGGCAACCTCAGACTTCTGTGTCGACCCCCCACCAAAGACAAAGGGTTTTATCCAAAAGTCACAGCTTTCCACAGCCATCAGAGGCTGCAGGTGTTCCCCATGTCCCAGTACAGAATGAGGTGTATGCTAGAGCTCAGGCTTTGGCCAAGAGCAGACTGGATAAAGCAAAACAGCACCTGCATGAACACATACAAGATGTCATCACAGTGATCAGCAGCAGAGACAAATCAAGAAAGCAAGCCAAGAAAAAACAGGTAAGGCCATTTCAGAATGTGTTGAGTTTCAATCCAATAATTATTTAATCAAATAGCTGTTTGATTAAAAAAAAAAAACATGGTTGGTCAAAATGCATACACAGAAGCTGTTAATGACTGCTGATATCTTTTTGTTCTATAGGCAGTGTCACGTCTTCTCAGGCCTTCAGTGTTGGAGGCGTTTCTAGAAGCTGTGAAAGGAATGGGTGATTTCTGCTCTGAAGCCCAGCTCAGAGACATGGACCTCATCTCTCAGTCAGTCAGGGCCCAATGGGAGGTAAGAATAAGATCATGGTCTTTCTAGCTTTAGTGTATGCTGCTCAGTACTGGGTAGATCGGCTGGCACTCTGGATGGACAGATGCCACCATGGTCCTTATGTGACCTTGTCCAAGCATTAATGATTAAATCATAGCATCTTTTAATGCGTCTACTACTGTGTATATATTATACACTGTGTATGTTATTTAGACTGTGTGTGTGTGCGTGTATATGTGCAGGTAACGCATTCCTTAATCTACATGCCTCTGCATGTGAACATAACTGCATTAAGTCCAATTTAGTCTCCTCTTTGCTCAGTACTTGTAACTTTTACTCATATTTAGGGTTTTATCTGTGTATCATGTTTATTCCTATCCATCAAATCTCTGAACATTATTAAACCTTTTCCAGTGATTTATTTATACATCAGTTTTATCATTTTATGATGTAACTTTGATCATTTATTGACTGCACGCATGTTTTGGTAGTTAGATATGGATTTGTTTTCTTTTCAGCTATATAATCATATTTTGCATTCATATCTCTTATCACTACCAGTTACCAGTAATGGGAACTCCCGTTTGCGTAAATCTTGATGCTCATCCCCAAACCACAACTTTAATTAATTTTTAAAGTTATTATTATTATTATTTTTATTTTTTGTGGTAGTCAAATTTCAATTCTTTGTTTTGGGTTTAAACCTCAGGTATGTGCCACAGCAGCTGAACGTCCAGTGCATCTGGAAGCCTTGAGAAGAATTACAGAGATTCTACAGCCCATAGAGAGTGTTGTTCTCAGCACCACCCGTCTGAGAACAGACACAAAGAGGGTGGAGAACAATCAAAGCCCCACAGACTCCACAAGTGGCTTGGCACCATGCCAAGATGGGTGCGCAAAAAAAGTGGAAATGTTGTTAAATGTTTAATACTCTTTAATACTTTAATACTCTAAGCTCACATGTACCAGCAGTGTTTTATTTAAGTAACTTACAGTACACTACTGTTCTAATGACTAAGATCTAAAAATTGTGTTTTGAAAGAAATTATTGCTTTTATTAAACAAGAACACATTAAATGGATTTAAAGTGACAGTAAATACATGAATAATAGTAGACAAAATCTGTTTCAAGTACTGTAAATGACAATAATTATATGTATTGACAATAATTTTTCTAGAGCACCAAATCAGGATATTTGAATGATTTCTGAAGAATTAGACACATGTTATTTTACAGGAGACTTCTTTAAAAAAATGTACAAATATTAACAACCCTAGATTTTAAATATTTTTTATTTATTTATTTTTTTTAAACTCTGGCTATTCTTATAGTTAGACTGAACCTTCCCATCTGAAGTGGTCTTTTATATATTTGTGTTTGTGTACAGTAAATACCTTACAGTCACAGTGTATACACAGTTTGTTTTCTTAAGTGTTAGAATCAGTGTGTATTAATTATAGCTAAATTTATATAGATGTCTGTGGTTCTGTATGTCATTAACATAATTAAGTAAACATGTGCACGTGTGTTTACAGCAGGGGGGCAGCAGTCAAGGATTGTGTCCTGCTGAGAAAGTCTGTACTGGTGGATGACCTGAGCCGCATCCACTCACAGGTACACGTGATCATCTGCTGTGTGTGCGCCATCTTTTTTTTTTTTTTATCTCTGTTTGATCAGTTCAGTATTTTTTTAAAGAGTATTTTATCATTATTCTTTCTTACTCTCTGACACCAGCATAACTTTACAATGGCAGGTACATTACTTGAGCATCTGTGAGCTCTGTATCTGCCCAGTGATAACATGGCATGTTTTCGTGGCGTGGTCATGTTTGCTTGTAGCCAAACATGGAGATAAACCTTATGAGAACTTCTCAGCTCTGATTGGATGTTGCTGACCTTCTTAAGCACAAAGGACAGCTCAGAGGAGTTAATCTGCTGAGATTGGCTAGAACCGCTGAGGAGTGTATTCGCTTGTTCTGGGGTCGTTTGACCCCTGCTTTTAGTGACCCCTTCTCTTTCATAGGCTGTTGTTCAGACCAACATCGTGGAGATAAAACAGATACCAGAGAGGACTGTCATCCATCCCTGTTCAGCACAGGAAGAGGTTACAGCACAGGAAACTCAGAGCAGGTGAACAATTTTGATACAATTTACCTTCAAGTAATTTATGTATTTCTGTGTTTTGTCAATACTGCATAAAGATGTAACTGGCTTTCCTAAAAACTGATTTAGGATTTTTCTATATGCAGTTTATATGCTTCTACCCTTTAAAATCCGTCTTTATAAGCATTTTACATACGCATGTTTTCAGCTGCAGTGCTGCACAGTCAGTTCTCCAGCAGCAACTGCTCAACAACAGTCAGCAGCTGGAATCAGAGTTTCCCATCAGCCCTGGCAGCAATGCTGCTGACTTACTGAGGACTCAACTCCAGCGCGTACTGGTTAGTTTACATCACCACTTTCCTGCACTTTGGGTGTGTTTTGTATACAAATAGCTGTGTGTTCATTTAGGCTCTTAAGGACCGGACGGAGGCTCTGTGGAGTGAGTTTGAGCTTCAGTGTTCCCAGAGCTCTCAGCACATGGAAGATTGCTATAATATGGAGCAAGAGAGAGCTCAGCTCATTCAACAGTGGAGGGAGCAACAGATGTGCATTCAGGCCAGGTGAGATGCATACAGAATGAGACAAACTCAAATGTTGATTATGTACATTTGTTGTTAATTTCTGAAAAGTAGCAATAAAATCTATTCTCAGGCCTCCCCATGCAGAGCTCTATTTTTGTGGTGCACACAATTGTTGTCATTCTAAAGCAGGTCCAAATGTGTCCCTTATAACAGGTCCATTACCATGTTGCAAGGGAGATTGCTAGGTTTCGGAGCAGAGCTGCTGTTTGCACAATTATAATGTTGTTTTATATATTGCTCAGGGTGAAGTCCCTTGAAACTGCGGTAGAGCTGCTGGAGTCAGCGGACGTTCAGATCAGACTGATTTCTGATCAGATCAAACAGATCAGTCAGAAACCTCTCAATATTAAAAACTTTGCCATTGCTGATCCCAACAATCTGCATGAAGAACTAAAGGTACATTATCCTCCAAGTTCATCTTCGTGCTTGCAGTTGCTTCTAGATCTAAACATTTTTCACACCTCACTAATCGGACAACTGACATAAAATATTTTTGTATTTTTAAAATGTCCAGCTTGTTCATTTAGTCAGTTGTGTATTTTAGATCCTTTTCACACGTCCTGCTTGATTTGACATTTTGTAGAACATCGGTTCACAGCTGAAAAAGGTCTAAAATGCTTGGCTTTCTTTAGGAAAATATACTTTTATACTTTACCTTTAAGAAATATGTACTTCCTCATTCCAGCATGCATTCAAATGTTTGCATAATCGACTTTACATATGTTTAAACTGACCTCTTTGTTTTTTGTTCAGCGTCTAGATGAAAGTATCGAGAAAGAGCTGTTTCTCCTTAATAAGAGTGGTGGTTCAGTTAGCAACACTGCGGATCTGAGTCGCATTGCGCTTCCCATGCAGCAAACACTCCACGACCGCACAAAATGCTTGGACCAGCAAAGACAATGTCTGAAAAAGAGTGAATTGGCACTGATGGGCCTCGTGAGCCTCCTTTCACATCTCCAGCAGGTGAATGACGACCTCAGTGCTGCTCACAGCCCATCAAATCGCAGTTTAGTCTCCTTCCGGCAAAGCCTACAGCAGGCAAGGGAAGAATCGGTTCAGCTAGACCGAATGCTGGATGGTGCTTGCATGAGAATAACTCTGGATGACAAACCAGGCAGCTGTCTTGAGATGGTGTCAGCTTTGGCGCTGCAAGCCGAAGAGGTCGAGACCAGACTGGCTGTAGGGCTGAAGCAAACTGACAAAGGAGGGAAAGGAAGAGCGGAGGGAGAACAGAGGGACAGGGCCTTCGGTAGGAAGAGGATGGGCTTGCAGGTCACCCTAAGGGAGGTGCTGGCGGGACTCGAAAAACATGGCATGAAGGAGCCCACACTTCCTGCACTACAGCACAGGTTCAGTAGACTTTAAAACAGGAGTACATCTGTTTTGTTTTTTTTTCTTTGTTTTGCATAGAATATTTTCAAGGCTAAATTAATTAAATCAAATGCTAGTAATATTTATCAAAATAACTATTGCAATATACAACAAAAAAAAACATATTTAATAAAACAGGATTGCTTTTCTTTTTGTTTTGCATACAATAAAATTAAATGTGCTTTAGAAATCATTTAATTAATTTTCTACGGTATGTTTCATTTTTTAAATTAGCTATACTAGTACCTGTTTTGCATACAATATTTCTAAAGCATACTTTATTGAAATCAATTTAATTTAATTTGCACAAATATAATAAAAGTTGCTAGTTATGTCAGCTAAAATAGCAGTTGTAATATATAATATAAATAAATTAGACTATAATTAGACTAACTATATAGACAGAACAATATATGTATATGTGTATATAAAATATAGATATAGATATTTATGTATTGAGATAATTTAAATATAAATAATTTCATGTTTGATGCATAAGTGATTTCTCACAGTAGACAAATATTAATACACAAATATTTAATCCATTTCAGATAGTTTCAAACCCTGTGGAATGGGAATTTTATACCTCTAAATTGATTACAATAAAGGAGACAATGTGTCTCAGTCTCACCAGTGTCTCTCTCTTTCTCAGGTTACGCTTCCTGACAGACATGGAGAGCAAACTGGTTGCACTACAATCAGAGATTCAGGATCTGAGAAGTACTTGTGCACAGACAAGCACGTCAGAGACAGCCATCAGCGAGCTGCAGACGCAATGGGAAAACGCACACAGAGCAGTCACAGAGAGGTGATGAGAAATGTTAATGATCACAGGAAAGCACTTTGTGAAATGCCATTTCACATTTTTCATGCTTCTGTTTCAGTCGAGAGCAGTGTGTCTCTCTGAGCGAACTACTGAAGAAGTTCCAGAGCTGCCGAAATCGCTTGGGCAGCACTTTGCAGAAAGCAGAGCAGACTATTGGTGATCAGGCCTCTTATATGGGCAAAGACAACCTGCAGCTGCTGATCAGTAAGGTACAGAAATACCGAAACATCTTGTGTACAGTGCTTCCATTCATGGTGGAGTGCAGATGGCAGTGTTAACTGCATTATTTAAGATAATTTTTAGTATTAACTGCAGACTGATATTTTGTAAAAGGTATATAACACATTCACTAGATAAAACTGTGCTCAGAATGAGTATTAATAAATGCATGACTGTGTATATTTTGTGTATGTGTGCAGGTGACCAGTATAAAGTCAGATCTCAGTGGTCTTGGGGACGGCGTGGAAGAGTTCAGAGCTGTGTGTCGACAGCTCCAGTCTCTGATGAGAAGGATCCCAGACTGTGTAGATGCTCCGTTTGAGAGTGAGGCTGACACCCTCATGGACCGCTGGCTTGATGTATGTTCCCTTAATAAATACAGCAGTGTGATAGCAATACTATCACTCTGTTTTTCTAATGTTCAGTATTTGCATTAACATGCTATTTCAGGTCACAGAGAAGACAGACTGTCATCTGGACAACCTTCAAGCTGGCTTCTCTCTTTGGGAAAAACTCCTACTGTTGGCTGGAGAGGTGGAGGGATGGAGCGCCCAAAAGTTGATGACACTTGCTGAGTCACACCCCTTTCAGACAGAGCAGGATGTGTCTGCCATGCAGGTAAAACCTTCGTCAGCTGATATTTTAAGTAAAACTTTGAAATACACTTGTTTTTAGAATTGGAGATCAATGTAATATTTTGGATGTTAAATGAGAAATAATAAATCATTTAAGCTTGTAACTTGTCCTCAGTATTTGGGGTAAATAAGATTTTTCTTTTAAATAAAGAATGCATTAAATTGATCAAAATAAATAAGGAACAAAATACAAAATATTTCCAATAAATGCTGTTCTTTTAAACTTTGGCCTAAAGAATCCAGAAAAAAATATGTATTATGATTTTCACACAAAACAGCAGTTATCATTGATAAGAAATGCTTCTTAAACAAATCAGCATATTAGAACGATTTAGAGTATTTATTTCTGAAGGATCATTTGACTCTGAAGACAGCTGAAAATTCAGCATTGCCATCACAGGAATAAATTACATATTACTGTACTGCTTTTACTGTATTTTTGATCAAATACATGTTAACTATAATTGTTTTGCACAGGATGAACTCAGGATTCAAGAGGAGAACATTGAACACATCCATCGCAGATCTTCAGAGATCCAGGAGCTGCTGCAGAGTCGTGAGTTTCCACTGGAGCTACAGGTGATTTTGGACACACCAGCAACTTTTCATAATGCTATTTTTTTTTTAATTAATGATAGACGATGTGTAATGACATTTGCATGCAAAAATAATATTACTATGTTATGCTATGTTTTATATGTATACCTCATGTATTAATTAGTATTAACCAGGCTCATTAACCACTCTTTAAATTTCAGCAAATTCACTGTAGTTCATTTTTAAAGGTGATTGAGAGCCAGCTGAGGAAGAAGATGGCAGAGGTAAAGGAGCTCTTTTCTGAGACCAGTGATGTTTTTAGACAGGTGGAAGCTGCCAAGGGGAAGGTGGCGTCTGATATTGCAGATCACCTGTCCTCCATTCAGACTATCAGAAGCGCTCTGACCTCACTGTCCACATCTGAGAGCCCACAGGTCCTCAAAACAATCCAGGTAAATGTTTATGCTTTAAGACTACTTCAGTTTTGGTCCATTTTGATCTATATTTGCACAATGTCTCTGTCACATACTGCACTTTTTTGATGAGGTAATTCTTTAATGTTACCATTTTGGCTGGCAGGGCTTATCAGAGCAGTTGCAAGCGGAGGCAGAGCAGGTAGATGCATTACTGCAGCAGATAAGACTTCTGGCCAGCATTACAGGTCTAGAAAACCTGAAGACACTGGCTGAAGATGGAGCTCACCTTCGAGAAAGCATCTGCATGGCCAGAGAGCTGGTAATAGAGAAGAGAGAGCAAGCAATGAACCCCAGCAGACCTGAAAATCAAATGATCCAAGACCCTAAGCACGTCAAGCCCTTGATTGTAAAAACAGAAGATATTGCGCCAGAGATACAGTCTGAATCTAAAACAGAGGAACAGTCAAAAGGAGGCAAGACACCAGATGAGATGAAAGACTTGGCCAGTGAAGTTTTCGAGGATGTGAACAAATGGGTCACACCTGAGCAGGAACTCACAGCAGCGCAGGTAATTTTATTGTCATGGGTCTGTTTATTCTCAAAAGGTATGTGTCTTTAAAATGGCCTGAACTGAAATATAAACACTTTCAGTTTTGAGAACTAGTATCTAGTTTGTTTCTTTGTAACTACTTCAGTTCTAAGGGTTATGCACTGTCCATTAACAGCAATTTAAATTCAATTTCAGCCTGCCATATAGAAAAGAAGCATTTGAGGCACTAAATCAAATTTATTTTTGAGCAGATCATTTCTATGTGCACTGCCTATTATTATAATATCATATAATGTAATATAATAACATTTTTTTTTAATTGCAGAAAATAATATATTAAGTGTTTAATTTGCAGTAATAGCTGAACATTTTGTGGCTTTAATGTACCTCCATAAAAGCTTCTCAGACATCTGCTGCTGTCATGTTTACATGTAAATGTGTTAATGTTTTTGTTCAGGATGTGTGTGTTGATCTTGGTGAGAGTATGGCTGAGGAGCTGAAGTGTGCAATATTACTGCAACAGTTTTTACACTTCTGCTTTGCTTTAGAAATGTATTAATTACTAGCACCTCAGGAATGTTTTAGTTTCAACCTTTTTAAAGTAATGAATATTTTAAAAATTTGATTTAAATTCAGATAAGTTTTAGTTCACTTTAGATGAGCTAAATCTTTTATATTCAAAGGCTTCTTTAAACTGCAGTGGAGATGATAGCCTTGAATAGGCTTTTTTCAGATGCCTAATGCAATGAGACTAAGTACCTTGTTGGATTTTCTGTAGGCTGTAGAACAAGTGGAAGGCAAACTTGTAGAGGTTGAGAAACTGTTTGAGGTCCTGCAGACAAGCCGTACTCCAGAGGGTCAGGCTGCTCTCTCCCAAGATGTTCAAATGCTGTTTGGAAAGACACCAGCCCTGAGCAAGATCTTAGTAGATGAGAGGACTCAGGAAGGAAACTCTGATCCAGATCAAAGTTTCATTCAGCGCCTTGAGCCTCAGCAGCCTGGAGTTTCCAAAGAGGAGCTCCAGTCAGTTCAGGTTAGTGTGGTATCTCTTTTACACAGGAACTGTTTGGGGAAAAAAATGTTTTGAGTGGTTTTGGTAAATTTATAGAGTACAATAAAGCAATGTCAGTTGCCTTATATTGATCCAAACCTGTATGACTTACTTTCTTCTGTAGAAAACAAAAGAGGATTTTTTTTTTTTTTGTCCATGCAACGGTTGTATATAGGGTCTAAAACAACACTAGACCCCAATAACTTTTTATTTTTCAAAACATCTTGCGTTCTGCAGTAAAAAGTAAGTCAGTACAGGTTTGGAACGAGTTGAGAGTTAATAAACAATGACTGAATTTGTGAATTTGTGTTGGGAGAAGAATCTTTTGGCTGCAATTATTCTTTGACGGACGTACAATTCCTTTTTTCTTTCCGGGTCTGGCTTTGGTGTCGGCAGGAGAAACGTCATTGAGTGTACCACGGTGGCATGAGCAAAGAATCACTCTGCCCTAGCTAAAACCTGCTTAATGGAGTACCCGCTCTGTTATTCGTCTAGGGCCATTAATGTAGAATGGCACCTCATTGCTTTTAAGTGCTTGTTTTTACCTGTTCTCTGAGAAATATGCTGGATGTTTTGCTTTGTGGCACATCACTTAGAGCAGGTGCATTTCTGATGTCAAAGCTTATCTTTAGACTACATTATCTGCATAACTCTGCTCTGCCTGATGGCTTCTCAGAACAGTTTATTTAGAGAGTTGGAAAGTGTTGTACAGTGGGTAGTGCACATGCTGATGGCACAAAAGGGCCTTTGTGAATCACTTGGGTGCAGGATTTATAATAATAATAATGCATTTTATGTGTATTGCACTTATCCACATAGATAAGCAGGGACTGTCCCATGAATAGCTTATAAAGTACCTGGGAAATTTGCAGATGAGCAGTTGAGTAAATCAGTACCTGAGCGCCTGGATTCTAAGTATACTGCAATTTCTTGATAGACTTATCAGGGAGGCCAAAATAAAGCAATAATCAATCCTTGACAAGACAAAGGCATGAATAAACCTTTCTGCATCAGGCAATGATAGAGAAGATTGAAGTCTGGCCATTTCTTAGCTGAAAAAAATGCAATTTTCAAGAACATTTTATTATAGGCATCAAAGGAGTTAGTAATCAAATCAGAACTTTTAAATGAATGCAAAGCCATTGACAACAAATAAAAGTTTGACTGCCCCAGTATAGTAGTGTTCGACTGCCCCAGTGTAGAACTATTTAAAATATGGTTTCAGATAAGTGTTGAAGTATGCAGTATCCGTTATAGTTTTATTTAAAGAAAAATCATATAACAAATGTTCAGGATCTGAATAAAAACGCATATATTGGTGAGTGATGTTTATCGCTGTCGGGTCATAGTTGTTACGTTTCTGTTTTGCAGGTTGCCGCTGACAGTAAAGTGGATGACATGGATCGTATGAATGTAAAATGCTTGCCCACAAAGAATGATCTATCACCTTGCACAGAACAACAAGCAATCGAAGATCTTGGTAAACTCGACACAAATAAGCAGCAGTTCATGTCTGGACCTAAAACGATGGATGAAACTGGATCTGTATTAAGAGAAGATGACAGCAAATCCACTCGTGGCTCATCCTGTGAATCATTAAAGCCTGACTTTACCATATTGCTGGAATCTAATCTTACCAAACCCAACCAGAACCCACTAACACAAGCTGTACCAGCTTCTTTAACTAAATGGGAGACTGTTTCACTTGTTCATGGTAGAACTGCAGAAACATCAGAGGATGGCTTGAAACTCTTGGAAGTCAAACCAGATGTAGCTGTAAATGAAGAATGCAATGCAATAAGCTCTTCTGATGAACCTGTACATTTATGTGCAGAACTTTCAACATCAGAAGTGAAGTTTGAAGAAAACACCAGTAATACTGAACTCACTCATTCTGATCTAGACTTTGATTTCATGCCTAAACCAGAGAAGGACTCATCTACTCAAGCATTTGACCCAATGCTTTCATACCTAGAGATGCATCAAGGAAGCTCTGGAACTGTTAAGAAAGTATTTACCATCATCCTGGATGTTGATACTCCTGCTTTATCATCAGACAGGTATCAATCACTGCAAGAGACACAGTGTACAGATCCTGAAGGCTCAACCACAAATGAATTCTCCAGTTCAGATGTAAAAAATCAACAAAGGAGCTCTTCTGGTACTGAGAAACCTGAAAGCCAAATTGCTGAGCTAGATTTATCAGAAGAGTCCAATGTGAATTCAAGTAGCTCTGAAATACAGCCAGTACAGAAGCCAGCTATGCTTATCCAACCCCAAAACCCTGAGATCACTGAGATTGACGTTCAAAAAGATGAAAAAGAGAAGCAACATGAAATCTCTGATGTAGACACATCAAGCCAAATGGATGTCCACACTGGAGAAGGCAGTGAGTCAGGGTCTGTAGTTCACCAACAGGGTGTCCCAGTGTTGAAGAGTCATGATGAGGAGGACAAAAATACCTTTAAAGAGGCTTCAAATCAAACAAACACGCTTCAAAAGCCTACAAAAGTTGCTAAAGGAAAGAAGAAGAACAGAAAACCAGCTGGTGTAGAAAAAGCAAGCAATGCTGGTAATAAAAAGCTGAACACATGTAAATCTGAACATAAAAACACAACTGACTCAAAAAGCCTGGGTCTGAGTTCAGAGGTCAGGCTGCCAGACAACGCAGACACTTCACTGACTGTGTCTTCAGACTTCAGTCAGCCAAACACAGCAAAACCTTTGAGAACACAAGACAAACTAACAGTGGACATTCTGCAAAAAGAAACCTTGAATGAGACACAGGATGGACATTTTGAAAATGTTAGCATCTCACTTGCTGGAGGTGCCCATAGTAATACCACAGATAGTGTGGTTTTAGCAACAGTGGAGTCTTTGCAGTCAACACATATAGAAGACAAAGAATTAACACCAACAGATTCTTCATCTGTTGTGACAGCTGACTGTGCAACATTAATTCCTACCGCTGTCCTATCAGAGTCACAACTCAGCCATGCTGACGCTCAGAGGACAGAGGATTCAGATGGCAGTTTTCCTTTGCAGGTGAGGTTAACATGGTTGTTTTCTAATAAAAATACAAAAGAAATACAGATAATCTAATGCACAAGTCTCATTTGACATCACCTTCAGAGACCATGATGGTCATGTTTTATCAAGCACATTTTTTGTGCCTTTTTGTCATTAAAAATCTCTTTTTAACCTTAGTTAGCAATATTTCTGGGGCACATTGTTTATAACAGCTGTATGGCACATGTGTGAACTTAATGTGCAGTTTAACAATCATATTGCAGCAAAATATTTTTTAATGAATGCGTGATTTTTCATAGGCGTCGTTCATGCATCATTCAATATGTTGACATTTTATGCATATCACCCTCTAGCATTTATCATGGTTACGGTGTGGCACTTATAAATTTGCTTTGATAACAGGTTATTCAGTATTGATTTGGTGACCAAGAACTTCATTAAGCTTCGTTATGCCAACGACATTTCGTTAGCATTACTTCCTGCAGTACCGCCTCCCAAGTTTTGGGCCTGAAGGCACACCACGCCTTTTAGAAGGAAGACTTAATTCCCAACTGGGCAACATTCCTTGTTCTTTTGATACCGTCTGCAGCAGAGCTGTTTCTCTTTTAAACGAGCTCTGAAAACACGTGCAAGCAATGTTGACGTGAAAATTTTCATTGAAATATAAGCTATGCCGCTTTTGCTTTATTGTAGTATGAAGAAATGCACACAATTAATTCAGATCCATCTGCTGGGAACAAAATGCCCCAAAACAGAGGATCAGTACCAGACGGTGAGGATAAATCGAGGCATGTGGAACAGCCTACTGGGACACATGTGTGGGCCGTTTTACTGGACACCATCACTAATGTTCAACCACTACAGATGACCAGTCACGATTCTGAGGTATGTACCTGTATTTAAACATATTATGATTTTATTCTGAATTGTTGATGGAACAACTAGAAAAACTCAAGCAGCTTTGGTGAACTACTGTAAACATTTGGACTTTTGACAAAAAAATTAAAATAATTATCGCTTCAGAAAAAAAAGTACAGAACCAAAAAGCACAAACCAAATATAACTGTTATCTGTTAATCAGCTCTTTTTGACTTGGAGGCCATATATTCCCTCAGGTTTTCTGAGAGGAAATTGCACAGGAAATAGGAATTTCCTGTGATATGTGCTGCCTGCTTTTAACTGTATAATTTTCTTCCTGTCTGTGTTTTTTAAATACAATTGTTAAAAATAATTTTCTCACAAATTGTCTTTTTGTTGTTTTTTTTTCAGGAATCTAGACCAAGTAAAGATTCTTTGTTTCAGAACTCATCACTCTTAGAGTCCGAGAGCAGTCTGGCATGGACTGTCCTATGGGTGTTCAGATGTCGGTACCGACCGGCCCAACTCAGCATTGCACATATGACTCATCAGCTGGAAGAGGCTGAGGTACAGTACATTACTTCATTGCACTGGTTTCTCCAAAACCTCCAGCTGTGAACAGCTGTTGACTGTAAAGGATGTCCGTACCAGTCCTGAAGATCTAATCTATTATTTACGAAAAACCCTCAGGAGATGTCTGATTACAAAACTTATGAAGAACTTTATTCACATTTCCAGGTCACATGTAATTAAATTTGTAACTGATGATGCCAACTCCTTTGTTTAAAAGGTGCTTCCAGTGGAGCTTAAGGTGATCCTTAGAAAAGTCATGCCGGTGAAGATTTATTAGGTTTTACATAAACTTCTGGAGTTTATGCAGCTTGAGTGCTTCTTTAGCAGAAGGGATAACCAAATACTAAAGCCTTCTGAAATTTGTTATAGTTATATAGTTTCACTTGGGTGCATGATACATGGATGCGTAATCCATGTATCATGCACCCAAGTGAAACTTTCTAACTATAACTATTTAAAATAACTGTAAACGTTATGACATTATGTTTATCTGTGTGTCATAGATGTGCCGGCAGTATGTCTTGGAGCAGGTGGCTAGACTCCCTCAAAGTGAATCTAGTGCAGGACACTCTACAAAGCCTGAGCAGAACATAGAGAGCAGATTGAACACAGTACTAATGGATACCTCAGCTATGGTGGAGTACAAAAAGACACAGCTCCAGCAGGTCACACAGTACCACCAGCAAAAACGGGCTCTCGAGGATATTCTACACAACCTGGAGGCTGAGCTCAGCACACTGACACAGTGAGCATGCTTGACATTTTCTGTGTGTGTGTTGGGTTCAGGTATACCCTACAAAGATGGCAATATCCAAATTTCTTGTCCTTGTAGGGACGTTTTGGCCTCCGTGATGAAAACTACTGAAAGTTTTGTGTAAGTGGTAGGTTTAGGGGGAGGGTTTGGGTAGGTGACTGCAACCTTTAATGTCAAAAGAGCCATTTCAGCCCCTTTCCAATTGAATGAAATTCACGTGGAGACACAAAAAATGTATCCCCAAATAAAGATTAAATGGCATACAGCTGAAGTTTTATATTCAATTAAGTTACAGGGCAGGGAAGTAACAATCATTTTAGAAGTGAGGGGGACAGAAATGTCAAATTAAATAATAATAAGTGGCTAAGAAATAAAATACACTGCTGGACAATAACCAGTAATTTGTCTTCTATAATATTTTTGATATGTATTTTACTAATGACAATTTTATGGATTGTATAAGCAGTATATATACTACAAACACTTTTTAGATTTTTATCACAGAATAAGGCAGAAAATATACGCTATAGCATCTGTACTGTAATTGATTTTTTGACAATTACCGCTGTATCATTCATATTTACTACCTGTAGAAGACTTGAAAAACACATATAAACCATATCGTCTTCACGTTTAGTTTTATGCTTGTTATACAGCTTATCAACTGCAATAGCGGTTTTGGGGATTTATTATTACTTACTCTTAAGAGTCCGTTTTGGACTTTCTGCGCCAGAGCGCCCTCGAGTATATCTGATTTATATTTCGAGTATAAATGAAACATACTGTGCATGAGTGTTCAACACTCTGTGATGTTCACATCATTTTTGATGTGAATAAGAACTATCCAGTCTTTTCTCTTTTAATTTATTAAGTAGATAAGTAGGGTAGATAGAGTAGATAGATAGATACATAGATCTTCTTTTAAATTTAGTGTTCTTGTAAAATGGTTATGGTGTACATTACTTGTACTGTAACTGTATTGGTAGTATAGCTATTGTACAACATTGAAAAGTAACCATATTCTCACATTTTTGAAGGGATTGCACTGACAGCAGCACCTTGCGAGAGAAGAAGCTGAATACATTCTTGAAGAGCATGCAGAAGAAGCGAGGCATACTAGAGGAGCTCCTACAGACATGTTCTCAGATTTCAGCCCATCTGGGTGAGACAGAGGGACCCGTGGCCTGCATTGAACCATTTAGGACTTTACAGGAGAGATGGCAAACTACGGAGCAGGTTGCTTCCAGCAGTCTGTGGTGTGCTAACATCTGCACAGCAGAAGGAGTTGTACTCCTTCAAGAAGCCAGAGAGCTGCACCATGAGCTGGAGCTTCTGGAGAAGTCAGTTTCTCATCCACATCCCTCTCAAGGACAGACAGATTGCCGAAGTGTGCTGCAAGAGACTGTCAAACCTGCAAACTTGGCAGTGTTAACTGAGCACTACTTGTACCTTTGTGAGGTCTCTCAGGCTCTTTCCTCAAGTCCACTGGGGAAAAAAGAACTCAGAGATGTGGAGGACACAATGCAGGGCTTGAGTTCTCAGCTTGCTCTGACTCAGGAGAAGCTCAGCTCTCAGACTTCGAATGGCAATGGTTGCTCACCGATCATGAGGATTATCAGGGACTACGTTACATGGGCTAAGCAAACAGAAAGCAATGTCAGTAGGAGAAGGAGGTTGTCTCTATTTCCTGAAGAAGCAAGTCACCAGGTCAATCACATGAAGAAACTGCAATCGGAAATATCTATTAAGAGGTTTCAGTTGGCCTCTGTTTTGAAAGAGCTAAGAGAGGAAGTTACAGGACTCGATGAGGAGGATTCCTTGTTACCCACCCTCAATTCTGTAGAAGATTTGTACAATAAGCTTACAGAGAAGACTGAATGTGCTGTTGCAGAAATGAACAGAATGTATCAAATTCGAGAAAGACTGTGGAAACAGATAATTGATAGCAGCTCTTGGTTGACTTCAGTATTAGAAAAGGAGTCTGGTAAAACAGTGGCTTCTGAACCTAAAACTACAATCCCAGAACTGAGGGTTCAGCTTCAGGTATGCACAGAGGCTTTGAAGGATGCTGAGAGACAAGCAAATAATCTTGAGACTGTGTTAGATGAAATAAAAAATGTGAATCACGGTCTGAGTATACCCGAAAGCTTTCAGCTTATCAGTAGGCTAGCAGCCTTACAAGAAGAGGTCTCTAGGGTTGTGAACCGTAAATGGGCTTTGCACTGGGTGCTTGAAGAACTCCTTCATGCTCAGGAATCTTCTGCTGAGGAACAGAACATCATTCTGAAGAGCTTGAGACAGATGAGTGCTGATGTCACGAGGCAGAAGTATCCAGTGACAACGGATTCGCTCTTGGCTCTTGAACCTGTCAAGCACATGCTAATGGAGCTCCTCTGCAAGGTCCCGGAAATACCCCACTGCCCAGATCCTAGGAGGAAAGAGATGCTCAATGCGGTAATAGACCTACAGAGGTGCATACATCTGCTGGAGTTGCAAGCCAAAGATCACGGGGAGTACCTCAATTTAAGGCAGCACATGGAGAACTCCAGAGAGGAAGTGAAGAAGAGCTTGTCGCAGATTGTAGATTCGAGTGTAGGAGCTGACGTAAGACTCTGCTTTTGTCAGACTGTCCTGGTGGAGCTGCCTTTGTTGAGAATGACATGTCAAGAAGCCGCTGACCACCTTGAGGCCATTTCGAAAGATCTCTATCCATCCCAACTGACAGCAGAAAGACACAAAATCCATTTGGTCATTGAGCAGCTCGCCTCTTGGGAGCTCACAGTGAAAAGTGAGGCTAAAACCCTTGAGTGCTCTCTGGCAGAGCGACTCGGCTGTCCTACAGACCTCAGTCCACTCACTGAGCTCTTCAACAGTGTCCAGCAGCAGGTGAAGGAGAACATCTGCTTGGAGCCAGATAATAAGACCATTGATACACAGCTACGAAAGCACTGGATGCTAATCCAAACCGTTGAGTCTGTTCTACGATTGTTGGAGCTCTGCAGGAAAGAAGTAGATGTTGAAAGGTACCAGATGACCATTGATCTCGGCCAGAGAACCCTTAATGATTGTGGTATGCATATGGTAAGCTCCATGTGTCCATTCACAGTATGTTATAATCTCTAAAAGTACTAGAATGCTGCTTTTTGTAACCATTGTAATTTTCAAACATGCATGTGACAGCATTGCTATTTTGTAGTATTTTTAGTAGGACTGTGTTTAGATTTCCCAATTTAGTTTGCTTGCATTCAAATGCTCTTGATTTGATCTGACTTGATTTTATTCTGATTATTTTGGTTACATTTTTCGTATGACCGTTTTCTAGTGTTTTAAACAGATTCAACAGATCTTTTTTTGAACTATTCATTAAAATAATCTTAAAATGATAGTTCACCCAAAAATCTTAATTTGATGTTGCAGTCTGTCATATAAGGGCAGTCAATGGGCACCAAATGTTCAAAAGCTTTGAGAGTTTAAACGATAACCCAAAATTTTGAGTGTGACATATCCACATGCTCTGACATATAGCTATATATACATAGATTTATACGTAGATCCTTACGTATCGCAGCCCATAGAAACAGTCTCTAATGAGTCATATATGTATATATATATCTATGTGCCAGAGCACTTTGATGCGTCACATGACAGATGTTGTGAGTGAGCTGAGGACAGTTGTACATTGTGGTGTATCAGAGCTAAAAAATTAAAGTTTCTTCACAAACCGATCGTTTCAAGTCTTAAGAATGTATCATCATGAGCAGCAGGGTTTAATTTGGTTTCGTCTGTGTATTTATTTGGGAAACTATATGTTTGTCAGTCTGTAGTTTTTAGAATGTTGTTTATCCAGTTTCTAAATATTTTGTTTCTTTGTCCAGGACAAGCTGCTTCAGGCTAGGGAGGCTTTGAAACATTTCCACTGGGCTGTTCAGGGTGCAGAGAGCTTCTTTCAACAGATTGGATCCAATCTTATCATCCCCTCTGATGGCTTCAGAGGCTACAAAGAGGAGCATCGCTATGTCCAAAAGATTTTCAGCACTCTGGTTGAGGGTTTCCAGTCCCGCTTGTCTGAAGTTGGTGCTTCTGTTCCCCAGCAGACATGCCTCTCCATCCCTCTAACCGAGCAGCTTCATATTGATGTTTTAAGTCACCTTCTTGTACAAGATGCCAAATTAGAAGCTCAGGCTCAGCTCAGACTTGAGGCCTTACAGAGGTTAGTCATACTCCTTAAAGCCAGTTAAGGGTTGTTTTTCTATGAAAAAGTAACGACCTTAAACTATGATTCAGATTGCTGCATTTACAATGCACTCTGATCGTTGTTGACATTTTTATATTAAATTGGAAAATCGTTTATAATTGTAAATAATGGGGATTTTACATTTGTCGATCACTGGGGGAAAATACTTCTACTAATAATCAAGTGTTTTCTCAGAAAGCTCTTAAAATGTCTGCCTTATGCTGTAGAGTACCTGGCAACATTTTTCCTCTGAAACAATTAGTCTGAATAGAAAACATCTATTTTGGTTAAATGAAATGCACTAGAGGCACTTTTATTTGGCTGCCTTTAACAGTTAAATCGATCTCCTCCAATTTAGGTCCATGAAAGATCAAATTGCGCACATGAGTCACCATGAAGAACTGAGTCAGCTTCTCAAAAATGTTGATTCTCAAATCTCAAAATTTTTAAGTCAGAAACCAGCTGATTCTGATGCCTGCCAAGATCAGCTGCTGAAAGTAAAGGTTTGTGGTCATTATTTGGCATTATCAGGTTAAATTAACAGCAATAAGGTTCCTTGTTGCCTTTTTACATCTCATAACAATGCATGTATGCTAGATTAGCATGCACTGAAATTGTCTTCATCTGCAGGTGCTCCAGACAGAGCTGAAGAACCTTGCTAAAAAGTTGGAGGAACTGAGGGAAAGCTGCCCAGGTCTTCGCTGCAAGGCACCTGTGGATCTGATGCTGGGACAGCTGTGGAGGTCATGGGCAGTGCTGCAGTGCAGAGTGGAATCACTCAAAGCCAGCATGTCTCATAAAGAAGCAGAGTGGAGAGACTTTGCGATACGTGTATGTAAAATATATTAGCTTGTTAAAATGTACATTTTCTTGTAAAATGATTAAGTTAGCTGTAACTCGTTTATCTTCATGTTTGGGTTTGCTGTGCAGCTGAATAAATCAAAGGAAGGTCTTGACAGACTTCAGAATAGTCTTCCGGACTCATCTACGGCTAAGGGATCCCTGGTGGATCTTCAGGGCCTTCTGAGCCTCACTGAGCGCCTTCAAGATGGGATTGAGCAGGAGCATCACACTTTGGCATCTCTGCAACACCATGTGGCGCGATTGCTTGGGGTCTCAAATTTGCAGCAGCTGAAAGTGTGTCCTCAAATCTGTCAGGACTTGCAATCTCTACAGGGTCACTGCAGAAGGTTTGACTTGTACACACATGCACAGAAACACATAAGTAGAAGAAATGTTCAGAATCAACATTTACTGACGTTTTCACACTTAAGTCTCAGAGATCAGAGCAATAACATCCGTCGAGAGGTGCTTTTTGAGATCCAGGAGTTGGGTCGTGTGCAGGAGGAGCTGAGTGGCATTCAGCAGAATGTTCTGTCTCTTTTGACGGCTTTACAGTCGGAGTCAGCTGCTCAACACTTACAGGTTGGTGCCTGTGTTTGACAGGCAGGGTGTCTGTTTCTGCAGTCTTTGGTGTTGATGTTGTGTTCACTGTGTTATATTGCACTGTAGGAAGTCAAAGTGGAATTGGTTTCACAGAAGGCTCGACTGCAGGATGTCATGGACCGAGTGCAGAAGAAATGGAGCCGTGTACCTGCAGAGATTCAAATCTTACACAATGAGCTCAATGTCTCAATGCAGGAAGCCAAAGACAAAGTATTCACAATTTTTTTTATAGTAAATATGTAAAAGAACATTTGCTTTAATGATTTATTTTGAAATGTATATTATGACATCTATAGTTTCAGTGCATTTGTATTGTGTGTGTGTGTGTGTTTTCTTTTGTTTTTTTGTGTTTTTGTCAATTAAAGCTAATACAATTGTATCCTATTTTCAGTTGGTAATGGTCATGGAGAGAAGTGGTCCTCTTTGCAAAATGGGTGAGCTGGTTGGAGAGGTGAAGGTGGGCTTGAATTGTGTGCAGGCCCTGCTGAAGCAAACAAGTCCTAATATTTCTGAGGCTGAACGTACACAAAAGGTACTTTAATCTTGCATCCCTTTACATTCACATTATTGAAAATATCTTTGTCAGTTGTTTAGTTTTTCTTTTTTCTCTCCTTACTTAGTTTTGCATATTACTTTTCTTACACTATAATTGTAAAAATGTAGGTATAAAACAAACAAATTATGGTGCCATTTTCATTTTAAAAAACATATTAATTTATTTTGTCATTTATGATAAAAAGTGAAACTGAAACTACTGGTTTGCGAGAAATGTGCCTGTACAAAAAAAACAAAAACAAACACTTTTCAGATTTTAGAAGTGTTGTAATATATTCCAGCCTTAAACCTGGGCTCACATACTTCTCTCATTTAATAAAAATCCAAATATGTGCGGTTTGCATGTTTTGCATACTTGATGGTAATTGCATTATATAATTTGCTTTGGAAATCTCAGCAAGTTTCTGATAATTAAATATAATTATACACTGCTCAAAAAAATAAAGGGAACACTAAAATAACACAACCTAGATCTGAATTAATGAAATATTCTTATTAAATACTTTGTTCTTTACATAGTTGAATGTGCTGACAACAAAATCA